>CM076578.1:1559834415-1560306803 GCA_034641835.2 Pinus albicaulis
TGATCTTCCACTGCTTGAACAATAGAATTTTCCCTTAAAGAAGATGTGATGGACGATGAATGATATCCATAAAGTGCCATAAATGGGGTCATTTTTGCTGTGGTATGGAAGGAAGTGTTATACCACCATTCCGCGAGAGGTAACCACTTGACCCATTGAGCTTGATTATCAGATACAAAACAACGAAGATATCCTTACAAACATTTATTCACTATCTTAGTTTTACCATCAGATTAAGGATGATAAGATGAGCTATGAGTCAGTTGAGTACCCAAACAAGAAAATAATTCCGTCCAAAAATTTCTTGTAAAAATGGGATCTTTGTCACTTACAATAATCTTCCGGTTTCCATGTAGCTTTTTAATTGTTTCCATAAATGCAGTAGCAACTGTACTTGCTTTAAATGGATGAGATAATGCACAAAAGTGTGCATACTTGGTAACTCTATCAACTACCACCATGATGACACTCTTTCCTTCGGACTTAGGTAAACCTGTGATAACATCCATTGAAATATCCTCCCAACGTTGACTTGGATTGGATAAAGGTTGTAGAAGACCTATGGTCTTAATTGTCTCAAATTTATTTTACTGGAAAACCAAACATTCCGCCACAAAATTTTGAATATCCGATTTAAGGCCATCCCGAAAAAATTCTTTCTTCACCCTATGGTAAGTTTTTAAAAATCCTGAGTGTCCTCCTAAAGGAGAAGTGTGAAATTCCAAAAGAATATTTTGTTATAGTTTGGAATTCTTGAAAATATATAAGCGATATTTGTACCATAAGGAATCATTTTTCCAACTAAATGTATAAGATGTACTAGGATCTTGCTACAAATTTTGAATGAGTGTCCACACTTATTCGTCCTTCTTCCATTCATCCCTTGCTTCGGTTATCCAATATGGTTGTATAATAGAAATGACACAAAGAAATGCTTCCACCTCTTCATCCTTTCTTGAGAGTGCATCTGCAACAACATTTAGCTTCCCTTTTTTGTAGATGATTTCAAAGTTATAACCCAACACCTTTGTGACCCATTTTTGTTTCTCTTCTGAAGATAATATTTGTTCCAAAAAGTGTTTAAGACTATCATGATTAGTTTTTACCTTGAAGTGTCTTCCCATTAGGTAAGGTCGCCATTTCTTTAGTGCATGTAGTATTGCCAACATTTTCTTCTCATAAACAGCCTTTTGTAAATATTTTCCTTTGATTGGACGACTTTCAAAAGAAATGGGTCTTCCTACTTGCATTAAAACAACACCAATTCCATTTCCTGAGGCATCACATTCCATAATAAAGGTTTTTGTGAAGTCTGGCATAGCTAATACTGGTGCTAGGCACATTGCCTCTTTAAGATGTTCAAAGGCCTTATTTGCTTCAAGAGTCCATGAAAATGCATCTTTATTCAATAATTTTGTTAGAGGTGCTGCTATTATCCCATAATTCTTAACAAAGTTGCGATAATACCCTGCTAACCCGAGAAATATGTGCAACTTATTTATGGTTGTGGGGAATTTACATTCCTTAAAGGCTTTAATTTTGTTAGGGTCTACTTTAACACCCTCATGAGATATAATATGACCCAAATATTCCACCTCTTATACTCCAAAAAAAATTTCGATGTTTTTGCATATAATTGTTTCCCCTCCAATAGTTTGAGCACCCTATCAACATGTTGAACATGATCCTTCCAAGACCTGCTATAGATTAGTATATCATCAAAAAATACTAGCACAAATTTTCTAAGGAAGGGTTTGAAAATGGAATTCATCAACCCTTGAAATGTAGAAGGTGCATTGGTAAGGCTAAAAGGCATGACCAAAAATTCATAATGACCCTCATGAGTTCGAAATGCTATTTTCGGAATATCTTCAGTCTTCATTCTAATTTGATGATATCTTGAACGAAGATCCAACTTAGTAAAATACATTTCTCCATGTAATTCATACAATAATTCGTCAATCACAATAATAGAAAATTTATCTTTAATAGTGAGCTTATTGAGCTCCCTATAATCCAGACACATGCGCCATGATCCATCCTTCTTGTGCACCAATACTACTAGAGCAGAGAAAGAACTTTTACTAGGTTGAATTATACCAACCTCTAACATTTCTGCAGTCACACGTTCAATTTCGCTCTTTTGGACATAAGGATATCTGTAAGGCCTGATATTTGGAGGAACACTTATTGGAATCAAATTAATAGCATTATCATGATCATGAATAGGTGGGAGTCCTTTGGGAGTTTCAAAAACCTTGGAATGATTGTCCAAGACTTTTTGGAGATTTGGAGAAATAGATGATTTTGATGTTGGAACTTCTAGTGAGCATAATTGTGTAATTACGATCCGTTGTTATTTCTTCAGAAGATTTGTGATGACATTAGAGCTTATTATCTTTCTTGGCTTCCCCACGATACCCCGTAATTCGATTTCCTTTCCGTCCGAAAAAGATTTCAAGAAAAGTACTTGAAAATTAAAAGCTATCGTCCCCAAAGATTGTAACCATTGTATTCCTAGTACAACTTCAGCACCTCCCATTGGAATGGAAAGAATTGGTCTATTCAACACATATTCCCCCATGGCTAGCTTGATATTATGGAATTTTCCAGATAAATTTATAGTTCCTCCATTTTCAACCATCACTTGCCATTCTGGTGCTGGGTATAGAAAACAATTCAATTCCTTGTCTACCTTATAATGAATCAAATTATGGGTACTACCCGAATCAATCAACACTATTACCTTTTTATTATTTGATATGTCCTTCTATCTTGAGAGTTTGAGGAGTGGTAATTCCTGCCAATGCATTACATGATATGGTCAGACTCATTTCTTCTTCTTGTAGGGTTGGTTCCTAGTATATATCCTCTTCTTTTGAAGTTTCTTGTTCATTTTCTTCTTCCTCTTCAAAATATATGTAAAATAATTTCTTCTCAACATGCTTATGACCTTTAGTGTATTTCTATCACAACTGTAGCAAAGCCATTTTGCTCTTTTTTCTTCCAATTGTTGTGGTGTCAACCTTGTAGGTTGTGGAAGTCTAGTAGTAGCAACACTTCCATCTTTATAGCTGTGAGTGGTAGGCTTCCTTGTCGCCATAATTTTACATTCAATTGTTCTTAACAACTTGAATGCCTTCTCCAATGAATCAGGTTCCCAAACACAAACTTCATGTTGGATGTTATCCTTTAAAGTCCCTATGAAGGCATCAATCCTGTGTTCCTCTGGAATATCAGCTACCCTTATATTCAATTTTTGGAAGTCCTCAATGTGCTCCCCCATTGAACCCTTTTGTTTGAGATTTATAAATTGGATAAAGAAGGTGTTGCTCTTTGTATCCTCATAATGTGCTATCATTTCCTCCGTAAAAATTGACCAAGTGATAATTTTTTTACGAGAGCAAAGTCATCGATACCATACAAATGTATTTTGTTCTAAATGTAAAGTTGCAATGCGTACCTTTTGTGTGTTTTGCACATTATTGAGATCAAAATATTGCTCCATTTGTAGTATCCATGTTACAGGATCCTTGCCATCAAACTTCCTCATATCCATCTTTGGAATATGGTGGTTCTTCCATCCAACATTAGAGTTTATGAAATCATAATTAACATTTATTTTGTTTTCATCATGAGTTTCCTCCACTATATTTTCGCCATTAGGAAACATTGTTGTATCAACTTTGTCAAACCTTCCATGTCTTCTTTTAGATAATTCTTCATGTTTTCCATGTGTCTTTCATTTTTTCTTCCATGTCATCCATCTTAGCTTCCACGGCAGCTTCCATGCCATCCATATTAGCTTCCATGCCTTTCTTCAAACCATCCATATTATTCTTCAAACCATCCATCTTCGCTTCCACACGTTTCTTCAAAACTTCCATTTCCATTTTTGTTGCTCTTTGCGAGAGAAAAATTTGGTGCACTTGCTCTTGTAATTTTGATAGATCATGTTGCAATTCTTCATCTTCATGAGTCATAGTAGAGTACTCTGAGGGCTTAATGGGTGTTGAATTATTTTTAGGAGGAATTTTAGAACCCAATACTGATATATATGCTCAATAGGCCTTTGGAATCACTTAAAATTGATTTTTCAAAAAATACTTATGCAATTTGAAAAACAAAATACACACCTTTTTCTTGATTTTGAGGAGCTTGATATTGAAACTGAATTATCTATGTGATTTCGGATCTTCAATAACTGAAATTTGGCCCTGAAGTATCCATCTGAATCTTCTTTCGAATGCCACATGTATGACCTGATTTGGATTCTTGAAGACAAAGTTATGCCCAATCTCCTACGATGACCTAATTATGGACTGGTTCAGTAGAGCGAACTTGTATGACTTGCCACGTGTCACTGTTTCATACTTCAGCTATGAAATTGATACAAAAGAAACTAAAGTCTATGTACTCGTGGCCACTTTTTATAGAATTACAATCCAATGCTCAGAGAGAGAGTTATGACGATTTTCCCACAGTCACCTCTTTGAGATGAAATTCAGAAGCCTGAAAAATCCGTAACTTCCACAGACCCTATATCCTAAAATATTACGAATCAAGCTTTGAAATTTTTCCACAAAGTTCCTCAGGATTGCGGCTTCTCTATATGAAAATTTCAGCTTCTGAACCCTCGTAGAAATTATTTTTATAGATAAAATTCCACGATGACCTGTTTAGGTTAAATTTAGGAGCCTGCAAAAATCCATAACTTGCACAAATCATATCTCCGAAAATATTGCGAACCAAAATTTGAAATTTTTCCACGATGTTCTTCAAGATTTCAGCTTTTCTCTATAAAATCAGCTTCTGAACCTTCGTAGAAAATTTTTTAGAGCGAAAATGCCACGATGACCTGTTTGGAGCAGCAAAACCCTAGAATCCAAAGCTCTGATACCAAATGTTATGAAACCAGCTCCAAAAATAGAAGAAAAGAGAGATCAACACCTTCGAAATAACCACTTCAAGGGGGAAACCTCTAATACATTACATAAATGAACAATTCTTGAATGATTCAGATGACCAAAACCTCCTTTCTATATATAGGAGTAGGAGTCCATGGGGCCACAATGTAATCCTAGCCGACCTAACAATAATAATGTAAGGGCACAATAATAACAATATGGGCATTAAAGGGGTACAACAATAACAATAAGGGGGTTACACTAGCAACAATAAGGGAATATACTAGTAATATAGGGACCTAACAAAATCAGCCACTTCGAGCGGGCAACCTCCTTTACATTACATAAATGAACAATTCTTGGATGATACAAATGAAAAAACCTCCTTTCTATATATAGGAGTCCATGGGGTCACAATATAATCCTAGCTAACCTAACAATAATAATGTAAGGGGTTAACAATAACAATAGTGGCACAATAATAACAATATGGGGGCTACAGGGGTACAACAATTACAATAATATGGCTACACTAACAACAATAAAAAAATACACTAGTAATATAGGGACCTAACAACACCTAAAATTGCACCAAAATTTAGTGGTTTTCAGTTCATGAATGACACCTTTCCCAACGCAAAAATGGGCACGACCAGGTATGTTTGTACTAGCGCCAATTTTTCCACCGTAAATTGCTCTAGAAACAACATCATAAATAGTGTCTAAATAATAACGTCATAAATAACGCCCAAAACAATGCTTGAAATAGCGCCCCACTATTTACCTAGAGTTGTGCCAGAAATAACGTCGTAAATAGTACTAGGAATAAGATCGTAAATAATGCCTAAAATTGTGCCATTTTAGTGCCAGAAATAACGCTAGGACTTGCTTCCAATTTGGCTTCCAATTTAACTTCCAATGTTGCTTCGTGTTATGCTTCCAGTGTGGCCTCCAATTTTGCTTCCCATTTTGATTCTAATGTGGCTTCCAATTTTGATTCTAGTTTGGCTTCCAATTTTTCTTCCACTGTGGCCTTTAATTTTTCTTCTAGTGTGGCTTCCAATTTTTGTCCAGTTTTTCTTCTAGCGTGGCTTCCAATTTTGCTTTTAGTGTGGATTCCAATTTTTCTTCTAGTTTGGCTTCTAGCGTGGCTTTAAATTTTGGGTCTAATTTTGCTTCTAGTGTTGCTTCCAATTTTGCTTCTAGTTTGGCTTCTAGTGTGGCTTTAAATTTTGAGTCCAGTTTTTCTTCTAGTGTGGCTTCCAATTTTGCTTCCAATTTGGATTCCATTATTGCTTCTTTTTCACTTCCAATTGTAGGAAATAATGCCAGGTTTAGTGCCAGATTGAACCAAGTGTAGTGTGCCAACTTTAGCGCGAGGATATACGTCCAATTTTGTTTCTAATTTGGATTCCCATTTTGCTTCCCATTTTTCTTCCTGTTTTGCTTCCATTGTTGCTTCTTTGTTTGCTTCCAAAAAATGATTATTGTTTGGCATATTGTTAAATTAATATGTTTTATTTCAATTTAATTAGTTAAATATATCGTGTCTCTTAAATAATTTATATGATTATACATCATATGAATGTATTTAAAATATTTTATAGGATAACATTTATAATTGTTTTTTAGGGAAACAAAAATCCATACAAATTAACAACATCATTATACTTATTACATATCCGCAAAAATAGAATCTACAACATCCAATATTTATAAAATAACAAGATAATTATTTAAGATAAAGTCTTAGATCTAACAAGATAATTATTGTAACATGATCATCATCTATAATTAAAACAACTGAGTCAAATATCTGTAATTTAAGTGAATTTGACAACACCCATCATGAGCAGTAAATCAAAACCATCGTACATAATAAATATGTATCCAAATCTTCAACCACTTTCAACATACAAAAATTGACAAGTTAATAATGACAAGATCATTATCATATATGTCTTTTGAGGCTCTCTCATTACGATTCAAAAATCTATCAAACTAAATCATTGCAACGACCCAAATACAAGACCAAATATACAAAGAATCCAATTGAAAATGGATAAAATTAAACTTTTGGAGCAGTGAAACCATTCCAGCAAGATGATCCAAGATCTTTACCTTCAAGGATGCATTTAGAATTACATATACCAGAGCATGTTAACTAAGTAATTTAAACCACATGAAAAGAAGCGAAAAAACATAAGCAAACATGAAATCAAAGACATAACGATTTGATTATGGATTTCACCTAATGTGGGCTACGTCTCTAGGCCCCACTCAACAGTGGGAAGGCCTTCTTTATTAAGTGGCATCAAAGAAATAAATTACAAACAACTTTACGAAATTGACCCTTATACCTCCAATCCGGATGAGGGCTTGAAATTAGAGATCTCTAGCTGGAGAAAAAGATTGCACGGATGGATTCTCGGTGCAAAAATGTGAAAAATCAACTATAAAATTTCCCAATTTTGATGTTGTCACCTCTCACCCTCTAAGGGAATATTTTTAGCATTTGCTTAATACCCTCAATCATGGTTTCACACCTTAGGGCCACTCAGGGTTCCACCCAAACTCTGCCAGGCTGGTTGAATGAATGCATTGAGTTTAAATATATTTTATAAGGTACACTGCCCAATATATGGGCCGTCGGCCCAATGGTGGAGTCAATGCAATAGAGAAGAGACAGGTTGGGTTCAAAACTCGCTTGTTGCAATTTTATACAATGGTTAATGTAGTTATGGCCCGATGATTAATTTTTTGGTCGGCGAATTGTGGTATTAGCGCCGACGGTTATCCTTGGCGGTCACTTGTGTAACGATTTGTGGTATATAGTGTTGGTTCCATTGGGAATTGGGTGGGTCTATCATGGGTGGCCTACCCTCCCCCATACACACCTTTTAATATATATTTAGTCGTTTGGGTATGCGGTGGCGAGGTTTGAAAACCAGCCACCATTTTTTAATATATATATTTGTGTTTTGTTTGGCGGGGTTGGTGGCCTGCCAACCAGTTTTATATATTTTTTATTTTTATTTTTGATATATATTAAGGCATACCAATCAAAAACTTCCAACCAGAAAATAAGGGTTACTGGACAAATTAATGATTCGACAAATTTTCCCATTCTGGTGGTAGTATTCCGTGCATTGGGGTTCCTGCAAAATTGTTGCCCCGTTAAGCATTCCACTTGGCCAAGTTTGACCATAACTTTGACCAGCAATAACTTGAGCATACAAACTCAGATTTGAGTGCCATTTGCCCTCTTGGAATTAGGGCGACAAGCACTATGATCTGGTCCTATTTTCGCTTTGATCTGATGAATTATATTTTGGAGCTATTTTCAAGGTCACTTGTATTTTTGGATCCTCCCGAATCATTCCTCCTCACTGAGGAGATTTTGTTCCTCCAAAAGCATGTACACATCCCGCACACTGCCTGTGTCTTCGTTAAGCCATACTTTCAACATCTGCGTTGCATGAAAATTTGGTACATTCTTTACAATCACATACAAAATTACACATGACTCAAACAACCCCATACTTGCCAAGAGTTTATAGCACAAAATCTTTGGTCAAGGTTACATTATAATGGAAATAAATACCCCATTTATCATCAAAAGGCCAAAAACATCATCGTTTCTTTAATAAGTGATGTAAAATACATCTTCACTCTTAAAATTATTTGCGACACATGATTTACAAAATGTGGCCATGAAAAGCTACTATATCTAGTAAAACCATCTCCTACTCAATAAAGTGGTCCACCACAAATGTGGCAGATTTGTTTGTTACACGTCTTCGCCAACTAGCTTCTTTATCAATGCTTTCTGGGCATGGAGCATCTGACACGTGGCTCTTTGGTGTCCAACCTCGTTGCAGTGATTATAATGATTCTTTATGCTCCAAAATTTCTAGATCGTCTTGGAAGATTTATTTTTTGTGTGCCTATGATGCGAGCCTGTGGAACCCTCACTATCACTGGAATGTGATGAAGTGATCTCATTATCTGTTGTTGGTTGGTCACTGACTGTCTTGTATCATTCCTCAACCTCTTTTCTGACATATCCAAGTCCTACATAACAAGGAAATTCCTCCACTTTGATGGGATTCACAATACCTTTGCCATTAATACTGAGGACCTTTCCTTGATACCCCATTTTCATCAATAATTTTGATTTGATTCCTCTAGTATGTCTCTCAAAAGAAAATAAATTTTCACCATAAAAAGTGCATGAAATTTAAAAATCACTTTTTACCTCAGGTTTGTTATGCTGCAACTTTTCCAAGGCCTATGTTAGACAGATGAATCCCTCTTGCAGACAAGAGCGATATCCCTAGTATCCTAAGGATATCTAGAAACAAACAGAGAGATGTAGACCATTTTCTCTAGACTATTTTTCTTATGAATTATTAATTAACTATGGAGAGATGCTCTTACCTGAAGTCCAACGGTTATTTGATCTTCAATCCAGTCGCTTCAGAAGATATCAAACCAACATGTAAGATCTGCAATCAAAGACAAGTGAAAGGGATCAAAAGCATCTGCGAGAAATGATAATTCAAAAGCATAAATCTATCTTGGTGCTCAAGGAATCCAAGAATTAAATTATCCAAAAGATACATGAACAACTTAATGAGAAAATAGAATCCATTTGTATTAACTTTGAATATAAAAGAAGAAACCTTACAACCTTGACGCCTTGATGTTTGTACAGGTTCGTCCAGGGTCCTGAACAACCGTTTTCCTCAGATTGACAAGACTCCTACTCTCTTTATAAGCATCAAACTATGGCTATGAGTATGTAATCTCTCTCATGCCAATAATGCAAAATGTGGAGAGTATATTTCTTTTGCAATTCAACTCCAAAATATCAAGTTCTAAGTACCTTCTTCAAGCTAAGAAGTAAGTACCCTATAGTCTCTACTAAGTACCATATACCCTTGAGACTGAAACTTGGTCTCAATTTATAGCAAAAGGGAGGTAGTTTCAGCTCCAAAAAGGAAGGGATAAAGCCCTCAAATCATGGGATTTCAGCTCCAAAAACCAAGGGATAGATCCATCTATGAAGGGATAAAGGTTCATGAATGGAAGGGGCGAAGCTCGACTAGATAGCGCTTCTAGAAGGCCCCAACTGGGAGAATATTTGACCAGCTGGGCTTCTAGAACTTAATTTTCCTTTTATATTACCTTCTACGGGGGTCCGTAGTTTGAATGAGTAGAACGTGCGGGATGTATGACAACTTTTATAGCAATAAACCACGGTACCGCAGGAAATGGCTAGGAAAAGTACGAAGTTAGGCTTTTAGGATTTTTAAGAGCTTCTTCTAGTTCCAATACTTTATTTGGGGAACTTTATGTTTTTATAATTCTAAGGAAGTAATGAATAGGTAATGATGAACCCTTACAGAAAACTCAATGTCATGGTGACAAATTTCAGTGTAAAAACCTCTTTCTTGGCTTGTAACTGATGTTGCAACCTTTGTTTCTCATTCTATGCTTCTTGTAGAAGTCTCCTTAGTTCAACATCATCCACCTAAATGATTTGGATGATTTCTTTGAGTTCTTGGATCCAAGCTGCATTTGGTGCCCTTTTCATCTTTGGTACATCATCTGCTGAAATCTTTGTCTCATCATTCGAATAAAAACCTAAGTTGATGGGTCCATCGGCTACAATCCTAAGAGCTGCAACCTTCATTTCATCACCTGAATCTGATTTGTGATTTATGCAGTAGAAAAAGTGTGTTCACTAATAAATATAAGTGTGTCATGATGTTCAACACTTCTACATGCATTGTCTCTCCATACAATTCTCCCACATACCTTAGAGAAAGAAGTTTTTGGAATGTAAGTGAAAGAGTAAGTTCATCCATTGTGCAGAGTTCAAAAATTCATATTAAGCATATATTGAGGAATACTAAGTCTGGAAAATTCCTTGTGCGGATTGATACATTGTGTGGACTGTCGAGATTCATTCAGTAAATTGTCAAGCATTGAAAAATACCAAAAATAAAATGCCCTCCATCAAGGGAATGATTTCCCATCAGAGCTCGCTCAACCAATAAAAAATTAGAAATAAGATTTCTAAAAAAATGGAAAATTGTTTTTAATTTATAGGAAGATATAAATATTCAATTTTTTTTTCCTCCACATTCCACACAAAATTCTTCGCACTATGAAATCTCTTTGCATAATGAAATATCTCCACAGAATGAAAGCTCTCCTCACAAAAATCTATGCACAATGGAAATTCATTTGTGAATTGAACTCATATTATCCAAAATTAAATGAAATTTTTTAATAACAAATACAATTCACATGCATTCTCTGTCAGTACATTTCTCTTGCATCATTATTATTATATATTATTGGTAATATTTTAATTCTAAATAATCTATATCTCCATATTCTGAATTGTTTTGTCGCAATGTTCCGTACTTTCGTATGCATTTTCCCTCCACATAGTTCTCCCCCACACTTTCCTTTCACACAATACTAGTTTTTAAACGATTGAAGCCAACGAAACTGCATCTCATTTCAAAACACATTATCACATCTCTCACAATGAAGATTGTTGTCACAAAGAACTCTAGTATTCTCAGTTCACATTTGTATAGGGCTCTTCACATTACCAAATGCACTAAGCAGTACAATAATAGATGAAATTTGTTTTTTAATTTATGATTTATGTGGCAAAACAAGTGTGCGTAATAAAAAATACAAGTGCATCGTGATGTTCTGCACTTCTGCATGCATTTCCTCTCCACACAGTTCTCCCACATACCTTAGTGACAGAAGATTTTGGAGTGTATGCGGAAGTGAAAGTTCATCCATTGTGAAAAGTTCACAAATTCATATTAAGCATATGTTGAGGAATACTTAGTCTGGAAAATTCCTTGTGAAAATTGATACATTGTGAAAACTGTCAAGATTCATACGAAGACAGTACTGAGAAATCCACACTTTCACACTGCAATATTATATATTAGTTTATTTTTGTGGAGGGGAATGTATGTAAAAGTGCAAATTCGTCCATTGTGCCGAGTTCAAAAATTAAATATTAAGCAATACTATGTATCAATTTATTTGTGCAGAGGGGAATGTATGCAGAAATGCAAGTTCATGCGTTGTGTGGAATTCAAAAATTCATATTAGGCATATACTAAGGAATAGAGAGCCCGAAAAATTACAATCTTCCTTATGTGGAGTGTCCAAATTCACATGAAGAAAATAGTAAGCAATATTACATATCAATTCCACAATGAATTTCTTTTGCATACAATGAGAGGTTTCTTGAGCTATTTTTTCATAATGAATGCTTATCCACATTGTGCACAACAAATGCCATTTTCACATAGATTCGTCAATTTACCCATTTATGCAAGTTTCAAATTCAAGTGTGGGAGAAATGGTGTGTGGCAAGTGCAAGAGAAAGGGTGTGCGACAAGTGCATGAGAAAGGGTATGCGACAATTGCGGGAGCAAGGACAATATCGAGTTAAGTTTTATTCTTCCGCATTACACACAAAACTCTTCGCATAATGAAATCTCTCCGCATAGTGAAATCTCTCCGCACAGTGAAAGATCTTCGCACAAAACTCTCTGCACAATGGAAATACATTTGTGAATTGAACACTTATTTTCCAACATAGGATTAAATTTGTTAATAACAAATACAATTCACATGCATTCCTTATCCACACAGTTCTCTCGCATCATTATTATTATATATTATTGGTAATATTTTAATACTAAATAATCCATATTCCGAATTGTTCTGCCGCTTGCATTTTCCCTACGCACAGTTCTCCCACAGACCTTCCTTCCACACAATACTAGTTTTTAAACGATTTAAGATAGTGAAACTGCATCTCGGTTCAAAACACACTAGCACATCTTGCAAAGTGAAGATCGTTGTGACAAAGAACTCCATTATTCTCATTCCGCATTTTTACAAGGATCTTCACATTATCAAATGAACTAAACGCTACAACATTAGATGAAATTTATTTTCTAATTTGTGATTTATGCGGTAAAACGAGTGTGCACAATAACAAATACAAGTGTGGTGTGATGTTCCACACTTTCCCATGCATTGTCTCTTCGTACAGTTCTCCCGCATACCTTAGTGAAAGAGTTATGATTTTTTCTTTGGAATGTTTTTTTCTTATTTGTTGATAATATTTATTTTATGATTTTTAGATATTTGTGCAATGATTTTTCATTATTAGGCTTTATAAAAAAACCATCTAAAATTAAAATCCTTGAAAACAATTCATACTCACCCACCATAATTAATTTAAGCAAGTATTTGCATAAAAATAGAGAGGAGCAATATGTAAATAAATATATTCACTAAGAGTTACTGAACACTATTATTTATGTAAAAATGTAAATATACTACTCCTTTGGTAGGAAATTCATTTTTCCACTTCATATATCAATTTGCATTTTTTATAAAAGTATAATTTCCACTTGTTCTATATTTGAATTCTCATTCTAAAATGTTTGAATCATTAAATAATATATAAATTTTTGGTCTTGTGTTTATCAAACTTTAATTGAAATTTAAATGAATTATTAAATGAGAGTTAATTTTTTTTTTTTATCGATTACGCTAATTATTTGTTAATGAATGGTGTTTAGTTTATATATATATATATATATATATATATATATATATATATGTTATCTTTCAAAAAATATATTTTTACATTTTTTTTAGATTAGATGTTGGACGTTGTGTTGTTGTTGTTTTTTGTTTTTATTATTATTATTTAAAAAAAAAAAATTGGAAAAATATTAAATTAAAAAAAAAACTATAGTATAGCTAAACCACAAGCATACAAGTAGTAATGTCGTGAAGTTTCATATAGATTTGTCACTCTCATAATTCATATGACACAGTTTGCAAGTGTTTACAATTATTACAACCCAACTATACTTGCAAGTATATTGCTTAAGAACCCCCGATCAGGGTGTGAAGAGGGGGACGATCCTCAAGAGGACACTCTTCATGGATAGGTTGACACGGTGCACAGCTAGTAGAAGGATTGACTCACGCCACCACACACCGGGATTAAATGCGAGCAGGAGTGGACACTACGTAATGTCAGAAGGAGGTGGGAAAGTGAGCCTAATGCCGTGAAAAGTGGTAAGAAAGCAAAGCATCGAGAAAAGGTTCGTTAAGGTTATTGTTACTGTGAAAGGGATTACAGAGAAGGTTGAGTTAGGATCGCTCGAGCGAAGGCATGGGAGGGTAGAAGAAAATCCAACAACAGAACTGCTATGCCTCAGGTATGTATCTCACCCCACTAGATAGCAATCATGGAGTTCTTGGGACAATATAGGGAACAAGACTTGCAGAGGGTAATGAATTTGAGTCTTAGGGATGATGTTAAATGGTCTGAGTTGAATTTTTCAGCCTAGTTGTGTCAATTCCTCGGTTTCATGACAGAAAAGTGGCCTAGATGGGCTTGGTATGGTACTTTGAACAAAGCACAGTTAGTGATGTGGGCATAAGAATCTTTAAAATGGTTATTTTGATGATGTATCTAGATAGCTACTTGCATGTAGGATTCGGTGAGGTCGTAAGCCCAATCAAGGGTAGAGTTTATGCATCCCGTAACCACATATGGCTTGAAGGTTTAACTCCACTGGTGCAGGGTAAGGGGTCGCCTTAGAAGGGCATGTTCTAGTACCAAACTCCTCTTATCAGCAGTAATTGGAGTAGGGGAGCGGTTAAAATGGTTAGAACATTGTTTCACTTGGGTAGCTGTGAACAGGTTGGTGTCTGGGGTGTCCTAAACGAGGTTTATGCCCGAGGTGGAAATAGTTGGATAGATGGAGTGACTTACTGGTTGCATTGCAAGATGAAAGCTCAAAAGGGCGAGAATTGGTCTAATAATTCCACTCAGGGCTATAATATGAACACTGACAATTGTAAAGCCATAAGAATTGTATCCCATTTGAGAAACTACATGAAGAGCAGATTTTGTATTAACCAAAATCCAAACATCGGGGAACTCTCTGGAAGCTATGGCTTCGACTGGAGGAAAATCGAGAAGAAACGATGGCAATCATAGAAAATTATTAACAATTTTGTTTGTGTCGAACTTACAGGTTAGCTTAGCCTGTATATCTATCTGGACTCTACACGGAGGGTGGGAACCCCAATGTGGATTCAAGTGCATGCACAACAGCTGGGTGGCCTCAGAAAGCGGAAAATGTTTAAGGCACAGTTGGGTAAAGGAAAAAAAGGGTGGGGTGGAAAGCTAGCTCAACCGAAGAAAACGAAAGGTAAAGGGAACATAGTAGCATAATCAAGTAAAACTCAGTGAAAAAGACACAGAAAACCGGACCAGGAAAACATGCAGAAATTACCACATGCTCATAAAGTAGGTACTCTAGCTCAAGTCAAATCACTGATATTTGTATGGGAGAAAGACCCGAACATCAAGGTTGAGAGAGATATTCTGTATGACGAAATGAAACCTATGGTGATAGACTATGGAAATACAAGAGGCCGACTGACTCTATTTAAGTAGTCAGTTAACCTCTACTTGACCATGAAATGTTTGATGGCGAAGGCCATAATGGCAGTACATGATGCAGGAGGAAACCCAAAGACAAAATCGAGCTTGGCAGAAATTCACAGGGACATTCAAACCATAAAACTACAGGTACATCATCAAAATGTGTGTCTCAGACGAATTGAAAGGCAACTCCAGAGTCTGCACCAAGTGGACATGCCCGGGTCGAGTGCGAAATAACCGACACCGATTAAATCATCTGATGATTAGCTGTAGGAAGTTCGGTAATTTTGTTTTCTAAATATATGATGTGGGCGACTAGCATTTACTTTCATAATAATATGTTTAAGGAGATCATAGGTATTATAGCTTATAAGGTATTTAGAGACATAATCAAACGATTTCAGTTTTGGCTGGCTTTTAACTCTTGGAGGTGGCCAACAAACCTAGTTTCCTACGGGCAGGTTGAGGCCACCAAGAACATAATATGAGGTAACCTGTTGTATAGTTTTAAATGAATAAATAGAGAGGCTCTACCAAATTTACAAAAAAAAAAAACATATTGCTTAAGAAAGATGCCTAATTATGTATAAAATATTTCGGTGAAAATCACATTCGAGCAAATTGTGTCGACACATTTCAAACCAGCGGGTGTGGTTCATCATCAGGACAAGATGAGAAATCTGATCTAGGACCCAGCTTATATAGATAAGAAAGCTCCAACTAGGCGTTGTAGAATAACGACAAGTTTGATTGGAAAAAGAAAAAATCTCAAATAACAGTTGTATTATTATTATTCAAATCTTAAAAAAATAAAAAATTTAATATAATTTAATATTTATGTATTAAAATTTAAAAAAAAAATAAATAAATAATGATAATAAAAATAAATAATAATAATAATAACGATAAATAAATAAATAATGAATAAAGAATAAATGAATAAATAAATAAATAGATAATTATTATTGTTTATCTATTTATTTATTTATTCATTTATTCTTTATTTATTTATTTATCGTTATCATTATTATTATTTATTTTTATTGTCATTATTTATTTATTTAATTAATTTTTATTTTTATTTTTTAATATATAAATATTAAATTATATTCAATTTTTTTTTTTTAATATTTGAATAAAATAAATAAATAATAATGATAATAATAATACGACTGTTATTTGAGATTTTTTTCTTTTTCCATTCAAACTAGTCGGTATTCTACAACGACTAGTTGGAGCTTTCTTATCTATTTAAGCTGGGTCCTAGATCAAATTTCTCATCTTGTCCTGATGATGAACCACACTGGCTGGTTCGAAACGAGTTGACACAATTTGCTCGAAGATGATTTTCATTGAAAGATTTTATACATAATTTATGGATCACAGAAGCCAAATTCCTAATAAAAGATGCCTAATATTATAATTACTTTGAAAAACATAAAGGTTAATGAAACACATGGGGTTGTTGGCCTCTTATTGACCTACATTAGATGGAAGAGAATTTTGTTTCGCAACGGGCATGTAAACTTTAATTTGAAGCACTATCTCCTTCTCTTTAAGATATTTTTGAATCGAGTTGGTTGACATCTTATTGTTTGAAGCTATAGAGTGAGATTCTTTATTGAAGTTGATGACCATTTTCGTAACACATTACATTCTAACTTCAAAACATCATTTTTATGCCTTTGTTGCACCAAGACATGCATAAATGTTGCAATTTGTGTAGTGCAATGGTGTTCATTTTCATGGTCCTTGGAGGTCATTGAGAAAAGAGAGGTTCTATTGCATTGGGTAAACCCTTCATTGCCCTTCTAAATAGCCCCTTAGATCTCTTATGATTGTTTGTAATCCATAATTTCTTTAAATCCAATATACATGCAGTTGAAGATGACAAAATCAAACTGGAACTAATATGTTTAGGGAGAAGCCTATATCTAGCACACGCAAAATACCTTGTGCTCCACAAAATAAACAACAATTTTCACAAAACATTATATTTTAGAAATTTCTAAAACCAGGCTTAAAAGGCTAACACATCCAATCCCAAATAAAACTAGAAAGTCATATCCTAGACATTTAAAAACCATATCACATAATAACATAATTTGGTTAGAGGTGAAAATTAAAGGGCCACGAAGATGAATACCACAAAAGAATAGAGAAAGATCCACTTGAAGATGATGCATAAAAACAACACTTTGATCTAGAACTAAAACCTAACGAGGATTTCTAGGAAACATAACCCAAAATTTTAATTACTTAAAAGTATTTATGATTAATTCTTCTCAGAAAAAATCCATTCAGTGTAATGTACATACATTATGAACATGAAAATATGGGTTTGTTGGTCTAATAATGGGTTTGTTAGTCTAATAATGTAATGTATTGAGTATTAGTACATAAGTTGATTTTCTACAATACAATGGACAATTACAAAAAAAAAAACCTTGCTCTTGATATCTATGACGAAGTTTCAATTTACAATAGTTAGCGTAAACAATCCTCCAATATAATGCCAAGTCTAGTTAACATAACTCTTAAATGAAAATGAAGATGACAACTTCAAATAAATTAAAACTCACCATTCCTAATTTACCTTAGGGCACCCTTTTAATATGAAGGCTTTCAAACATTGGTGCATAATTCTTACATGAAACATTTTTATCATAACATATTAATCACAACCCATACATGAAACTTATCACAAATGATCATCAATTACTTTATTTCAATGGTTACCTAGACTCCCTTGGAAGGAGATATTCTTTACTTCTAAAGAAGACAAGACAATTCTAGTATTTAGGGTTGGTATCTGCGTGCAACACCTTATGGAAATATGTTTTCATGATCATAAAGGTTACTATAAAAATAAAGAAATGATTTCACATTCTATAAGCTTCTTGCCTCATCATGTACATGTACAAGGCTACACCAATTGTCTCAAAGCTATATAACATAAGCATCACTAGCTTTAGGGCCCACACACAACATAAATCAATATATGCTAGAGATAAATATCTCATAATAGTGTTTAAACTCATTCATTTAGGTTATACCAATATATATAGATATATATATATATATATATATATATATATATATATGACTAATTCAATGAAAAAATCACTCATAATAGAGGAAAAGATCTTAATTGACCCCATAATAACATTCACAATAAATGCAAAAATCTTTTCATGCACAAAAAACACCATTTAATAAGGGTATGGGGGATTTCAGTAATTTTTCTTGACATGACTGTATTTCCCCCCTTTGGAGAATGAAATGAATGAATTTATGTCTGAATTTGATGAACATGTGGATATTGATGCCAACTACTTGTTAAAATTTGGATGCCAACGAACACCATTGGCCAAGTTATGGTATAATTTTATCTATAGCCATTTTATGTTTTTAAGGGTCATAAAAGCTAATTTTTAGTGAGCATGTGGATGTTTTTGTCAGATACCTTATGTTAAAGTTTTAATTTCGATGGAAATTGCATGAACTTCTTATTGTGGAATGTCATCTACAACCATTTTTCATTTTAAGGGTCATGTTGGTAAATCTTAGGTTAATTTTGTGGAAACATGGAAATATGTGTCATCTATCCCCAATCTAAATTAATTTTCAATTGATTTCATATGAAAACATTGCACTAAAAACATGAAATAAGTTTTTAGACTTAAATTCATAATGCATTTCTACAAACATTTTGCATGCATAAAGTTTATTAATGCATTATCAAACAAATTTTGAATTTTAATCAACTATAATAATAACTGCCCTTAAATCAAAACAAATAATGCTAATATACATGCAAATTTATCTAGACTGAGATATTAATCATAAAGAAACATGGAGACACTTATCTTTTAGAAAGTGAGTCCCAAGGCCATTGACTGGGTGTGCACCACATTTTTCCCAGCCATAAGAAAATTATTTGTGGATAACGCCATTGTGTCATGTTATGAGATCACCAAAGTGAAGAATATTGTTTAAGGATGCAAAATAATTTCCATTTTTCTCAAAATCTTTCAAGACAAATCCATACAAACCCCTAGTGGGTTCTTTATTTAGTCTTCCACTTAAACCATCCATTATTTATCATTCCACTACACCATACAACATAAAAACTACCCATAAACCACCTTATTATTTTCTTTTCATTCCATTAGTATTGTCTTACTCTCTGTGCTCTTTAGGATGAGCCAAAGTCACAATCTAGTTTCATTCACTTCTAGTGATATGTCGTTTCTTAGAGAGAAAATTAGGGAATTTTGGATAGCTTAACAAGCTAACAAAGTGTAGAGGTTGAAGGAAGTATTTACCTACTCAATATTGGTGTCTAATTGCACATAAAAATTCTTCTTTCATCTCTCCATGGATCCTATAATAGTTGGGTTTCTCTTTGCTCATAAAGGGCATTATTCTCTCCTTAAGAAATCACTTTTTCATTTTTCATTTTTATTTTTCATTTTTATTTTTTATGAAGATCTCCTCCCTATTTTAATTTTTTCAAATCTATTTATGAGAATAATGCGCAATAGTCACTATTGTAACTCTATATTTTGAATCTAAACCAGGATTCATATTTAGGGAAATGAGTCTTGAAGATGGATCCCAGTTTGGATTCAAAATGTTAACTTACAACAATGACTGCTACGGATTATTCTTCAAAAAATCATTCTAAAAACACTCACCACATGAATCCTAATTTTGTTATTGAATTATTTTTTTACATGAATGAATGGGAGGGAAAATAAAATTCCTAATTCAATTTTTCCAATTCCTTAATGATAGGAATCAAGAGTCTTAATTGAACTTTCCTTGATTGCAATAATATAGGAATTGATTCCTATGTTGATTGATTAATATTGACCCATTGTGAGGAGGCTCAAGGGATATGAGCCCCCCTAGCATGGATCCCCAATTGATCATTGATGGGAGTGTCTGTAGATGTTTTGACCCTTGCCAAGTCACAAGTTACTACTAGGATAAACTTATGGGCTGTCGATACTAGCTACGCCCAATTTTCTAGATTAAAAAAAATGTAGGAATTGATTGGTTCAAAATAAGAGGTAGGTACTTGGGGTAGGAAATCATTAGTTGAAGTAATTGAATAGGATTCTAGGTATAATAACATAAATATTAGGATGAAATGATAATAGGACAATCACAAGAAGGGGTTCATGTTGACATAGTCGCCAAAATATGTTGATGTTTTCAAAATGAAAGTGTGTCTCTCCAACACTGCATCGACATCTCAAACTTCTCGGTAGATGATGAGAAGTAACCGAAATACTATCCCATAGTTTATAGCCACGTTAGTAGGGGTTGAATCCATGCCAAGAGTGGTGCAACTCAATCCTCTCACTTGTCAAAGGAGTCATAGTTGGCCAGGAAGAGTCTTGCAGTTGGCAACCTTGACTGAGGAAAGAAAAATAAAAGGCCTAACAACCCTAACCCTATGTTAAGAAAATAATTGACTGCGATACACCATACCTCCTCCCACTTGACAATTAAATAATTAAATATTTGAAAGATCTATTGAATAAGTGGAGACATGTTGTGCATATTATTGTTTTCTTTAATTATTGTTTGATGCGCTTATGACATTAAAATATTAATCATTTACACAATATACATCATTAATTTAAAATGAATAAGACTTCAATAAACAACAATTAAAAAATTAAAATATTAATCATTTACATAGTATACACCATTAATTTATAATGAATAAGACTTCCATAAACAACAATTAAAACATTAATAAACCCTTTTATTATATAGTCATCATTAATTTATAATAAATAAGACTTCCATAAACAACAATTAAAACATTAATGAACCATTTTATTATACAATTTTGGTTCAACAAAATGACCTTATCAAAGTTTGAAATCATGACCTCGAGTATCCTTGGAAAATACGAATCCTATGCCTCCACTTTTATGGATTGAACTAATATCTATAACACCTATAGGACGCCATTTTAAAATGCTAACAAGCTTTTCTTTTTCCACGCCACTCTGCGGACTCCCTTTAATGATATTCCTATTGTCTTCAATTATATTCCAATTTTCCATTGATGCTAATTTCTTAATTCAATTTCACTTCAAAAATTATTCATTGGTAATCATATCGACCTTGAAATAGTTCATTGATGTGACTAGAATATATTAAGTCACAATATGGATTTACGATAGAACATATTTTCTTTATATGATAACCAGCCTAGATCCATCTTAACTCTAGATCTATCAAGCGCCGAGAGGGATCAAATCTCTCGAGGTGCAAACCTCTTTTTTTGAGTGAAAAACTTGAGGACAGGTTTGCACCTTGAGATATTTGATCCCTCTCGGCGCTTGATAGATCCGGAGTTAAGATGGATCTAGGCTGGTTTCAGTCGTGTGTTGTCAAGGAAAATATATCGAAGATATGATTAATTTTATCAATAATATGTAAATATATCAAATATTAATATAATCATATTAAATATGCCAAATATTTCTGAGATTAACTTGGTCATTTAAATTTAAATTTTTTTTAGTTACTTCAATTTGTTGAGATGATAAATATTGTTAATAACTTTAATGATGAAAAATGATGAAATATTTTTTTGAATGCAAAGTGATAGTAATAGTGTTGAAAGATAGAAAATGTGAATAATAAGGATGTAATCATGTTACAAATAGTCTTCATTGTGATCAATCTCAAACTATTTTCTTCTACTATTCTTATTGTCACCCTTGTTAGTTTTGTCATCTTTTCATATCGATTATAAAGAAAATTTAAATCGTAAACCATTTGAACCTTTAGCTCGAGTTGTTGTAGTAAACATGATACCTTGTCTCTCTTTCTCTCCAATATTAATAGGTTAAATTACTATAACAAAAAAAATAAATGTACATTGTCAATAACTTTTTGTGCTTACACTAAAATCAATGCATATTGTTAATCCAATCACTTCAAAATTAATGTACCATCATATATCCAATTACATCAAATCAGAAATCAACATCTACATTGAAATCAATGCATTTAATGCAAAGCAATCAAATAAGATTAGAAAATAACTTCTACACTTTGAAAATCAATGCACGTAATGCAAGCAATAAAATAAGATTAGAAACCAACGTCTACACCTGAAATCAATTCATTTACTCAAAGCAATCAAATAGGATTAGAAATATCCATCTACATTGAAATAAATGCATTTAGTGCAAACAATCTAATAGGATTAGAAATCATCTACATTTAAATCAATGCATCTAGTGCAAGCAATCAAATATAATTATAAATCAACATCTACATTGAAATCAACACATCTAGTGCAAAGCAATCGAATAGTATTAGAAATCACCACCTACACTCGAAATCAATGCATCTAGTGCAAGTAATCAAATATCATTAGAAATAAATATCTACACTAAAATAGATGCATCTAGTGAAAATAATCAAATACGATTAGAAATAACCATCTCCACTTAAATCAATCCATCTAGTGCAAGAAATATTCTTCCCTCTCTCCACCCTCCATCCATATCTATATCCCCCTCCATCTCTTCTCTTTTTGTCTCTCTATATCACCCCCCCCTAAACACAAATTCTCTCACACTCCATATCTATCAATCTCTTTGTCACTCCCTCCCTCTCCCCATATCTCTCTTTTTCCCTCTCTTCATCTTCCATCTATATCTCTATCTTCCCCTTCTCTCCCTCTCCCCCACTAATATCTCTCTTTCCTTCTCGTCCCTCTCACCCCTCTCTCTCTCTTCCCTATTCCCTTTCTCTCTATCTCTCTCTCTCTCTCTATCCACATTTCTCTCTCTATGTCTTTCTTCTTACCTCCCTCTCTCTCCCCCCTCCAAGTCCATCTCTCTTTCCCATCCTCTCCACTCTCTCACATCCTCTCTTTCCCTTTCTCTCTCATATCTCTCTCTCTCTCTCTCTCTCTCTCTCTCTCTTCACCCACTAACTATGTTACTATATCCCTCCCTCTCTCCTTATCTCTCCTTCTCTCCCCCCCCTTATCTCTATCTCTCCTTCTTTGTCTCTTTATCTCAGCGCCAAACATACACGCTCTGTCTCTCGTCTCTCCCTTGTCACTCCTTCTCTCTCTCCACTTCTCACACTCTATATTTCTTATTTCCTACCTCTCTCCTCCTCCAAACTCCATCTCTCTATCGATCCCTCTCTCTTCCTCTCTCTCAAGTCATCTCTCTCGTCCTTCCTCTGTCTCCCTTTCTCTCGTAACTCCCTCTCTCTTCTCTCTCTCTCTCTCTCTCTCTCTCTCTCTCTCTCTCCTGCATTCCCTCTCAATCTCTCTCTCTTCCCCTCCATCATCTCTCCTCCCCCCTCCCTCTCTCATCTCTCTCTCCTCTCTCTCTCCATTTCTCTCTCCCTACCTCCCTCTATCTTCCCCCCATCTCTCTCTCATTTCACTCCAATCCTCTCTCTTCCCCCCATCTCCCCCCTCTCTCTCTTTCTCTCTCTTTCTACCCCTCTCTCTCTCCAACTACATTACTATAACCCTCCCTCTCTCCTTCTCTCTCCTTCTCTCCCCCCCCTTCTCTCCATACATCCTACTTTGTCTCTTTATCTCACCCCTAAACATGCACACTCTCTTTCCATCTCTCCCTTGTCCCTCCTTATCTCTCTCCCTTCTCTCTCTCTGTATTATTCTTCCCTTCCTCTCTCCCCCTCCAACTCCATCTCTCTATCCCTCCCTCTCTCAAGTCCTCTCTCCGATCCTTCCTATATCTCCCTTTCTCTCTTACCTCGCTCTCTTTTCTGTCATCTCTCTCTCCCTTTCTCTCTTACCCCCCCCTCTCTCTTCCACCATCTCTCTCTCCTATAATCCTACCACTATCTCCCTTCTCCCTCTCCTTCTCTCTCTCCCCCCCCTCCATATTTGTGTCTCCCTCTCTCGCTCTTCATTCCTCCTCTCCTTTTTTCCTTTAGTTTATCTCTATCTCTCCCTTATCAATCCCCCTATATCTCCACCTCTATCACTCTAAATCTTTGTTCTTCCCTCCCATATATATATATCTAGAGTTAATATATAACATGATATATTTATATATATTATAATATAATAAATTTAATATTTTATTAATCTAAAGTTTATTAAATTTAATAATATTAATATTATAATATATTAATATAAGTATCGTATTTATTAATAATAATAATAATATTAATGTTTTAATATTATATTAGGGTTAATAATGTGTTTTTTTTGCATGGTATTAATAATAATTTAACCCATGGGTTTGGACCATAGGCTTCACCTAAATAAAACCTCTTTTTTTTGAGTGTTCGTAAATATAAAGCGATTATGGAGTAAATATGAAAAGAGGTTTTATTTACTTACCATATCTCTCGTTTATTTACATTTTTTATCTATTTACTATACCTCTATTATTTACTATGGTATTTGGCCCATAGGCTTGTTATATAATTAGATTTTTATTTATAATCCTATATAATAGGGTTTTATTTTTTAAAGATTCATTTTACAAATATTTAATTAAAATAAATATTAAAATATTTTGGATTTCGATTGTTTGTGTTGAATTAACTCTTTTCCTTTGATTTAGGAAATGGTATTGACTTTAGTAAAGAGTAAAGATGCTTAAAATTTTACTTAATTTGGAAATTCAATGTGGTAATTTTTTTTGTTAAAGGTAAATTTATGATCCATTCATTCACGTATTTAATAAAGAAATTATTAAATGGGTGAGATAATTTACTATCCATTCAAATTATATAAATAATACATTGTTGTATTTTAATAATTAATCTCGGCTCATTAATAAGTTAAAAAAGTTATATATAATCTAAATATTCAAGTAATATAAAATTCAAGATTAGGTTAATGCTTTAGTCGATATTAGCAAAAAATAAAATTTATTATTTTTTTGAGAACGTGACATACTTACACATCGGGGTCATATTAGGCTATAGATTGGACCTCTCGACACAACAATTTCATGTGGAGCGCGGTTTATAGGAATATCCAAATAGCGCCGATAAAAATTTAATTTATCGAAGAGCACATCCAAGTCGCTTTGCATCAAAAGCTTCCCACTTTGAATGAAAGCTATTTTCATTTCTTTACATGTTCTCTCGCCTCTTTCAAATGTTAATAAAACACTAGGAAAAAAGCTCTTTCAATATCGAATTCTCAGCCTAGTGACATGAACACTCTATACTAATACCTGTTATGGTCCGATTTAGAACTTCCAACTTCGTTATGATCATTTTCAAATCTATGTGAGAAGACCTTAGTGGCACAAGATTCCTCGATTAGCAATGGAATCAATTCTTGCGTTGTTCTTCATAATCATTTTTATTAGTTTCAATGATCCGTCCCTCCATCCTCATCTACCAATAAGGATAATTTCTTGTGTAATTCAAATGGTCACTTGTGAGGAAAAAAGAATGCGAGAATGATGACTCGGATGTTCCCTGTTCTCAACATTCTCCCTTTTTCGACATAGCATTTTATTTCATTTCCTTACACTTTTCCCACATTTATTGTGGGTAATTGCAACTGAGTACTGATATATTGGTCACATTGATCCTCTCAATTGATAATGTTGAGGTCCTTTGACATTCCGAAGGTTTTAACTTTGATGTTGGCATAGACATACACAAATTGCATAAGAGTTCCAAAGAATGAGACAAATAAAGTGAAGTGACGTTAGCATAGATAAACCTTATACTCTAAACAATTATTAGATAAATAAATATGGAAGTCTATGATGCATGAAAGTGATGTTGGCATACATAGATAAATCCTAAAGAATTAGATAAATAAACATGGAACTCTATGCATGTTGGCATACATAGATAAATCCTAAAGAATTAGATAAATAAACATGGAACTCTATGATGCATGCATAGAAAGTGATGAATCTATTGAATATGGAACTCTATGATGCATGCATAGAAAGTGATGAATCTTAATATGGAACTCTATGATGCATGAAAGTGATGTTGGTATACATACATAAATCCTAAAGAATTAGATAAATAAATAAGGAACTCTATGATGCATGAAAGTGATGTTGGCATACATAAAATTCTATGATGCAAGAAAGTGATATTGGCATAGAAATACACAAATTGATGTTACAAATTTTATATTATAAAGAATGAGTTAGATAAATAAACATGGAACTCTATGATGCATGAAAGTGATGTTGGCATACATAAAATTCTATGATGCAGGGAAAGTGATATTGGGCATATAAATACACAAATTGATGTTATAAATTTTATATTATAAATAATGAGATAAACAAACATGGAACTCTATGATGCATGAAAGTGATAAATTTTATATTGTAAAAAAATAAGATAACTATATTATGCATGAGATGTATGAAAGTGGCCAAGAGCTAGAGTTTGGTGAAGGAATGTATCAAATAAAATATTTAAATAAACATGGAACTATGTGATGCATGTGAAAGAATGTATCAAATAAAATATTTAAATAAACATGGAACTATATGATGCATGAGATGCATGAAAGTCGTGGAGAGCTAGAGCTTGGTGAAAAAAATGTATCAAATAAAATAATTAAATAAACATGAAACTATATGATGCATGAGATGCATGAAAGTGGCCAAGAGCTAGAGCTTGGTGAAGGAATGTATCAAATAAAATATTTAAATAAACATGGAACTATATGAAGCATGAGATGCATGAAAGTGGTGGAGAGCTAGAGCTTGGTGAAGGAATGTATCAAATAAACTATTTAAATAAACATGGAACTATATGATGCATGAGATGCATGAAAGTGGTGGAGAGCTAGAGCTTGGTGAAGGAATGTATCAAATAAAAAAATTTAAATAAACATGGAACTATATGATGCATGAGATGCATGAAAGTGGCCCCGAGCTAGAGCTTGGTGAAGGAATGTATCAAATAAAATATTTAAATAAACATGGAATTATATGATGCATGAGATGCATGAAAGTGGCCGAGAGCTACAACTTGGTGAAGAAATGTATCAAATAAAATATTTAAATAAACATGGAACTATATGATGCATAAAAGTGGTCGAGTGCTTGACAAAAGATAAATAAACATGGAACTATATGATGCATGAAAGTGTTAGAGAGCTTGACAAGAGCTTGATAGTGCTTGGCAAAAAGATAAATAAACATAAATAAACATGGAACTCTATGATGCATGAAAGTGGTGAGAGCTTGACACTGCTTGAAAAAAAGATAAATAAACACAAATAAACATGGAACTATATGATGCATGAAAGTGGTTGAGAGCTTGACAAAAGATAAATCAACATGGAACTCTATGATGCATGAAAGTGGCCGGACGAGAGCTTTGAAAGGGTCATGTCACAATGTTTGAGAGACATATCTTGATTTTTTTCTTGTATATCATTTCATTAAAGAAAAATTTCTCACTAGGAGAACCTTAATGTGCTAGCATAACTCAATGTTACTAAGTATTGAATTTACCTCCTATGGGTGTGACCAAGATCAAGGATCCACTCAAAAATTGGGGTTGAAATGCTTGCATATGAAAATTCATCCTTGTTAGCCATGGCTTCTATTGATGCATGGTTAAGTGCTAGCCCGAATGTGGTTTGGGGCCTCGAGAGTGATATTGATGGGCAACATAAACAATGTGTTGATAGTCTCTCATGGTGAGAGGCATGAGGAATCGAGAGGACGAGAGTCAAGGTGGAAATAAAGAGAATGGACAAGTTGGAAAGCGCCTAAAACACCAAAGCAACAAAATGAGAGGAAGAGTCAAAGAACCTCTAAGACAATGTTGACTAAGTAAAGCAAATATGAGTTAAAGAAACAAAAGAAATAAGTCACTAGAGGAAACACTTAGCACAAATAAAAAAAATGGATAAGAGTGCCCTGAATCTAAGTGCAAGGGAATGAGAATGAGTGGACATTACAAGTTGAGGGCCAAATTAATCCGTGAACCAAGTCGTTCCAAAAACTAGTTGCTCACCTTGACAATGAGCACCCACACACTTGATTCTCACACTATAGACACAATGTCAATTCTTTGGCCACCATCGCTTCCTTTCTAACATAGATGAGTTGTGAATTGAAGGTCATGAGGGAGGATAGGTCGGGGGGACTGTTCGCCGCCTAAGAAAAGGCAGATTGAAGGGTGGCAAGTTTCCAAATTGACAAAATGAAAAAAGGAAAATCCATCATCCCAACTGAACATGATTAAAATCATAGGCATTTCCCGAGATCCTTTGAAATAGACTTCATGCTGCAAAATGGATGAGATGCATGGACTACCATTAGATTCATTATGAGATTGACTACGATACAAGTGGTCGGTGGGATGCCCACACCTCTATTTTCTATTGAGAAGGGTGATGGGTTGTGGGCTTTCCCTCACATGGCATTTAACGTGAAATCATTCGCTTGCTTCCCACAGGTCGGGGGGTAGCTCACATTAAACTAATTATTATATTTTTATTTTTATATAATATTTTATGTCGAGTAAAGGATGTTGAATTATTTTTAATTTAATAATTTAATAATTAAATGAGTAGATGCAAATGTTTTTCTTTATTTATTTATTTTAAAATTTACTATGTTGAATGGTTTTTAAAAAAAATGAATTTTTTTTATAAGTAAAATTTAATGGTTAATTTTTTTTCCTTTTTTTTGGTAAATGATAAAGGATTGTTGTAACACTTCCATCCACCCCATTAAATCATTCTCGGGATGTGGAAGGTGTTACTTCCTTATTTGAATTGATCTCCATGGTCTCATTTATGAAGATGGGGTTACTAGAATTCTCATTTTGCAAGGGAGGATTGGCACCAATCTCAATCGTGGCCTCCACCCTCCCTTTAAACATTGAGCAAGAGAGGGGGACTTATGATCACTCTTGACTATTGATCTAGCACCTAATGATCATATGCAAGGTTTAATAAGTACCAAGGACTTGGTGGTGAGTGGTGTCCAGTGATAGGGTTCCATGTCGAAACCATGACCAAATAAACCAATCGATTTAAACATGCCCGGTTCAAGGTATACAATGCTAAAAAGGGTCTTCGTGTTGGGAAAAACCTCGTTAATAACATTTCACACAATATAACGATGTCCAAATTTGTTGGTCCCTCATTACTCAATAATTTTCAATGTGTGTAGGCCTAAGGCGCTAGTAGTGGGTGGTGTCCAATGACAAGGTTCCATGCAAAAACCGTGGCCAAATCGGTCCACTCTTATTGGCATACCCATTACAAGTTACAAGGTTTAAAGAATCACAATGGTGGGTTTTCTCTTGAGAATAAAGATTCCGTAATGGGAACCATGCCAAACCGGCCCATCCTCCTTCCTTCACTTGGAATTTCCAAGTGTGCAATAAATCCTGGTAGTGTGCAACAACCAATGACAAGGTTCCATTATGGAATAGTGGTTGGATTGACCCACTCCTTATTGACATTCCCATCAACAAGGATTGAAGGTTTAAAGTGTTGGAAGTGGCCAATGACCAACCTCTTTTTTTCATATCGAGTCTACAATCATAAAAGACCCACTGCTTGGGAAATAATAAAATCACCATCAAGAAACAAAGAAAAAAATGTAATTGAGGATGAAAGGGAGGCAACCACTTCCAATTTAGTCTCTATTAAGTGTCCACGTCTAACTATAAACTTTGTGATCTAGCTCTATAGCCTTGTTGTAGGTTGATTAAGCATAACCAGGGGAACACATTAGATAGTAGGGAACACACGAGGTCACCCAACCTCTCAATGAGAGCTACAATCACATACCCATTGATTCATAACCATTACTATCGGATAAGGTGGGAGAAAATATTACACACAATATAATACATTCATCTTAATCACAACCTAAATAAACCTAAATCATTTATCAATTTCTTAACATATAGAAAAGCATAAAGAGTATGAGCATAAAAAAATTTCTATATCGGTCAAGAAGTCATTGACATTCATGTATTTTCATGAGTCCATACCAAACATGTGCATTAATAGAACATTATATTTAATAGTTCAACACACATGTACATTAAAATTATATGATTATGTTAATATGGCTAGTTATTGAAGGAGGTACTTCCACCCTCCACCCAACCATAGGCTAACGACACTACAACTTTCTTGTAGATGATCACCCTTGAATTGGATCTAAAGTTTTGAGGGGATGCTTGCTGAGGGAAGTTTATTGTAACAAACACCGGTGGATTTTCCATGTAAATAAAATAAGACCAATGTTGTGGGACATGTATGCCAAGTTGAATGGTGGGAAGACATTGTAGTAGGGATTACTTTCAGTTTAATTAATGGCTAAGGAAATTGGAAAAATCATTGGCAAAAGGTAAAGAGGCAATAATTTGACATTTATTCATGAAAATAAAGGAAAATAGGAGGAAAGGAAAGTGAAGAGACACAAATTTTCATGCTAAGGAAATTAGAGGAAAAACGAAGGAAAATGAAGGAAATAGAGGGATCAATGATTAAAAGGATTTAGGGAATCAATTGCTAACCTTTTTTTAGTTTAGCTATATTCTCTCACACTCTTGCACACTTAGAACATTATTGGAGCATGCTTGGAGCACTCTAGTATTCACTTGTATTTGGAGAAAGAAGGCAAAGGAAAGCATGAAAGCATCGAGGGGAACATTTGGATCAACCACTATAGTTGGATTGCTTGGCAAGTAACATGTTGAATGTGTGATTTACTTACTAATTTCCGGATGCATGGCATATGCATAAGATTTTTTTGGTTATGTACTATCAATGGCATGGATATTTCCCTAAAGTGACAATGATTTTAGCATTTCCTTACCATTTCTTGGATATCCATGGTGTTGTGGGTTTCTTTCACTTGCTTTTTTTCTTATTGGTGCTCGGTTTCTCGATGGTTGTAGGTTGGAAAAAAACACTTTGGAAGCCATTGAACAACTTGGGTTGAGTTACTAGTCCTTGAGCCTAGGTTGGGACAAACAATATATATCCTTTGGTGGGTTGAGCTACTAGTACCTAGAGTCGGGTTGGACAAACAGTCTAGAGCCCTCGGAAGTTTGTGGGTTGAGTTACTAGTTCTTGGAGCCCTAGAAAACTTGGGTAGAGACTGATCTAGTTGGTGTTAGTGATTTCGACTATAGAGGTGGAATCACTTGTGGTTGAGGGTTGAGGTGGTTTTGCCTATGGAAGCCCCTGGTTTGGGTTTTGTCTTGGTTTATTATATGAGATCCCACATTCATGCTTGGAATATGGCGCGGGGGTTATTGGCTGAAAAGAGAGATTTGGTTCAACCCAATCTATGGTCGAGTGGTACGTGGAAGTCTCGACTTGGTTGGTATTTTTTATATATTAATAAGTGCTATCTTCCTACTTGTGATTTATGAATACTTGTGATTATGTTGGTGATGTTATGGATGAGTTTCCATGGTTTCTATGCTAGTTATTTGCTTTGGTTATTTGATGTATGCTATATATGGCTCTTGTCGTGATGTGTTAAGTTATTGAATGGTTGATGTATATATGGACTAATAAGTGTTATTTCAAATAGATAGAGAAGGTTTAGATCCTTCTTAGTGATTCTCAAATGAAGACTCTCGGTTTATGATCACATATGCATTCATGACATCGTAGCTTACATGTTTTCCATATGCTTGATGAAATGTATGTTATGGATTAGGCATCCTTGGGTCAATTTCTTGCTTGAGTTTTGATTGACTAACATCATCAATACCTTTGATTGCATTCCGGAAAGTTTTTACGAAATTTTGGGAAGTGGCCTAGAGGCCGGCTTGAAAAGGCGACACAAATCCTAGGACCACATGCTCATAAATGAAGCGTTTAGGGCCATAACTACATGGAGGCAACCCTATGAGTGCGGTTATAGCCTCATAACCAGATTGAAGCGGTTTCAAGGGTGCAACTGTGGGTCTAGGTTAGTGAAACAAGGTTCCAACTCAAGGATTGACCACTTGGGGTGTAGCTCCTAGGGTGATCCGTAGTCTCTGTAGGATTTTAGTTTGTTTTCGGCTTTGTAGGCCCCACTTCCTTAACTAGAGCGGGAGGCCGTGTCATGTCATAGTGACACTCTTCTCATGTTTACCCGAGTGAGCTTGTGAATTTGCGTAAATGTAGGAGGGGTGGTTACAAGGTGGTATCATAGTGAGTTTTCATTCTCTTTTGGGTGATATTTGATACCACGGGGTGGTATCGAAAGCTTCTAGGTTCAAACATTTGGGTCCGGATGGGATAAATGTATATGTTTATGCATGCATAATAGGTTATACATGCATCATGGTGTTCATTATGCAATTTGTGTCATCATGATGCTATTGGTATGTTACAATGCTAATATGTTGGGTCGAGATGGAGTAGGAGATGCAGATTATTAGAGTGAGGTTGCAACACTATATATGATGTATATCTTTTTGTTGATCAAACAATTTTCGGCAACATGACAAAAAAATGATGGAATTGTGATGCTAAATGCGAGCGAGATAAGGGATGCTAAAAGTTAAACATCTAAGTCTGCACATATACCTCTATATCTATATTATTTAAGCCTACACATCTATCTCTATATCTATATCGATTTTTTAATTAGGTTCCACATTGACATTAAATTAAATTTTTTAAATGTTAAATATTTACCGTTGACATTTATCTCTTTGGGGAGCGCCTCTCTCGGGGAAATAGATTAAATTCGTTAATTGATAAATATTTACCCTTGACATCTACATAGTGCTGGGGCTATGGAGCGCCTCGGGGTAAATATAAACATATATATTTTTGGTTTTTTTTCAATTAAAATAATATATATTGATGTAATTTATGTATCTATGTATCATTTAATATTATTTAATTAGTTCTTATAATGTGAGTTATTTAAAAAAAATGTATATGATTTAATTTTAATGTTGTTAAATGCCTATTATTTGATTAGCATTATTATTGTTATTTTTAAGCTTCAATTTTTATTTATCAATAAAAAAAGATATACATCATATACAATCATAGAAGAAATATTTCCAATGGAAAACAATATAAGTTGTAGAAAACAAGAGTTTTTGTCTAAAAAAATCACATAATAACCAAGCCACATCCAAAGGCATGCTACTAGTATCTCATTTACTAATGTAATCCATAGATTTAAAATGAACAATATTGCGATGAGGATACCCATAGACTATAGAATCATGAAACATAAAAAATGTGGACCATGGAAATGCTCATGTAGAGGTGGGAACATCAATTGGAGTTATTGGAGTGCAAGGGGATGTTGGGCCTTTGCCTCTAGAAATCATAGCCTCAATTTTGGAAAGCCGAAGGGTCATGTCACAATGTTTGAGAGACATCTCTTGATGTTTTTCTTGTATATCATTTCATTAAAGGAAAATTTCTCACTAGGAGAGCCTTAATGTGCTAGCATAAACTCAATGTTACAAAGTTATTTAATTTACCTCCTACGGGTGTGACCAAGATCAAGGATTCACTCAACAAGCTAGGGGCTGAAAATTTTTGCATCCGAAATTTCATCCTTGTTAGCCATGGCTTCTTTTGATGCATGGTTAAGTGCTAATTGAATGTCGTTTGGGGGTCCGAGAGTGATATTGATGGGAAACATAAACAACATGTTGATAGTCTCTCATGTTGTCTCAAATTTGCAAGAGAAACCTTTGTGGTTCCTTTCTCATTGTTGACATATATTTGTCAAAATAGGAAAAGGAGTGATGTTGGAAGGGGCTGAAAGATGTCACACATGAAATTCAATCACTTCCTCAATCAAAAAAGGAAAGGGTGAAAGGCATGAGGAAATGAGAGGGTGAGAATCAATGTGGTAATAAAGATACTGGACAAGTTGGATAACGCAGGGGGTCCAAGTCGTATGATAAGAATGATAGGTAGCCTAAAACACCAAAGAAACAAAATGAGAGGAAGAGTCGAAGCACCTCCAAGAAAATGTTGAATAAGTAAAGGACATATGAGTTAAATAAACCAAAGAAATAAGTCACTAAAGGAAACACTAAGCACAAATAAAAAAAATGGAGAAGAGTGCTCGAATCTAAGCACAAGGGAATGAGAATGAGTGGACATTACAAGTTGAGGGCCAAATTAATCCGTGAACCAAGTTGTTCCAAAACTAGTTGGTCACCTTGACAATGAGCGTCCACACACTTGATTCTCACACTATAGACACAATGTCAATTCTTTGGTCACCACCACTTCCTTTCTAACATAGACAAGTTGTGAATTGAAGTTCAAGAGGGAGGCTAGGTCGGGGGGACCTGTTCTCGCACCCTAAGGAAAGGCAGATTGAAGGGTGGCAAGTTTCCAAAATGACAAAATGAAAAAGGAAAATCCATCATCCCACCTGAACATAATGAAAAAAAATAGGCATTTCCATATCCTTTGAAACGGACTTTAGCTTTATTCTATCACACTCTTGCACACTTAGAGCATTCTTGGAGCATGCTTGGAGCACTCTAGTATTCACTTGGATCTAGAGAAAGAAGTCAAAGGAAAGCATGAAAGCATAAGGGAACATTTGGATCAATAACTATAGTTGGATTGCTTGGCAGGTAACATGTTGCATGTGTGATTTCCATACTGATTTACGGATGCATGGTATATGCATATGATTTTTTGGTTATGTACTATCACCGGCATGGATATTTCCCCCGGAGTGACAATTATTTTAGCCTTGCTTTTCCATTTCCTAGATATCCATGGTGTTGTGAGTTTCTTCCACTTGTTTTTTTTCTTATTGGTGCTCGGGTTCTCGATGGTTGTAGGTTGGAAAAAACACTTTGGAAGCCATTGAACAACTTGGGTTGAGTTACTAGTCCTCGAAGCCTAGGTTGGGACAAATACTATAGATCCGATGGTGGGTTGATCTACTAGTACCTAGAGTCGAGTCTGGACAAACAATCTAGAGCCATGGAAGGTTGTGAGTTGAGTTACTAGTTCCTAGAGCCCCTGTACAACTTTGGTAGAGGCTGATATAGTTGGTGTTAGTGATTTTCGATCGTAGAGGTGGAATCACTGTGGTTGAGGGTTGAGGTGGTTTGGACTATGGAAGCCCCTAGTTTGGGTTTTGTATTGGTTTAGTATATGAGATCCCACATTCATACTTGGAATATGGCATGGGGGTTATTGGCTGAAAGAGAGATTTGGTTCAACCCCATCTATGGTCCGATGGTACGTGGAAGTCCCTAACTTGGTTGGTATTTTTATATATTAATAAGAACTATATTCCTACTCGTGATTTATGTATACTTGTGATTATGTTGGTGATGTTATGGATGATTTTCCATGGTTTCTATGCTATTTATTTCTTTGTTATATGATGTATGCTATATATTTCTCTTGTTTATGATGTGTTAAGTTCTTGAATGGTTGATGTATATATGGAATAATAAGCGTTATTTCAAATATATAGAGATGGTTTAGAGCCTTCTCGGTGATTCTCAAATGAAGACTCTCAATTTATGATTAGATGTGCATTCATGACACGTAGCTTACATGTTTCCAATATGTTTGACAAAATGTATGTTTTGGATTACGCATCCTTGTGTCAATTTCTTGCTTGAGTTTTGATTGAATAACATCGTTAATAACTTTGATTTCATTATGGAAAGTTTCAAGAAATTTTGGGCAATGGTAGTGGAGGCGGCCTAAAAAGATGGCACAAATCCTAGGACCACATGCTCATAAATGAAGCATTTAGGCCATAACTACATGGAGGCAAGTTCGTGAGTGTAGTTATAGCCTCATAACCAGATGGGAAAGCAGTTTCAAGGGTGAAATTGTGGGTATAGGTAAGTGAAACAAGGTTCCAACTCAAGGATTGACCACCTAGGGTGTAGCTCCCGGGTGATCTGTAGTCTCTATAGGATTTCAATTTGTGGTCAATTTGTAGGCCCCACTTCCTTAACTGAGACCCTGGGAGGTCGGGTCATGTCATAGTGACACTCTTCTCATGTTTACCCAAGTGAGCTTGTGAATTTGGGTAAATGTGGGAGGGGTGGTTACAAGGTGGTATCATAGCGTGGTTTTCAGCTTTTTCTTTGGGTGTGTTAGCCTCCTATACCAATAGGTGTCATTTTTCATTGATTGTCTTGATTGAACTATGCAATATGTTCAAACCTTTTTTTGGCAAAGGTGTTCCATATTCTTGAAAAATCAAAAAATCAAAAAATTTAAAAAATGTAAAGAGGGTATACCCTAAAAGAAAAATCAAAGGGTAAGAAAAATAAATTGGTCAAGAAAATGAAAGAAATGAACCCCAAGCAAAAAATAGACCAAGGAAAGTGTGCAAGTCCAAATGCCACTACTATTTCATTTTTGTAATAAACAAAATTGTGTGCAGTTTGTCAAACTTTTGCCACAATTTATGAAGAGTCAGACTGTTTAAACTTGACTCATTCATGTTTCAATTTCATGTTGTAGAATAAAGAATAAATATCTGACCAAACAGTTTAATCTTGGCAGATAAGGAGATAGGTAGAGATAATAAAAGGGGCTCAACAGTTTAATCTGAGCCCTTGGATGTAATAAGGGTAGAATTAGATAGATTTGCCATGTAAAAGAAAAAGAAGATTGATAAGGGTTTGCAAGTCCAAATGCACCCTAATAAAGAAGAAAAAATGGCAGTGTAAAATAGATAGGGTAGGTAGATGGTGTTGCAAAGTTTCATATGATGAATGATGGTGCTAAATGTGTTTGATCTTTAACTTTAATCACAAATACTGAAGCAAGAAATGCACTGGAAAATTCACAGAAAGCAAAGTCAAAATCATTAACTTCCCATCTCACTTTTCCCTAAAGATTTTACTAATTTCCCTTAAGTACTAAGGAGTTTGAAGATTAAAGGGGCTCAAGGCATTTCCTTGACTTTTGGAGGGACCGGACCCTCGGCCTAATGATAAAAAAAACCTAAGTACTTGAAGTTATTCATCATTATAATCATTCACTTTTATCCTTTTCCTAAGTAAAATCCTATTTTACTTAGGAAAATCATGTAAATTTCCATAATAAACCCTCAAAATTACTTACTATTCCATGTTTAAGTGTTGAAATTGAGATGATACAACTTACTTCAGAAATCTTCACTTTCTTAGTTATAGTTAAAGTATTTTGAGTTTACCTTGTCCTTTGTCATGTTAACTTCTGATTTATTTATTAAAACCTTAGTGAAAAGACCTTATCCTATAGTACATAACTCCTTCTTACCTAAATATCCCAAAAACCCCTCTTATTATAAGTTTTGGCCAAAGTTAATTAATCCCTTTTGTTGAATAAAAATCCCCCAATCAAAACCCTTTGGCTAAAATATACCCATATAGAATATTTCCCTACCCCTATGGTGAATAAAGGATATTTATTTATTACCATATAATAAGAAATATAGAAAAATGTTTTAACATATAGTTTTATATGTTTAAAACGAAAAAATAAAACCCATTCCCTTAGCATTTTAATTCCGCCCGATACTTTAACCTTAGTTAAAAACCCTTGACCCTGCCGTAACCATGTATAAACTATGGGGTTAATTGATCACCAGGATTAATTAATAACCATTCATTCCACCAATCAAACACCCCCCGAGATGTTTAATTAAGTTAATCATGTTTTAAAACCCCGTCGGGCCCGCACATTAAAACTCTGCCAATTCCACATCCCGTCCACCGTCAGATCGCCTCCCCGATGATCAACAGCCCAGGATCATTCTGCTGGCCGTCTTGCGTCCGGAAGATAACAAGCGGGGGCGCAGTGGTTTTGGAATAGTCCTCCAACCACGTGTCAAACGATTAATGGAATCACTCCCTCCGCACTGAATACCACCATCTCCCAAAGAGTGGTGCGGAAATTACCGCTTACCGCCCGGTCCCGGTGATGCGTCCTCCCGTACCAGATGACGTCATCCTCGAAAAAATCAAAATCCCCATTGAATTTGTAAATAAAACAAAAATTCGTGTTTTTTTGTCATTTTCACTGCTGAAAACGACTGCGTCCTCCTCTGAAGAATTTGAAAATTCTGCTGATTGAGACGCCGACAACCAAATTGCCAAACACCATTGTTAAAACCAGTGCCCAAGCATCCATCCGCCATCGACCAGTACCTACAAAGTTCAAACTTCTCCATTAAATAGGTATTTATTTGATTTTCTTGCCGAAACTCTATGAAAAATCCACTTTCCTGTGTTAAAAATTCACGCCAGAGTCTAGAAAAGGGTTAATATCAGTCTATTCTAGTTCCTGCAAGTAAAATCAAAGCTCCCAGAATCAAATTTGCGCCCGGTCTGTGAAGAAAACCCAGAAAATTCCATTTTGAATACACAAGAACCAAAATGGAAGCTCCGGCAGCCCTGAATGTAACCCCATTGAATGCCCCTCACAGAGAGTTAGAATACTTGCCCTTAGTGGATAAAGACTTTCAAATTAAAGACTTAGTTTTCGATGAAAGTCCCCTTCAAAGTTATTGTCGCTACAGAGACGATTATTAAAAAGGTCTAGATGTCATTGGGTTGTGGGAATCCAATTTCCCAAGATATCTTATCCCCTCAGTCTATATTTTCCCAGAAATCATCCACTACTGCCACTCGAACTATGATTCAACTCAAAGGGAAATGTTGTCTCCTGACCAGAGTATCCTTTTCCCCATCACTCCTCAAGCCATGAATACAATGCTCCATTTTGAACCTGATCAAGATCTTACTCCTTTGTCCATGTAAGAACTACTTGAAAAGTCTACCCAACTATCTCCAGAAAAATTGAAATGCATTTGCCAGACTTTTATGTTACCTGAACATCAACCTAAGGGACCTCCTCCCTATGGTTTTTCTTATTTTAATAAGTTGGGAAGACTCATCCTCAATATGATATCCTTTGTCATAGGTTTCAATACAAGTGAATATGTCGATGAAATAACCCTGGTATTGCTGTCTATTTTTACTCCTGGGCAACCTCCTGCAGTAAAATATGACTTTGCATCTTTCATTGCCAATAAAATCCATGACCAGTTCATGAGGCTAGATAATGAGAAAGTATTTAAATATTCCTCAGTCATTTACCATCTCATCATCTATTATCAATCAGAGAAGTTCCCTTTTCCTGTTAAAAAGCTTGATGCCAAGGGAAACCCTAGATCAGTTATATTTTGGTCTGCCATAACTCACTCTTCCTATAATTCTCCCTATTCCTATGCTGAGTTCATCGATCTTTTTGTATATCCTGCAACTACCTTGTTGACTGGAATTCCCCCTCCAAGGCTCAGTAATGAGATTAAGAAGACTTTGCAGCTTTCGAGGACATATAAAGTTGGGGACTGGTATTTATACCAAAATCATTCAGTCATCAGAATATATGGATGTGAATTGTATCCATTCAGGTTGCCAAAATATGTGCCTATGAGACTTTTTGCCTTAGAATATTTCAGGCAAATGAATAATTCTGATATGATTCATTTTTGTAGTGTAAAAAAGAAAGCCCAACTCAGGATCAAAAGTCAATTAGGTCCCTTCATATGCAATTATAGGGACGCTGAACGAGAAGCAGAAGATATACTACAAAACCATTGCAAGTTACCAAGGAGTTTTCGTTGGATTCCTTATGATCCATTCGGTTTTATCTGTGATAAAAGAATGAAGAACAAATCATCCCCATATATTCACCACAGGATTCATGAAATAGAACAATATGCTAACCAAGATGAGTGGGTGGAAGGAACACTAGTTGAGCAAGATAATGAAGAAGACAATAGAAGCAAAATTATGAAAGATCTTGAGAAAAAGTTTGACCTAGAATCTTTTGGTCAAGTGCAGGTACCTCACATTGGCACTTCTTCAGCAGGAAATCTCCAACAGGGGTTACAGGAAGAGATTCCATCAATTGCAGTAGAGTCTAAAGGCAAAGGGAAAGAACCTGAAATACAGGTCATTGAAACTTTCATCATGGCAGAGAAACCTCAAACCTCCAGGGCACCAGATCAAACACAGGTTTCTCCTACTCAAGTAAATCATCCTGAAGTTTCAGAATTACAAACTCCATCTAATATGGAAATAGGCAAGAAAAGACAGGCTCCAGATCCTACTCCTCCCAAAGAATCCTCAGAGCTACATCAAGCTAAAAAGCAGAAACCCGATCCACTTCCAGATGTGGAAATCATTGATGAGATGTTTGATGATGAAAGAGAAAATAGTCAACTAACTGGCACAGTTAGTGAAACAAACACAGGCCACAAAGGAAAATCATTGCAAAAGCAGTTGAGTACTGAAGTTTCTTCTTTTAAGCCACCAAAAATAGACACAGGTGATATAAAGAGAACTTTCATTAATATAAAAGCAAAGAATGAACCATTGAGAATGAAGGTATATGATCAGTATCTAAAAATTGCCCCACACAATCAGGAAAGATTGATGTCAGCATTTGACATTCAACAAGGCAAAATGATGATGAGCCATTTCAAATCCAAAGTACCAAAGCCCATGACAGCATCTGATTATATTAGGACCAATTTTGAGGTCTTGGCAAAAGACATTCATCCCCTGGACCAGATAGAGTTGCATAGACAAACTGGGGAAATGATATACTCCACCCTTACTGATAAGGTCATGGCAACCCTTAGGCTGCGAGATTCTTTAAATAATACAAACACCCAATTTCAAATTGAGAAGGCTTCTTCTCAGGCAAAAGATAACAGAATCAAGTCTCTGGAAGATATAATCATCAGTTTGGGTGACAATCCCAAAGATATCAAAAGCACTGAGGCACTAATTAAAAAGAAAGATGATGATATAGCTGCACTGAGAAAGCAGCTGAAATTGCCAGCCTCAAGGCATCCCCAGACCCAAGAAGTTTTGAAGGAAAATTCACAGGAAGAGATGATGGAGTTGCTCTTAAAAATGACTGAGCAACTGAGTGAAATAGAGAAAGAATTGGAACAGGCATTAAAAGAAAAGCAGGATATCATGCAAACATCTACAATAGGGATCACTACAGGTACCACAACAACAGATCAACAAATAGAGTCAGCACAGGGAGACACTTCTGGTTTAAGTTCTGATGAATTGGTAAAACAAATGGAAAGTTTAAAACTCAGAGTCACAGAACTTAAAACCACAAAATTGCAGTTAGAAAATTTGGAGTAGAAATATGATTGTCTAAAAGGACTGTTGCAGATAATACCAGGTAAATTAAAAGATTGGAAAATTTGGTTAAGGCTTTAGAAAAAGATCTTTCGTTAGAAAAGCCTTTGAGAGAAATAAATGAAATTCTTTGGGATAATATAATTGAGTCAATAAAAAGTATTTGGTCCTTTGTTCAAACAATCTTTGAACAAAATGACTTGATCAAAGTAGCTCAGGAAGAAATAGCCAAAACAAGAGATGAATTAAAGGGCAGACCTGAGCAAGCCAATCAACTTATACAGTTTATGAACACCCAGACTAAGCAACAGCTTTCAGAATTAGGAATTGATGACAGGACAGGCACTATTTTAGAAATAAAAAGAGTTTTCACCAAAAGGACTCTTATGCAGAATTTGGAAAGGAAGTGCTCAGATATTCTGGAAGAAATCAATGCTTTTAAAGGGAAATTTCAGGTTTTATTAGACAATGGGTTACCCAGTCCTATGATCGTAGAGGACAAGATAATGGACCTGGAAACCTATGTTAATAAAATATATATACATGCTCATAACAAAACTGTTCTTTCTATCAGTTCGTCACAAGCAACATTGCCAACAGGGAGGAATCTCTACGACAGGTTAAAAAATTTGTTTCATCTTGAGTAGGAAATAAAGTATTTGTTCCCTAATCAGCCCACTTTTTACAGATACACAGAGGCTGATGAAACATTGAGAAAACTTAAAAGAACCATAATAGCAGAAGATCAATGGTGGGAAGACTTATTGGACATTTTATGAAATTTATCTTCAGGTTGAGAATTTTATCTTTTTACTATCATGTAAAGGATAAATAATGAGCACAGGTTAAAGAGTATCAGTTGGGTAGTTGAAAGAGTATCAGTAGAAACAAAGAGTATCAAACAAGCAAAAGAATTACTCAAAGGGACATCATCGAGCCCTATTATAGCACCTGCCTCCAGCACATCCACAAAAGAAGGAAACAGCGCACCAGCTATTACTTTTTGTCCTATCTACGAGACCATTTGTCTCCTTTTTATTGTAACTTATTCATTAGTCACCCTAGATTAGTGGCTAGGTTAGTGTGAGATATTTTCAATCATTTTTTGTATAAATAAACCCTCAAAGAGAGTATTGAGGGTGGATTCTACTACTTTGCTGTGACATTGATATTTTTGGAATAAAAGTGTTTTGGAGAAATTTACTTGTGGCTTGCTGGATGACAATTTGAAGCTCAGGACTTTTTGCAGGATTCATGTGTCGGACTGCAGTTCAATAAGTCTTTCTATCCTATGTTTTAAGTTTTATATCTGTCTATAATATCATTGTGTCCATTTCTGAATACTTGACATAAAATAATAACTCATAATTTACTTAATTGTACTCTGAGTTCAGTTGTGATTATTCTAAATGTTTTCCTCTAAATTAGTTATAAACAACGAATTCTTAATTGCTCTTGTTTCGCTAATTTAAACATTTTGATTACTATAGTAAAGAATTCTTCACTGTTCTTTATTTGTAATCATTTCATTTCTTTCTTTTGAACATGGTGAAATATTCTTAACCGCCTTTCATCCCTTCAAATCCATTCCATCCACTTTAAATTTTAAGGATTGTTCTCTGTTTGGCTATCTTGCCTTGCAAAGACATCTTGTGTTTAGAATAGAAATCCAGTAAAGCCATCCTTTGACTCCATAGCCCAATGGCCTGAAAATATTCAACCTTGCCCTTAGTTGGCGAATTCCACCGTTTTCAAACAAACTCTTGGATTTATAACTAGCCTAAAAATTTCTAAGAACAAAGATAAATTATAAAGAGAGAGCCCTCTCTGGATGCAGATTGGCTAGATTCTGCATCTGAAGGTTGGTTTGTGGTTACCTCGGGTATACTTTCCTTTTCCACAACTTCAAGGAAAACCTGAGTGATAACATAGTGGCGACCATACTGGGGAACTGAATCATTTTATTATTAATATTGTTCACTTATAAGCTATAGACAGAGTCTGAAGATCAGCTAGGTAGCCTTTGAAATGATTTTTCTCTGCAACTGCATAGTAAATAAATGCTACTTCAGTCTATCTCTGATTTAGCTTATACACTGAACCTTAATTTCAAATGTTTAATTAGACTCTCTAGTTTAATAAATCTTTGAGAAAATTTTAAATCACAAATTGTTATTTCTTGAAGAATTTGTAGAAGTTGTATTTTCTTTTCAATTAAAACCAAAAATCCAAAAACATATATCATCTAGGAAAACTGGCTTCAGAAAGGATTCGTCACACTAGGTCAAATCCTGACCCTAATCCACCACCGATATTTGAAAATCCGTATCTGATGCCTAGGATTCTTAGAAGACAAGGAAGTCAAGAAAGTTCTGAAAGAGGAAGTCAAGAGAGTTCTGGTAGTTCCAGACCTCTTTCTAGATCACAATCTTGTCCCGTAAAAATCATATATTTTGACGAAATTCCTTTTGACGAGCGATTTGAAACATCCTTATTTGTAAATTTTTCTGAAACTAAATTATCAAGATTAGTTCCAGATCCATTGTTTTTTGAATATTTGCAATTCAGATTTGTTTCATATCACCTTGATAGACATTTACAAAACTCCATTTCATCTGACCAAACCTTTGAAGAAAGTTCAAACATTTCTGTGATTACTGAAGCTTCCCCAAGTTCAGTTACTTTCCCTCAAGCTTTTCAAACACCAGTCACCCCTTCTACTCCTCCACCCAGACCACCATCACCTATTATTCCATTACCCCTTCCAATGGCCAATAGATATGCTCCTTTACAGTTGCCAGCCAACCCTGTGGCTTTGCCTCAAGATTATCAGAGTAAGATCACACCTTTTGATGGCTCAGGTACTTACACAGCTCAAAAACATACCAAAAGGATGACTGATTACTTTGAATTCTATGAAATTGACACTGATGATGTCCGAATGAGAGTTTTTGTTCAAAGTCTTACTGGGGAAGTCAGGACATGGTTTAGGGCCCTTGCTCCTAACAGTATTGCTGATTTACCAGCTTTGTATAGGGCATTTTTGAATAGATGGAAGAAGAAGAAAGACCCTCTTCAAATCCTATCAGAATTTGAAAAATTGAGGAGAAGACCTAATGAAACAGTGCAAGATTACATAATAAGATTCAATGAAGGATATAACGCTGTTCCCCAGAACCTCAGACCCCCTCCTGACTTAGTATTGGTTAAATTCCCGGATGGTTTTGACTCTGACATAGCCTATTCACTCAGGGAAAGAGCCCCCCAAAGCCTAGAAGAAATGCAGAGCATAGTAGTTAGTGTGGAAGCAAACCTTATAGAAAAACGAGCCAGAGCTAGGGCCAAAAGAAGAATGCCTATAAATGAAGAACCTTCAGCTTTTGAAAGAAAGCTGGATGCAATCATTAAAGGTATGGAAAGATTGGGAGACAAAGTGGAGACAATCGAAAGAAAGTCTACTGGTGATAATCAAAATGTTGTAAGAAACCCAAACTTTAGGAGAAATCAGAACCAAAATATTGGGAAGAATGTCCCTGACCAAAATATCAGGCCACCTTTCCAAGAAAAATTTGTTGAAGGTTCAACTTCTGAAGAACCTATAGAGGAGGTGGAAATAAATAATGTAACTGAAGACAAATATGAACCAGAATTTTTCCTATCTTAGGATGATCAAGAGAATCACATCCTTGAAAAATTCCAAACTCATTCAGGAGAAACTTTTGATTTTAAGGAAGGCTATGACACAACAATTTATGAGGTTCATAAACAGTACAATTTGAGAAGCAGATGGATTGATGTGCCAGAGAATAGCAAACAGAAAGCTGTAAAACAAAATGTCAAAGGTAAAATCCCTCCTGTACAAAACATTCCCCATGTACAAATTCTGTCTAGGACAACTCCTAACCCTTCAAATCCAATAATTGAAGATGTGTCTGATAACCAACCAAACAATAAACAACAATCTAATACTTTTCCTCCTATAGGAAACGTAGAAGAAACAGTATAAGTTAGTTCAGAAACACCTTCAAATCATAATTCCACTCATGAAAAAGAGAAAAATGTTGAAGACCCAAAAAAATAGAGAAAACCCAACTGTCCAGAACAGTAGAGCTCAAACAGAAAAACCTTTCAATCTAGAGGCTGAAATAGGCAAGTTAAAGATAGCTATTCCTTTATTAGAACTGACTAAACATGATGTCTATAGAAGCCAAATCAGAAAAAATCTTAACATTAACATTACTGGAATGGATGATTCAGTGAATATTCTTGATGATCAACCCAAACTACTTTTTGGCCCCGAGGTAAATGGAAAACTATAAAGTGGAGGAACTCCTCCATTTTATGTGAGCCTAAACGTTCATGAAAAAATACTCCACAATGCTATGCTGGATTCTGGAGCATCCCACAATTTGATGCCAAAAGATGTGATGGAAAGATTAAATTTAGACATTACCAGACCATATAAAGATTTATTTTCTTTTGATTCTAGTCAGGTAAAATGTTTAGGTTTGATTAAAGATTTGTGTGTTACTTTGGTGCAATACCCTGCGAAGTCCGTTTTGATGGACATAGTAGTGGTCGATATTCCTCCTAAATATGGTATGTTGCTTTCCAGATCCTGGGGTGCTAAACGTGGAGGATCTATTCAACTAGACATGTCATATGCCACTATTTCAGTATTTGGTCAACCTAAAAGATTATATAGAGAAACCTTGATGAAGTACTTGGTGAGTAGCCATGAGAAGCCTGAAAACTTCCCTGTCTATTCAGTACATTCCGATATGGATTCTTTCATCCTTTATAATGCTGAAAAGGACCTTCCAATTGAACTAGAAGCACCTAAAAAGGAAGCTACAAACAAAACTATTGTTAAGATTGAAGAGATTTCTGAAAACCAAGAAATACCAGAAAAAGCTAAACAACTGGCTCCTGTTAAGAAACATGCTAAAACAATTGATGAAGATTATGAACATGAAATTATATGGCATTTAGAATTTGATGGCTCAGTAAACAAGTTAGGAGCAGGGGCTGGAATTTGGTTATATAATGTTGAAAATGATTATGCTAAAGGTCATTCTTATAGACTGAATTTTAAATGCACTAACAACATGGCTGAGTACGAAGCCCTTTTACTAGGGCTTAAACATGTCAAAAAGTTAGGAGCAATTAGGGTGTCAATCATAGGAGACTCTGAATTAATTATCCAACAGATTAATGGTGAATTCTCAACCAAAGATCCCAGATTGAAACAATATAGAGAAACAGTTGTGGAAATTCTCAACACTTTCCTACAAGCTCAACTTGCCAAGATTCCCAGGAAACAAAATTTGCATGCTCACAGTCTTGCAATGTTCGCTAGCACATGTAAGTTGCCTTTTGGACCTAATAATTAGTTCACAGCTGAGATTAGACATAGACCTGCTATACTGGACAATCTAATGAATTGGCAAGTATTTGTAAATAACAATCAGATCAAAAGTTTTTTGACACTAGAAAATGAGTTTTCTAACAGTAATATAGATGAGGACATAACAATCAATGAATCTGATCAAGAAAAAGAACAAAAAACAGATATTTCAAGAGAGACTGCAATTCACATGCTTCACCCAACCACATTCACAGAAAAAGATATGCAGGATTTGATACAAATGGAATTCGATGAGATCATAGAAGATGAAACTGAAATCATTAATCTGAAAGATAATCATTTACCCAAAGGATTAACTCCTTTGGAAGATCTTTTTGACTCAAATGACATTCCATTTAGACCCAAAATGGAACCTGTTAAGGCTGATATTGAAGAATGCAACTTAGGAACCCCAGAAGATCCCAAAGTGGTTAAATTATCCAAATCTCTACCAGAAGATCAAAAGGTTAAATATGTTGAACTCTTAAAGGAATTCCAGGACGTTTTTTCTTGGAGTTATGAAGATCTTAAATCATATGATACATCTATAATTCAACACACTATACCTTTGAAACTAGATCAAAAACCTTTCAAACAGAAACTTAGAAGAATAAATCCTATTTTATTACCTTCAATCGAAAAGGAAATTAAAAGAATGTATGAAGCAGGAATTATAGCTCCTATTAGGTTCTCAGAATGGGTTTCTAATCTAGTACCAACACAGAAAAAGACTGGAGAAATTAGACTGTGTTGATTTAAGAAATTTGAATAAAGTTTCTTTAAAAGATAACTATCCCTTGCCTAAAATGGACCATATCTTACAAAGGGTAGTAGGATCTTCTAGGATATCTCTATTGGATGGATTTTCAGGGTATAACCAGATTCTGGTTCATCCTGATGATCAAGATAAAATAGAATTTACAACACCGTGGGGTACTTTTAAATATGTCAAGATGCCATTTGGACTCAAGAATGTAGGAGCTACATTTCAGAGAGCAATGGACATTGCTTTTGCTAAAGAAATACATGATTTTATGGTAATTTATCTAGATGATTTAACAGTTTTTTCCAAAACAGATCAGCAACATTTAGATCATCTAAGGCAAGTGTTTATAAAGTGCAGAAAATATGGCATTTCTTTAAATCCTAAAAAATCATTGTTTGGTTTGGAAGAAGGAAAGCTCCTAGGTCACATTATTTCTAAAGATGGCATTAGAATTGACCCTGAAAGAATACAAGCAATTTTGCAAATACCTCATCCCAGAAATATTAAAGAACTTCAAGCTTTCATAGGAAAGATTAATTTCTTGAGAAGGTTTATTTCCAGTTTAGCTGAATTACTTAGATTGCTTACTAACATGCTTAAAAAAGATTCAAGCATTGACTAGACTGTAGAAGCCAAGCAATCATTTGAAGAAATCAAAATGGCTTTAACAAGAACACCAGTTCTTACCAGTTCAAAGTTTGATAGAGATTTCATTATATTTTCATTTGCTTCTGAACATACAATTGCAGCTGTTTTACTACAAAAAGATGATCAAGGGTGTGAAAAACCAATAACATTTTTTAGTAAAGCACTTAGAGATGCATCTTTGAAATACAATATCATGGAGAAACAGGCTTTTGCACTGGTGAAAGCAATTAAAGATTTCAGAGTTTATATATTATATTCTCATGTGATAGCTTATGTGCCTAATGCTGTAGTCAAAGACATCTTGACTCAAGATGGTATTGAAGGCAAAAGAGGTAAGTGGATAGCTACCATTTTAGAATATGATATCGAAATTAAACCAACTAAACTCATCAAAGGTCAAGGTTTGGCTCAACTCATGACTGAAACTAATTGCCAAGCCTTAGACATTAACGAACTGGATGACGAACAGGAGATGGCGACTCCACAAATCAGTCAAGCTTTCTTAGATTCACCCTGGTACACTGATATCATTCATATTTTATTAAACTTGCAAGCTCCTCCAGGGTTGTCCAGAATGAAAAGAAGATTTTTGAAAATGACATCTTTAAAATATTGTATTTTAGATAGCACTCTATTTTGGAAAAATCATGAAGGAATCTTATTAAATTGTCTATTGAAAGATGAAGCTGACAAGGCACTTAATGAATTTCATGCAGGGGATTGTGGTGGACATCTCTACTGGAAGTCAACTACAGAAAAAATCCTAAGGGCTGGTTTTTACTGGCCAACCTTGTTTTCAGATGTTAAGAAATTTGTAACAACTTGTCATAAGTGTCAGATCTTTGAGGGTAAAAGAAAGTTGTTATCTTTACCATTAAGACCAATTTCCACAGAAAGACCCTTTCAACAATGGGGATTGGATTTTATTGGAGAAATTCATCCCTCTTCTTCTGGACAACACAGATGGATTTTAACTGCCACAGATTACTTTACCAAATGGATTGAAGCTATCCCATGTAGACAAGCCAATGATTCTGTAATTATAGGGTTTTTAGAAACCAACATACTTTCCAGATTTGGCTGTCCATAAAAAATCATAACAGATAATGCTGCTGCATTTAAATCAAAGAAAATGATTAGTTTCTGCAATAAATATCATATTACTTTAGGCCATTCAACAGCCTATTACCCTCAGGGTAATGGACTGGCAGAATCTTCCAATAAAAGTCTTATTAATATCATTAAAAAATTATTGGAAGAAAACAAAAAAAATTGGCATAAGAAACTTATCAATGCATTGTGGGCAGACAGACTTACAACTAAGAAATCAATTGGGACCAGTCCATATGAATTAGTTTATGGAATTGAGGCAAGATTCCAATCATCTTTAGGAATTCCTGTTATGAAATTAATTCAGGAGGCTCAAGTGGAACCAAATGACATTCAGAGAAGAATTAACCAAACAATTCACTTGCAGCAAACCAGAGAAGAAGTGTATCAACGATCCCAAGTCTTGCAGGAAAAGTTAAAGAAAATGTTTGACAAAAGAACTAAAGCAAAAGATTTTCAACTAGGAGACAAAGTCCTAAGATGGGATTCCAGAAGGGAAGAAAAAGGGAAACATGGGAAATTTGATTTCTTATGGAAAGGGCCTTATATCATTCATGCCTTACAGGGGAACAACACATACTTTTTAAAGAACTTGGACAATTCAGAAGCTGAGGAAGGACCAGTCAATGGTCGAATGCTGAAGCACTATTTTGATCCTATTTACTAAGATATTCTGATTTTTTCTAACTTGTACATAAATATGTCCTTTTCTAATGCATCAGTTTTGATTGGATGATGACTTCTTGGAGTTGAAGCCCGAAGAGAAGGCCCTAAGCTTCAAAGTTTCACTATCATATATACAATAAAGCTACAAGAAAAAGGAGATTACATGGTTCAATTTGAGAACATTTTGAGGCATCTGACCTGCTGTTCTTGACTTTTCACAAGGAAAATCCATCCCCAAGTGGAGCCAGTGTTAGACTCCTATACCAATAGGTATCATTTTTCATGATTGTCTTGATTGAACTATGCAATATGTTCAAACCTTTTTTTTAGCAAAGGTGTTCCATATTCTTGAAAAATCAAAAAGTCAAAAAATTTAAAAAATGTAAAGAGGGTATACCCTAAAAGAAAAATAAAAGGGGAAGAAAAATAAATTGGTCAAGAAAATGAAAGAAATGAACCCCAAGAAAAAAATAGACCAAGGAAAGTGTGCAAATCCAAATTCCACTACTATTTTATTTTCTGTAATAAAGCAATTGTGTGCATCTTGTCAAACTTTTGCCACAATTTATGAAGAGTCAGATTGTTTAAACTTGACTCATTCATGTTTCAATTTCATGTTGTAGAATAGAGAATAAATATCTGACCAAACAATTTAATCTTGGCAGATAAGTAGATAGGTAGAGATAATAAAAGGGGTTCAACAATTTAATCTGAGCCCTTGGATGTAATAAGGGTAGAATTAGATAGATTTGCCATGTAAAAGAAAAAGAAGATTGATAAGGGTTTGCAAGTCCAAATGCACCCTAATAAAGAAGAGAAAATGGTAGTGTAAAATAGATAGGGTAGGTAGATGGTGTTGCAAAGTTTCATATGATGAATAATGGTGCTAAATGTGTTTGATCTTTAACTTTCATCACAAGTACTGAAACAAGAAATGCACTAGAAAATTCACAGAAAGAAAAGTCAAAATCATTAACTTCCCACATCACTTTCTCCCTAAGATTTTTACTAATTTCCCCAAAGTGCTAAGGTATTTGGAGATTAAAGGGGCTCAAGGCATTTCCTTGACTTTTGGAGGGACCAGACCCTCGGCCTAATGATCAAAGAGACCTAAGTATTTGAAGTTATTTATCATTATAATCATTCACTTTTATCTTTTTCCTAAGTAAAATACTATTTTACTTAGGAAAATCATGTAAATTTCCATAATAAACCCTCAAAATTACTTACTATTCTATGTTTAAGTGTTGAAATTGAGATGATACAATTTACTTCAGAAATCTTCACTTTCTTAGTTATAGTTAAAGTATTTTGAGTTTACCTTCTCCTTTGTCATGTTAAATTCTGATTTATTTATTAAATCCCTAGTGAAAAGACCTTATCCTATAGTACATAACTCCTTCTTACCTAAATATCCCGAAAACCCCCCTTATTATGAATTTTGGCCAAAGTTATTTAATCCCTTTTGTTGAATAAAAATCCCCCAATAAAAATCCTTTGGCTAAAATATACCCATATAGAATATTTCCCTGCCCTTATGGTGAATAAATGACATTTATTTATTACCATATAATAAGAAATATAGAAAAAGGTTTTAACATATAGTGTTATATGTTTAAAAAGGAAAAAATAAAACCCATTCCCTTAGCATTTTAATTCTGCCCGATACTTTAACCTTAGTTAAAAACCCGTAACTCTGCCGCAACAGTGTATAAACTATGGGGTTAATTAATCACCAGGATTAATTAATAACCATTCATTCCGCCAATCAAACTCCCTCCAGGATATTTAATTAAGTTAATCATGTTTTAATCCACTGTTGGGCCCGCGCATTAAAACTCCGTCAAGTTCACGTCCCGTCCACCGTCAGATCACCCTCCCGAAGATCAACGGCCCAGGATCGTTCCGCTGGCCGTCTCACATCTGAGAGATAACGAGCGGGGGCACAGTGGTTTTGGAATAGTACTCCGACCACGTGTCAGTCTATTAATGGAATCGCTGCTTCCCCGTTAAATACCGCCATCGCCCGAAAGCGGTGCGGAAATTACTGCTTACCGCTTACTGCCCAGTCTCAGTGACGTATGCCCCCGTACCGGATGACGTCATCCTTGAAAAAATAAAAATTCCCATTGACTTTGTAAATAAAACAAAAACCCGTGTTTTTTTGTCATTTTCACTGTTGAAAGCGACTGTGTCCTCCTCTGAAGAATTTGAAAATTCCACTGATTGAGACGCCGCCAACCAAATTTCCGAACACCATTGTTAAAACTAGCGCTCAAGCATCCATCCGCCATCAACCAGTACCTGCAAAGTTCAAACTTCTCCATTAAACAGGTATTTATTCGATTTTCTTGCCGAAACTCTCTGAAAAATCCACTTTCCTGTGTTAAAAATTCACGCAAGAGTCTAGAAAAGGGTTAATATCAGTCTATTCTAGTTCCTCCAAGTAAAATCAAAGCTCCCAGAATCAAATTTACGCCCGGTCTGTGAAGAAAACCCTGAAACTTCCATTTTGAATACACAAGAACCAAAATGGAAGCTCCGACAGCCCTGAATGTAACCCCATTGAATGCCCCTCACAGAGAGTTAGAATACTTGCCCTTAGTGGATAAAGACATTCAAATTAAAGACTTAGTTTTCGATGAAAGTCCCCTTTGAAGTTATTGTCGCTGCAGAGATGATTATTCGAAAGGTTTGGATGTCATTGGATTGTGGGAATCCAATTTCCCAAGATATCTTATCCCCTCAGTCTATATTTTCCCAGAAATTATCCACTACTGTCACTCCAACTATGATTCAACTCAAAGGGCAGTGTTTGCTCCTGACCAGAGTATCCTTTTCCCCATCACTCCTCAAGCTATCAATACAATGCTCCATTTTGAACCTGATCAAGATCTTACTCCTTTGTCCATGGAAGAACTACTTGAAAAGTCTACCCAACTATCTCCAGAAAAATTGAAATGCATTTGCCAGACTTTTATGTTACCTGAACATCAACCTAAGGGACCTCCTCCCTATGGTTTTGCTTATTTTAATAATTTGGGCAAACTCATCCTCAATATGATATCATTTGTCATGGGTTTCAATACAAGTGAATATGTTGATGAAATAACCCTGGTATTGTTGTCTATCTTTACTCCTAGGCAACCTCCTGCGGTAAAATATGACTTTGCATCTTTCATTGCCAATAAAATCCATGACCAGTTCATGAGGCTAGATAATGAGAAAGTGTTTAAATATTCCTCAGTCATTTACCATCTCATCATCTATTATCAATCAGAGAAGTTTCCTTTTCCTATCGAAAAACTTCATGCCAAGGGAAACCCTAGATCAGTTATATTTTGGTCTGCCATAACTCACTCTTCCTATGATTCTCCCTATTCTTATGCTGAGTTCATCGATCTTTTTATATATCCTGCAACTACCTTGTTGACAAGAATTCCCCCTCCAAGGCTCAGTAATGAGATTAAGAAGACTTTGCAGCTTTCAAGGACATATAAAGTTGGGGACTGGTATTTATATCAAAATCATTCAGTGATCAGAATATATGGATGTGAATTATATCCATTCAAGTTGCCAAAAGATGTGCCTATGAGACTTTTTGCCTTAGAATATTTCAAGCAAATGAATAATTCTGATATTATTCATTTTTGTAGTGTAAAAAGAAAGCCCAACTCAAGATCAAAATTTAGTTAGGTCCCTTCATATGCAATTCTAGGGACGCTGAGCGAGAAGCAGAAGATATCCTACAAAACCATTGCAAGTTACCAAGGAGTTTTCGTTGGATTCCTTATGATCCATTCGGTTTTATCTGTGATAGAAGAATGAAGAACAAATCATCCCCATATATTCACCACATGATTCCTGAAATAGAACAATATGCTAACCAAGATGAGTGGGTGGAAGGAACACTAGTTGAGCAAGATAATGAAGAAGACAATAGAAACAAAATTATGAAAGATCTTGAGAAAAAGCTTGACCTAGAATCTTTTGGTCAAGTGCAAGTACCTCACATTGGCACTTCTTCAGCAGGAAATCTCCAACAGGGGTTACAGGAAGAGAGTCCATCAATTGCAGTAGAGTCTAAAGGCAAAGGGAAATAACCTGAAATACAGGTCATTGAAACTTTCATCGTGGCAGAGAAACCTCAAACCTTCAGGGCACCAGATCAAACACAGGTTTCTCCTACTCAAGTAAATCATCCTGAAGTTTCAGAATTGCAAACTCCATCTAATATGGAAATAGGAAAGAAAAGACAGGCTCCAGATCCTACTCCTCCCAAAGAATCCTCAGCGCTACATCAAGCTAAAAAGCAGAAACCCGATCCACTTCCAGAAGTGGAAATTATTGATGAGATGTTTGATGATGAAAGAGAAGATAGTCAACTAACTGGCACAGTTAGTGAAACACACACAGACCACAAAGGAAAAGAATTGCAAAAACAATTGAGTACTGAAGTATCTTCTTTTAAGCCACCAAAAATAGATGCAGGTGATATCAAGAGAATTTTCATTAATATAAAAGCAAAGAATGATCCATTGAGGATGAAGGTATATGATCAATATCTAAAAATGGCTCCACACAATCAGGAAAGATTGATGTCAGCATTTGACATTCAACAAGGCAAAATGATGATGAGCCATTTCAAATCCAAAGTACCAAAGCCCATGACAGCATCTGATTATATTAGAACCAATTTTGAGGTCCTGGAAAAAGACATTCATCCCTTCGACCAGATAGAGTTGCATAGACAAACTGGGGAAATGATATACTCCACCCTTACTGATAAGGCCATGGCAGCCCTTAGGCTGCGAGATTCTTTAAATAATACAAACACACAGTTGCAAATTGAGAAGGCTTCTTCTCAGGCAAAAGATAACAGAATAAAGTCTTTGGAAGATATAATCATCAGTTTGGGACACAATCCTAAAGATATCAAAAGCATTGAGGCAATAATTAAAAAGAAAGATGATGATATCGCTGCACTGAGAAAGCAGCTGAAATTGCCAGCCTCAAGGCATCCCCAGACCCAAGAAGTTCTAAAGGAAAATTCACAGGAAGAAATGATGAAGTTGCTCTTGAAAATGACTGAGCAACTGAGTGAAACAGAGAAAGAATTAGAACAGGCATTAAGAGAAAAACAAGATATCATGCAAACATCCACAACAGAGATCACTACAGGTACCACAACAGCAGATCAACAAACATAGTCAGCGCAGGTAAACACTTCTGGTTTAAGTTCTGATGAATTGGTAAAACAAATGGAAAGTTTAAATCTTAGAGTCACAGAACTTCAAACCACAAAATTGCAGCTAGTAAATTTGGAGCAGAAATATGATATGTCTAAGAAGAATGTTGCTGATAATACCAGGGAAATTAAAAGGTTGGAAAAACTGGTCAAGGCTTTAGAAAAAGATCTTTCATTAGAGAAGCCTTTGAGAGAAATAAATGAAATTATTTGGGATAATATAATTGAGTCAATAAAAAGTATTTGGTCCTTTTTTCAAACGATCTTTGAACAAAATGACTTGATCAAAGTAGCTCAGGAAGAAATAGACAAAACAAGAGATGAATTAAGGGTTAGACCTGTGCAAGCCAATCAACTTATACAGTTTTTGAACACTCGGACTAAGCAATAGCTTGCAGAGTTAGGAATCGATGACAGGACAGGCACTGTTTTAGAAATAAAAAGAGTTTTTACCAAAAGAGCTCTTATGTAGAATTTGGAAAGGAAATGCTTAGATATTCTGGAAGAAATCAATGCTTTTAAAGGGAAATTTCAGGTTTTATTGGACAATGGGTTACCCAGTATTATGCTCTCAGAGGACAAGATAATGGATCTGGAAACCTATGTTAATAAAATAGATATACATGCTCATAACACAACTACTCATTCTATCAGTTCGTCACAAGCAACATTGCCAACAGGGAGGAATCTCTACGACAAGTTAAAGAATTTGTTTCATCTTGAGCAGGAAATAAAGTATTTGTTCCCTAATCAGCCCACTTTTTACAGATACACAGAAGCTGATGAAACATTAAGAAAAATTAAAAGAACCATAATAGCAGAAGATCAATGGTGGGAAGACTTATTGGAAATTTTATGAAATTTATCTTCAGGTTGAGAATTTTATCTTTTTACTATCATGTAAAGGATAAATAATGAGCACAAGTTAAAGTATCGTTGAAGCTGATTGAAGAATATGCGGTAAAAGTACGAGAATGCAATGAAAATAATTCTCAAGGGACATCATCAGGAGCCCTACTATAGCATTTGCCATCAGCCACATCTGAAGAATAACACACGAAATTGCACTTTAAAGCTATCCTAAAGGACCACATTTGTCTCCCTTTTTTATGCATTAACTTATTTATTAGTCACCCTAGATTATTTTCTAGGTTAGTGTGAGATATTTTAAATCGTTTTTTGTATAAATAAACCCTCGAATAAAGTATTGAGGGTGGATTCTACTACTTCGCTGTGACATTGATGTTTTTGAAATAAAAGTGTTTTGGAGAAATTTATTTGTGGCTTGCTGGATGACAATTTGAAGCTCAAGACTTTTTGCAGGATTCATGTGTCAGACTGCAGTTCAATAAGTCTTTCTATCCTATGTTTTAAGTTTTATATTTGTTTATAATGTCATTGTGTCCATTTCTGAATACTTGACATAAAATAATAACTCAAAATTTACTTAATTGTACTCTGAGTTCAGTTGTGATTATTCTAAATGTTTTCCTCTAAATTAGTTATAAGCAATGAATTCTTAATTGCTCTTGCTTCACTAATTTAAACATTTTGGTTACTATAGAAAATAATTCTTCACTGCTCTTTATTTGTAATCATTTCATTTCTTTCTTTTGAACATGGTGAAATATTCTTAGCTGCCTTTCATCCCTTCAAAATCATTCCATCCACTTTAAATTTAAGGATTGTTCTCTGTTTGGCTATCTTGCCCTGCAAAGCCATCTTGTGTGTAGAATAGAAATCCAGTAAAGCCATCCTTTGACTCCATAGCCCAATGGACTGAAAATCTTCAACCTTGCCCCTAGTTTGCGGATTCCACCATTTTCAAACAAACTCTTGGATCTATAAACTAGCCTAAAAATTTTCTAAGAACAAAGATAAATTATAAAGAGAGCCCTCTCCTGGATGCGAGACTGGCTAGATTCTCGTATCCGAAAGGTTGGTTTGTGGTTACTGGTATACTTTCCTTTTCTTACAAATTCAAGGAAAACTCCGAGTGATAACGGGGTGATATGTGATACCACAGGGTGGTATTGTATCTTCTAGGTTCAAACACTTGGATTTGGATGGGATATATCTATATGTTTATGCATGCAAAAATAGGTTATACATGCATCATGGTGTTCATTATGCAATTTGTGTCATCATGATTATGTTGGTATGTTATGATGCTTATATGTTGGTGAGATGGAGTAGGGGATGCATATTATTAGAGCGAGGTTGCAACACTTGTATATGATGTATATCCTTTTTATTTGGTCAAGAAATTTTCGACGACGTTACGAGAAAATGATGGAGTTGTGATGCTAAATGCGAGTAGATAGGGATGCTAAATGTTAAACATCTAAGTCTGCACATCTAGCTCTATATATATATTATTTAAGCCTCCAAATCTACCTCTATATCTATATCGATTTTTAGTTATGTGGAAGCCTCTACATCTACATCTATATCTATATTGATTTTTTAATTAGGTTCCACATTGACATTAGATTAAATTTGTAAAATGTAAAATATTTACCCTTGACATTTATCTCTTTGGGGAGCACCACTCTCTTGGGAAATAGATTAAATTTGTTAAATGTTAAACATTTACCCCTCACATCTACATAGTGTTTGGGCTATGGAGTGCCTAGGGGAAAATATAAATATAGATATTTTGATTTTTTTTCAATTAAAATCATCTATATTGATGTAATTTATGTATCTATGTATCATTTAATATTATTTAATTAGTTTCTTATAATGTGAGTTATTTAAAAAACAATGTATATGATTTATTTTTAATGGTGTTAAATGCGTATTATTTGATTAGCTAAATGCGAGCATATAGGGATGCTAAAATGTTAAACATCTAAGTCCGCACATCTACTTCTATATCTATATTATTTAAGCCTCCACATCTACCTCTATATTTATATCATTTTTTTTAATTATGTGGAAGCCTCTACATCTATCTCTATCTCTATATTGATTTTTTAATTAGGTTCCACATTGACATTAGATTAAATTTGTTAAATGTTAAATATTTACCCTTGATATTTATCTCTTTGTCTCTTTGGGAGCACCTCTCAGTGTCTCTTTGGGGAGCACCTCTCTCGGGGACAATAGATTAAATTTGTTAAATGTTAAACAATTACCCTCTTCTACATAGTCTTGGGCTATGGAGTGCCTCGGGGCAAATATAAATATATATATATATATATATATATATATATATATATATATATATATATATATATATATATATATATATATATATATATATATATATATTTTAATTTTAATTAATTAATTTATTATTATTATTATTCTTTATTTTATTTATTTTATTTATTTATTTATTTATTTTTCGAGTTAAAATCGTCTATATTGATGTAATTTATGTATCTATGTATCATTTAATATTATTTAATTAGTTCTTATAATGTGAGTTATTTAAAAAACAATGTATATCATTTAATTTTAATGGTGTTAAATGCGTATTATTTGATTAGCATTTTTTTTTAAAAAGCTTTAGTTTTTATTTATCAATAAAAAAAGATATACAAGAAAGATTTTCTAATGGAAAACAAGATAAGTTGTAGAAAGCAAGAGTTTTTTGTTTAAAAAAATCACATAATAACTAAGCCACATCCAAGGCATGCTACTAGCCTCTAATTTACTAATGTAATACATAGATTTAAATTGAACAATATTGCAATGAGGCTACACACAGACTATAGAAACATAAAACATAAAAAATGTGGACCATGGAAATGTTGAAGTATTGGTGGGAACATCAATTGGAATTATTGGAGTACTAGGGGGATGCTAGGGCCTTTGCCTCTAGAAAGCATAGCCTCAGTTTAGGAAAGATGAAGGATCATGTCACAATGTTTGAGAGACATATATTGATGTTTTGCTTGTATATCATTTCATTAAAGACACATTTCTCACTAGGAGAGTCTTAATATGATAGCATAACTCAATGTTACAAAGTTATTGAATTTACCTCTTACGGGTGTGACCAAGATCAAGCATCCAGTAAACAACGGGATGCTTTGAAATGTTTTGCATTTGAAAATTCATCCTTGTTAGCCATGGCTTCTATTGATGCATGGTTAAATGATAATTGAATGTGGTTTGGGGCTGAGAGTGATATTGATGGGCAACATAAAAAAACGTGTTGATAGTCTCTCATGTTGTCTCAATTTTTCAAGAGGAGTCCTTTGCGGTTCCTTTCTCATTTTCGAGGCATGTTTGTAAAAATAGGAAAATGAGTGATGTTGGAAGGGGTTGAAAGAGGTCACACAGGAAATTCAATCATCGCCCAATCAACAAGGAAAGGGTGAGAGGCATGAGGAATCGAGAGGGCGAGAGTCAAGGTGGAAATAAAGATATTGGACAAGTTGGATATCATAGGGGTCCAGGTCATATCATAAGAATGATAGGTAGCCTAAAACACCAAAGCATGTGAGGAAGAGTTGAAGCACCTCGAAGACAATGTTGACTAAGTAAAGGAAATATGAGTTAAAGAAACCAAAGAAATAAGTCACTCAGAGGAAACATTTAGCACAAATAAAAAAAATGGAGAAGAGTGTACGTATCTAAGTGCAAGGGAATGAGAATGAGTGGACATTACAAGTTGAGGGCCAAATTAATCCATGAACCGAGTTGTTCCAAAACTAGTTGGACACCTTGACAATGAGCGACCCACACACTTGATTCTCATGCCATAGACACAATGACAATTATTTGGCCACCACCACTTCCTTTCTAACATAAACGGGTTGTGAATTGAAGTTCATGAGGGAGGCTAGAGTCGGGGGGACCTGTTCCTGCCCCCCTAAGGAAAGGCAAATTGAAGGGTGGCAAGTTTCCAAAATGACAAAATGAAAAAGGAAAATCCCATCATCCCAACTAAACATAATTTATGTATCTATGTATCATTTAATATTATTTAATTAGTTCTTATAATGTGAGTTATTTAAAAACAATGTATATGATTTAATTTTAATGGTGTTAAATGCGTAATTATGATATTTAACCTTGACTTATGAATATGTGCTTTATATTATGCATATGTTTATGCTATGGAAGGCAATGCTGAAGGATACATCAACAAAATGAAAGTAGTGTGATATGTGGCATGCTGGAATAAGCGTGGATAGTGGAAAGAATCACACACATGGAATTTTGATTGTGGATGCATGCAGTAAGGCGTGGGAAATATACTCAAAGCAATGTTGCAGTTTGTCAGAGATAGTGTGGTCTCCGAATGTGCAATACTGCTGATGTGTACATGTTGTGTAGGTAGTGCTATGGACATGTGGTGATGTGTACATGTGGTGATGTATACATGTGGTGTTGTGTACAAGTGATGATGTGTACATGTTGTACATATGGTTTTGTGTAGATGTGGTGCTGTGTACATGTTGTATGTGTACTGGTGTTGTGTACATGTTGTGCATATGGTGTTGTGTACATGTTATGCATGAAATGTTGTACACATGGTTTTGTGTACATGTTGTACATGCAGTGTTGTGTACATATTTTACATGTGGTACTGTGTACATTTTTTACATGTGGTATTATATACATGTCATACATGTTGTGTTGTGTGCATGTGATACTGTGTTATGTGCATTTTGTAGTTGTTGTATTGGGACATGTGTATTCATTGCATTGTACTCTGTGTGTTATCACTTAGAGAAAAACCTCAATGTGGGAAAAACTCTAAGGTAACTTTGAACCTATTTGAGATTGAAACCTGTCCCCTTAACCTAGAGAGGGATCTCTCCCTAAATTCAACTATTCAAGGTCATAGTATTAGAAGGTTTACAATAAGTCCCATGGCTTGATTTATTTAAGAATAATTGATTTTGGTTGGACTATGAGAAAATTTCACCATCGGGCATGGAGTCTAACCCAATCATGGTTATATAATAACAATTTTCATTGAGAAAAACAGAAAAGCGAGGTAGTGATAATTCCTTTAACACTTTAAGGAATTTGGAAGAAAAGTGAAGAAAATAAGTGCAATGGTTAATTAAAAAAAATCTATTAAATGTCTGAGAATAAAGAAACATGGAGCATAAAAAAATGAGTCCCAATTTCAAACACTCAGTATTTCATACACAAGGAAAATATTAAACCAAGAAGACAGACAAGGAATCATAACAAAGGAATTTCTGCAAATTGCTCATGAAGACTACTTTCATTAAAATCTGATCAACAATACAAAAAAGATGCTATCTTTTCAAAATGGTTCCAACCTTGTTTCATTCTACGGTCCCTATCTTTATAATAAAATTACAAAATAAAACAAGTTTCTCCTCCATACTTAAATACAAATTGCTAAAAAGAAAAGAGATAAAGCGTATCTCTCAAATACATGCACATGAACATATTTCCAAAACTACCTGAATATAAATATATTTTGCTATTGGAGTCATGGCTGGAGATAAATATCGCCGAGTTGAATTTGATGAGGTGGCATCCAAGTCAACAACTACCCATGAGAATTTTCCTCACGAATTCCTAAAAAATAAGGTCCATTTATCCATTAGAAACTCAAAAAACATGATAGCTGTTAGAAAACCGAGAGAGGTTTTTGTAAATGGGTCCATTATGGAAAAAAACCTCTTTTGGTTTTGTAAAATTCATTCTTATTTGTTTTTAAAACGTTCACTAAGTTACTATGTTGTACAGGAAAAATAGAGTTTTAACTGACCATTTTTACAAAAATGCGCTGCTACTCCTGTTGTCAGCGCATTTTCCTTTATTTTATTTTAGTTTATATTCAAACACACATAACACTGACACTACTGTTGTCAACACTTTAACCCTGTTTATTACAAATCGGCACTGACACTCTCGTTGTCAGTGATTTAACCCGATTTATTACAAATTAGCGGTAACAGTACCATTGTCAATGTTTTAAAAATTATAGATTAAAGATGTGATAACAATGTGTATTTATATGTATTATGTTGTACACGGGGTGTAGGTGCATGTGTTGTGTTGTACATGGGGTGTAGGTGTATGTGTTATGTAGTACACCGTGTGTGGGTATATGTGTTGTGATTTACACTGTGTGTATGTTTATGTGATTGAAGAGAAGAGAATGCAATAGGTGTTTGCTAGGCTTGGCATCCGATTTATTGTGTATGAAAAGGATAAAGAACAAAGGAAAAAGTATATAATTATTTGAAGGATAAGTATTAATATTTTATATCAGTTTTTATTATGCACGTGATCTATGATTATGATTTATGATGGTTGTGTTTGAGCTAACAAAATGTGATATGTTTATGCATGATGATTTCATCAAAGAGCTAGTTTGACTTACTGTGATAGGAAGTAAACAGAATTGTAGGTGTACCTTATTGATGAGTTACCTAATCTGTATGGAGGAGTATTATTAAATTCTATGCTAAGTACCTCTTTTAGATTTTAAACATGCTTGCTTCTTATGTGCATAGATTTGAATTGGACAACCGATTACTTCAATGGTTTCTTTTAAGTGTCTTTCAACAATGTAATTCCATGAACAAATTGTAAAGCATGAAATCATCAAACACTTGGAAATAAATTTGCATCAAACAAAAAGACAAAATCCATTGATGAAGGAGTTCACCCCTCCTGGGCTACATCTCCTAGCCCATCAACATGACATATACCTCTCTTGTATTCGGTGTCAAAAGTACATATCAGTTTGCTGCCAATAAAATGTGACATTATTTCGATGGTGAGAGCTAGAAACCCCTCACATACACCCTTCAATTCCATACTGAAGAATACAATGAATAACTCCATGAATAAATAATTCAAACCATAGCTGAACCATGTTGGTCGCAGCTGCTGTAAAAAGCTTTATGGAGGTGGGAAAACCCCTAAAAGGTCTCCTCCATGCTCAACAACTTCCAAAATTACTTCAAACATTTGAGGATCCATACACCTTACTTTTAAAACCTGCAATATGACCCTAAATATGTGTTCAAATCAGTAAACAGAGGTTACCAATGGATTCATAACATCCAAAAACCCCTAAGTAGCCTGTTGTTTCTCTTCAATTGGTCTTCAGGTGAAGCAGATATGGCCTCCTCCTCTGGTGGCCCTGGGCATCTTTAATCTTCAAGTTGGAAAAATCCCTTCCAGAAGTGCTCCTCTGCCTATGAAACATGCACCAATGAGTCAGCAATGCTTGAAAATTTCTACCTAGCCTCTTCTTGTGCTCCATTTGGTCGAAAATTGCCCAAGTTATGACTTCTTCTAGTTTCACCTAGGAAACCTCTACTAAATTTGGGAAACTGGAGTTAACTGGGGTTAAAATGACTCCTTCCCCGAATTTAGAGGTCCGCCAATTAGTGAGAAATTAACTTTTAAGTGGAGTTAATGCGCTAATTAAGCATGCTTAACACGCTAACTCCACACTTCTCTGAATCCGCATTAATATTTTGGATTAGCGCTGATGACGTGATTACGGATTAATAAATCCAGGTTAACTCCATGCTTAATGTTATCCACCGGTGGTCATAACACGAGTTCTCGTGGATTGGGGGCTGGCCCCACTTACCCCCGCATACAACTTTGACTTAATTTAAATATAAGTTGAGAGCATACACATGTAAGGACTAATGTGCTAACAAAGTTGGTAAGTGTTGTGTGTAGTGTGGGGGAGGTCACAGGGTCGAGCCCAACCTCTACCCGACCTCCGATAATTTTTTTACCATACCATACAACTTGAGAGGGGGGGCACATGGCAGACTCTGAGCTTGCCACATGTGGACACCCGATTTTCCCAATTTCAAACCAACCATACTTTGACACATAACCACACTTTCGAACCAATCATCGGTGGAAAAGTGGCATCCTACCATTCAATGGAGGAAATTGACAAAAAATTAACCAAAATTGACCTTGCAAAGTTAACTGCCACGTCAGAAGTACAGACTGCTGACTGGGCATCTGACATTTTTTTTTATAATTTACCTGTTTGGCAAAGCAGACAAAAGTCATTTCCGGGAGCATACGACGACCATTTTTCGTGAAATGAAGTGCATCGGAATCAGGACAACGAGAAATACACGATTGTTCAGGTTTTGAACGATTCTAAGAACTTTGAGATTAAATTTTAGCTCCTGATCATATCTCCCCACTAAAAGACTTTTGGTCTCCAAAATTTCATTTTCATCTGTTTAGCGACTGAAGGTACAATTCCTTCATCCTTGTAAACTCGCCCCAATCGGAGTTTGAAGTGCCTTGATGGCTCTTTTCATGTTGAATTTGAACTATAACTTAATTAATGGTTTCAAGTTGGTAGTCCTTCTCAAATTTTTCATGTCGCTATGACCATGATATTAACATCCTCCCCAAGAAGAATTCAATGGCGTTTATCTGCAAAAATCCTTACCGAGGATAAAATTCGAAAGACTTTGACATAAACCAATACAAGATACACATGGTGAATACTTGTAGAAATTGAGTGCTGAACACATTTGTACATACAAATTATGTTTCCACTACTCATAAAACAGTTTTCAAAATGTTTTCTGACATAATCAAAGAGAAATTCAATTTACAACTTGGAGAACTTGACACCCAAATTTTCCATTTCAATTGACTAACAACCAAGCCAAACTAGCATAAACATGCTGAAAAAACATTGTTGCATGTAAGTGATTAATTCATGAATTATCACTTTTACAAATTACCCACTATGGGGATATGCAACTAGTGCAAACAAAGAATTACAATCTTCAACTAAAAAAATAGTCTGAACAGTTCTTACCCAACATGGCAACTGAACCCTCTATTTGAACTTTTCCTTCTTTTGAAGCCGCTTCATAGATGGTCGCATCTTGAGCCACTTTTTCTTTTGTCACTTCCTCTTCCGGTGCTTGCATGACTTGCTTTCCCTTACGAATATGAAGTTGTGGAAACAATTTCCAACACTTCTTGACCCAATTCCCACTGATATTGCTGTGAGTGCAAAATTTCCTTTGTGCTCTTATTAGCTCACATGCCTTTTTCTTTGATTGATTTTTCCTCTTCTTTTTCTCAATCTCAAGAGACATACACATCTTCTTGATGATGGATTTTCTTTTGTCACAATCATCTACACAATGGTTAGAAGAAATGAAAAAAGTATATGGAGACATTCTCCTCAACATGTCACTCAAATCAACAGGTTGCTTTCCTTTAGGAGAAGAATTTGAATGAACAGGAAGAGTATACATTTTCTTGGTGTCCTTTGGCTTATTATTCCTAGATGATTAAATTTCATAACAAGAAGAACTTTAATCAATTTCTTCTTCAAAATTTTCATCTCTTTCTGGAGATAACTTCAAGTCTCTCTTGTATTTGGAGAACCAAGTAGGTACTACTTCCAGATGCAAAGTCCAACACCTTGCCTTTTCATGTCCTCTTTTGTGAAAAAAGGTACATGATACACAATAGCTGTCATCAAAAGACCATTCTTCTGGTGCAACATAACCCAAGCCTTCATACTTAGGTCTCTCTTTTAACTCTATTGGGTTCTTGATGCCTTGTTGATTCACACCAAGACCTAAGCCTTCCTTGTAACCCATATTTTCCAAGAGCTTAGAGCCAATGCCTCTGTTATGTCCTTCAAAGGCTGCAAAATAATTTACATTAACAGATGAATGTAAACAAGGAGCATATGCATGCTCACCATTTGTCTCATATCTTGATTGAGGCACAAAGATGGTTTCATACTCCTTTATAATTCTGAAGGTTTCCTCTTGGACTCTTTTGTTCTCTTCTTTCAACTCCTTAACATCAGGTGCTGATTGAACCTCATCCTCCATGTCATGTGGACAAAAGGAAAAAACATGTCCATCTTCCATCTTGGAAGGAATTTATACATTAGCATTTTGCATCAAAGTTGTAGAAAAATATGAAGTTTGTGGAGAAGATGGTGGTTTATCACCATTATTTTTACCTTCTTCCTTTGTTGGAGAACCTTCTTCTCTTGAAGATCTAGAGCCTTTACCTTGAAGTTGTGAGTTCCTCTCTTTATAGACGACCTTCACCATCTCTAACATGTCACATAAAGCCTTTTTGAAACTTTCATCTTTTGTCAAGATTGTATGCTTTCCTCCTTGAGACATGCTTACTGAAGTCTCAGGAATCTCTGGAGGTGAAATTTAAGGTGGAGCTTGTGGCAAATCTGGCTTCCTTCTCCTTGTTCCAACTTGGGAATCATCACCAACAAGTTTTCCTTCTCCTCTCTGGAGCATTAACCTTGTAAGAATTTTCACCCTGTAAATAGTCAAACCCTCTTTGCACAAGCAACACAAGCTAACAATAAACTTGTAGCTCTAATACCACTTGATTTGAATGGAGGATTATTATTAAATTCAATGCTAAGTACCTCTTTCAGATTTTAAACATGCTTGCTTCTTATGTGCATAGATTTGAACTGGACAACATGTTACTTCAATGGTTTCTTTTAAGTGTCTTTCAATAGTGTAATTCAATGAAAAAATTATAAATCATGAAATAATCAAACACTTGGAAAGAAATGTGCATCAAAAAACAAGCCACAAGCCATTCATGAAGGAGTTCACCCCTCCTGGGCTACATCTCTCGGCCCGTCAACATGACTAGAACTCTATTGTATTCGATGTCAAAAGTACATATCAATTTGCTGCCAATAACATGTGGCTATAACCCTTTCAAGGTAATGTTCTCCTGCAAAGAACTCTCAAAATATCATCAACACAACATATCTCCTACAGAGATGACATTCTTTCATTGGTGAGAGCTAGAAACCCCTCACATATACCCTTCAATTCCACACTGAAGAATACAATAAATAATTTCATGATTAAAAAATTCAAACCAAAGCTAAACCATGCTAGTCACAGCTGCTACAAAAATACTTCTGGAGGTGTGAAAACCCCTGCAATTTCTCCTACATGCTCAACAACTTCCAAAATTGTTTCAAACATATGATTAATCCATATACCTTACTTTCCAAACCTAAAATATGACCCTGAATATGTTCTTAAATAAGTAAATATAGGTTACCAATGGATTCACAGCATCCAAAAACCCCTAAGTAGCCTCTTCTGCCTACTCAATTGGTCTTCAGGTGAAGCAGATATGGCCTCCTCCTCTAGTGGCCCTGGGCATATTTAATATTCAAGCTGGAAAAATCCCTTCTATAAGTGCTCCTCTGCCTCTGAAACCTACACCAATGAGTCAGGAATGCTTGAAAATGGATACCTAGCCTCTTCCTGTGCTCCATTTGGTTGAAAAATGCCCAAGTTATGACTTCTTCCAGTTTCACCTAGGAAACTTCCGCTAAATTTGTTAAACTGGAGTTAACTAGGGTTAAACTGGCACTTTCCCCGAATTTGGAGGTCTTCCAATTAGTGCGTAATTAACTTTTAAGTGGAGTTAACGTTCTAATTAATCACACTTAATGTGCTAACTCCGCACTTATCCGAATCTGCATTAATCTTTTGGATTAACGCTAATGACGTGTGATGAGCTCCATCATTAGGTACATTTGGAGGGGTCAATGGTCACCTTTTTGCCTTAATAAATATATTTTCTTGCATTTTTATTATATTATGGTCTTATGATGTTAGTGTGGGTGGTGATTGAGGCTTAACATACTTTGAGTACCTAACATAAGATTAAATGCAGGAAAATCATGAAGATGTGGCATTTTTGTGAAGATTTTGTCATAAAGACTCAGGGTAGACAACAAGGGGAGATTCGAGGGGGTTCTTAACCCTCCTTAACTCCCAAAGGTAGCCAAGGGATCCTCAAGATTCCCTCCAACAACTTGAAGTCAATGTTGAGATTCAACAAGATGATGATCCTAGTGAAAATTAAGCACCTACACTAGGTGGGGCCCGCAGGCTATTTTTAGGTGATATGTATATTTTTAGAATTTGGATCAAAGTATATTTTTAGCAGTAATCTATTTATATATGGTTGAGAAAATTATATGGATGGATGGGCGTCTATTTTTGGAATGCATGTGCAAATTTGTTTCATGGAATGCATGTCTAAACATAGAATGCATGTTGATTATTGTTAGCCCTTAACAATAATTAGGCAATAAATAATAATCTATTCTCTTGAAGCACTTTATTTCAGTTAACTAATGTGGCAAACCAGTTAACTGAAGGAATTTCAAGTTCAAAGTTTGGTTGGTGGGACATGCTATTGAAATTTGTTGTAACAAAGTGATACAAAGTTGTAACAGAGTTGGATGTGTAGTTATGTGAGTTGTAAAGTAGTTTAACTCAGTTAAGTGAGTTAAACTCAGTTGTGCTAGTTGCAACTAGTTGTAACTAAAGATACACTAGTGGGATATCAATGAATTAAATATTAAATTAATTCACATGGAGTGATCTCACATGCAACTGAAGATTTACTACTGTTAACTACATGCATGTCAGATCTAGTGGAGACCCAGTTGAGAGATAGGTGAAAGGGACAATTTGACTATCAGTTCTGACTATAGTGGGTGCACACTTGCAACCAAACACACATTGGAGATGCAAATGAGGATTGCACAGTCAAGGAAAAACAATATCTAATTCATTCAGGGATTGTGATCAGCAAGGATTGCGTAGTGGAGGAAAGTTGCTAGGAGGCAGTAAATTGGTGCATGTTTATGCCAATTTTTGTATGACTATGTGAGACGATTATATATTGTACTGAGAACTCTTGGATTAGAGTTTTGTATGAGATTGTTTCATGATCCATGATATATACATAATATATGATAGTGGGGTTCTTAGCTTTATGCTTTCCCGGGAACATGTATGTTATGTGTGATTATCTTTCTTCATGTGTTTTCAATTGTCGATTAAATTTCCACAAAGATTTAAGTAGAAGGATTCTGTATTTAACAGTGGCATATAATTTTTAGATCAAGAGAATCCAAAAATACATAATTGTATTAAAATTTCTACATGGTATCGTAGCAAAGAAGATTGCAATGTTGAAGTAGTAGTTGAGTTTGTTGGTGGAAATAATTCGAATTTGCTGCAATAATTTCTTGGTGCGATAGTTGAGTAAACATCGAAATGGTTAGAGTATGCACTCGGGGGCAGCTCAAGCTACATTGCATGGAAGGATAGGATGGAGGTGGTACTTGAAGATAATGGCTTGAAGGAATTCATCGACAATGATGTTCCTAAGCCCACTTCGACGGATGCTGCATTACTTGACGCCTGGAAAAATAAAGTAGCAAAGACGAGAAGGATTCTATTGGAAGGTGTGCGAGACCATATTTTCTAAACCTTCATGGGAAAGCCACTCCATTTGCAATGTGGAAGGTTTTGACAGATATTTTCCAAAGCAACAACGACCATAGGAAATTGGCACTGGAGGATAAACGCAGAAATATCAAGATGGAAAAGGGTGACAATATTCCTAAGTATCTCACAAAGTTTTTCTAATGTGGAGATGAACTGGGGAGTGTGAGAATCACAGTTTCTGATGATGATTTGGTGAGTTTGTCTCTCTTGGGACTTCCTAAGAGGTGGCACAGTTATCAAGACTCTGTCAATGGATGGGAAAAACTTCCGGATTGTGAACGACTGTGGTCAGATCTAGTGTAGGAGGAGTTCAGGCGGAACACCAGAGATGGATCTTCATCAAAGAATGATGATGAATAGGATTGTGCTTTGGCTGCCAAATCAAGGAAAGGGAAGGGGAATAAATCCCATTCAAAATCTAAGGCTAAAGGCAAGAAGCTGGATTTTTCCAAGGTGAAGTGTTTTCACTGTCACTAATATGGGCATATCGCCACTAACTGCCCACAGAAAAAGAAGAACAAGAAGGCTGCTGGAGCTGCAGCTGGTGAGGCCCTTGCCTCGCAATTTGAACTTTATTTCTCTTTGATCACATGCTTTGTTTCAAGTGAAATGGGATTGGTGTGGTATCTTGATAGTGGTGCTTCCTTCCACATGACGGGAGATAAGGAGATTTTCAGTGACTTGGAGGAGAGATATCTCCAAATGCATATAGAGATGGGCGACGATGGACGATACAGTGTAACTGAAATTGGTACCATTACCTTTGAGAGGGAGTCAGGTAAACCATTTCTTTTGAAAGATTTTATGCATGTTCTAGGTCTGAAGAAAAACTTGGTCTCAGTCGCAATGTTGGAGGACAGAGGTTATGACATTGTTTTCAATGATGGAAAAAATTTCCTACTACATAAAATAACAGGTCAAACCAAGAGGATAGAGATTTGAGTCAAGAATATTTAAAAGATGGAGGTAGATGGATGCACTGCAATGGTGGGCAAAGTAGAATAAGTGGTGAGCCGAGATGAGAGCGAATTATGGCACACGTGATTGGGCCATCTTCACCATGGTGCCTTGAATATTTTGCAATAGATCTCTACCAGACTTCCCAATGGTACACTTGCGCAAATAGATCAGTGCAAGGGATGTACTATGGGTAAGTTTGTAAAAACCACCTTTCATGAAAAGGAGAACTGTGCTTCAGTGATCCTGGAGAGAGTTCACACAGATGTGTGTGGGCCATTCTCGGTTGCTTCAAAAGCGAAAAAAAGGTATTATGTTATTTTTTTTTTATGACTATTCTCATAGATGCTATATCTTCTTCATGAAGAAGAAGGATAAAACATTCTCAAATTTCTATGATTTTAAAGCATTGTTGTAGAAAGAGTCAGGGAAGCAAGTGAAGGCTCTGCAGGGCGATAATGGTGGTGAATATATCTCGAACGAATTCAAATACTTATGTAGAAAAGAAGGAATTCGAAGAGAACTCATAGCACCTCATAACCCACAACAAAATGGGGTCATGGAGAGAAATAACAGAACGATCGTGGGTGTTGCACGACCTATGCTGCATGATCAGGGCCTACCAATGCATTTGTGGGTGGAAGCATGCAACGTTGCGGTTTATGTGCAAAATTGTTGTCCTCATAGAGTACTTGGCATGAGTACAACTGAAGAAGATTTTATTGGTAAGAAACTAGAGGTTTCTCACTTTAAGATTTTTGGCTCATCTGTTTATGTGCATGTGACCAAGAACGCAAGGAAGAAGCTGGAGCTGACTGCTGAAGTTGGGATATTTGTGGGGTACATAGAAACACCCCATAATTATCATGTGTATTTTCCAAACAGTTGAATGACTATGGTGCGACGAGATATAAAATTCAATGAGGAGAAAGCCATGAAGTTGTTGCTTGAGAGGGAGCTAGACTTAGATGTAGAGGAGGAATTTCTTGTTCCCAAATATGAGTCTCTAGATGTGGATCAGCCACAGAAGGAGGTTCATGGAGTGGAGGAGTCCACTCACGCAGAGCCAAACATCAGAACTGGTAGAAGGTGTACCACAGAAGCTGAGAGGCTGAAGCTTGATGCGGCACAGAATGTAGGAGTCCCTACTTCACAGCACAGACAGAGACAGTCTCCTGACTGATTCAATGGATACATGGATCTCATGAGAAAATGTATTGTGACTGAGCCATATTCCTTTCAAGAAGTAGTGCAGGATCTCACATGGGTAGATGCAATGGTGGAGGAGTATGACTCCATTGTCAGAAACAATGCTTGGGAAATTGTTCCAAGGCTGGTTGATAAACCAGTGGTAGGTTCAAGATGGATACACAAGGTAAAGCAAGCTGTTGATGGGAGTGTTGAGAAGTATAAGGCAAGATTTATGGCCCCGGGCTTCTCACAGATCAAGGGGATTGATTATGAATAAACCTTTGCACATTTAGCGCGGTATTCTTCCATAAGGACCATCCTTGCTCTCTCAGCACAGATGGGTTGGCACATTCATCAGATGGATGTGAAGACTATGTTCCTTAATGGGATCATTGAGGAAGAAGTGTAAATTGAGAAACATGAAGGATTTGAGATCTTCAGTAGCGAGTCACATGTGTGCAGACTCAAAAGAGCACTGTATGGGCTAAAGCAAGCACCCCATGCTTGGTACACTCGGATCGACAACTATTTCACTGGACTTGGCTTCACCAAGAGTGAGGCGGATGCAAACCTATACCAAATTGTGGTGGAGGGTAAGATTTTAATCATTGTTCTTTATGTTGATGATTTAATACTAACTGGTGATGAGCAGGTGATACACTCATGCAAGGAGGACCTTGTAAAGGAGTTCGAGATGAAGGATATGGGCCTCCTTCACTATTTCCTTGGATTGGAAATATGGCAGCGAGAAGGTGAAATTTTTGTGTCTCAAGGCAAGTATGTAAGGGAGATACTCGGTAAGTTTCACATGGAGGGATGCAAACCCATGGATACTCCTCTTCCAGGAAACTAGAGGAAAGAGGAAGCTACATCTGGAGAGGTAGTGGATGCTATTGTCTATCGAGAGTTGGTGGGTTCGCTCATGTATTTAGTTAATACAGGACTGAACATATGCTATGCGGTGAAACAACTTAGTCAAGCAATGGTTAAGCCTACCAAGCTCTTTTGGAAGGTAGGCAAGCATGTCCTGAGATATCTCAGGGGAAAATCTGAGTATGGCTTATGGTACAACAAATGGATGAGGTGAAGTTGCATGGCTTCATGGATGCAGATTGGGAAGGCAACCCAACGGTCAGAAAGATCACATCAGGAGGGGTTTTGAGTATCAGATCTATAGATTTTTCTTGGTACAACAGGAAACAAAGATCCGTGGCACATAGTTCAGCAGAATCGGAATACATGGCAGCAAGTCAAGCTGCATGTGAGGCTATCTGGATGAGGAATATCCTGGTCAGTTTGTTTGGTTCTCATTTAGATCCTACAATGATTCATTGTGATAATTAGAGTTGCATTAAACTCTTCATTAATCCTGTGTTTCATGATAGATCTAAGCATATAGATATCTGGTATCATCATATTAGAGATTGTGTGCAGCGGAAGATCATGTTTCTTCAGTGCATTCCTATGGAAGATTAGGATGCAGATATTCTGACGAAGGCGCTCACCAGGAGCAAATTCGAATACCATAGAGACAAGATCTGGGTGAAGGATAATCCCTTTCTTGTTGAGAGGGAGTGTTGAGATTCAACAAGATGACGATCCTAGTGAAAATTAAGCACCTACACTAGGTGGGGCCCGTAGGCTATTTTTAGGTGATATGTCTATTTTTAGAATTTGGATCAAAGTCTATTTTTAGCAGTAATCTATTTATAGATGGTTGAGAAAATTATATGGATGGATGGGCGTTTATTTTTGGAATGCATGTGCGAAGTTGTTTTGTGGAATGCATGTCGATTATTGTTAGACCTTAACAATAATTAGACAATAAATAATAATCTATTCTCTTGAATCACTTGATTTCAGTTAACTGATGTGGCAAACTAGTTAACTGAAGGAATTTCGAGTTCAAAGGTTGGTTGGTGGGACATTCTAGTGGACTTCGATGTAACTGAGTGATACAAAGTTGTAACAGAGTTGGATGTGTAGTTATGTGAGTTGTAAAGTAGTTTAACTCAGTTAAGTGAGTTAAACTCAGTTATGCTAGTTATAACTAGTTGTAACTAAATATACACTTAGTGAGAGATTAGTGAATTAAATATTAAATTAATTCACATGGATTGATCTCACATGCAACTGAAGATTTACTACTGTTAACTACATGCATGTCAGATCCAATGGAGACCCAGTTGAGAGATAGGTGAAAGGGACAATTTGACTATCAATTGTGACTATAGTGGGTGCACACTTGCAACCAAAAACACATTGGAGATGCCAATGAGGATTGTGCAGTCAAGGCAAGGAAAGATCGAATTTATTCAGGAATTGTGATAACCAGGGATTGCGCAGTGGAGGTAGGTTGTCAGGAGGCAGTAAATTGGTGCATGTTTATGCCAATTTTTGTATGACAATGTGAGATGATTGTATATTGTAGTAAGAGCTCTTGGATTAGATTTGTGTATGAGATTGTTTCATGATCCATGATATATATATATATATATATGATAGTGGGGTTTTTAGCTTCATGCTTTCCCGGTAAAAACATCTGTGTTACGTGTGATTGATCTTTCTTCATGTGCTTGCAATTGGCGATTACATTTCTGAAAATATTTAAGTAGAAGGATTATGTATTTAATAGTGGCATATAATTGTTAGATCAGGAGAATCTGGCAATACATAGTTATATTAAAAATTTCTATAGTCAAAGGTAGCAGAGCAAACTCAAGACCAAGTGCACTCAATCCATACTTCACTTGGAGTCAAGTGGACTCATCACCCATTTTCTAGGGAGCTGTTGGTAGCTACCCTTTAGGTTAAATAGAGCTGAGCAAGAGCTCATTAGGATTGGGATTTTGGAGAAATCCATTAGGCTCTTTCCTATTGTAATAAGTTTTTCAGGACTTTCATGGATGTAATGAGACTATATTTTTGAAATGAAATGAGTATTCAGATTTTTCTTTACTGATCTAGTTCCAGAGAGCTAGGCTTGTGGGTTAGGGCCCAATCCATGTGCCTCAACCTCTCTTGTGTAATAATTATTTCCTTCCATGTCATTTAGCTAGTTTTTCTTATGAATAATTAGCTAGTTTGTTGGTATTTTCATTTACTGTTTTAGTTTTATTCCAGTTGTCTTTTGTTGTAGATTTAGTATACTTACATGAGTGGCATAATAGGTGATAAACTCCATAAATCTATGAGTCAAGACTCCCCCTCTCACCTTTGTCCATAGAGATTGAGGAGGGTAGACCTTACCCACAGACTAAAAATGGTTTTTAGTTTATGATTTCTTGGAATAGATGAGATTAGTTGTTGTAATTCCATGAAAATGTTCAGTAATGTTGTGGTAGATCTCTGTTTTGAAGATTATAATAGATTTTATTTACAAATTCTAGTCATATTTTCCATTGTATTTATCATGAATTTTTCCATCCTTATTGCATGAATAGGTAGTTTTATTGCAGGCACAGGTAGCACAACCAAGGAGAATTTCACTTGCACCTCCAGCTTCATCTCTCATCTTCCTTCAACCCTTTGTTCATCAAAATCACCATCAACCCTGTTTTCAGATTTTTCATCCCTACACTGTGAGAAAACCCTAGGGGTGTAAGAAATGCCTCCCAAGAGGCTCTAAGATTTTCCAAGGGGTGGGTCACCTCCTACTAATCCTCATCGACCTTCACACCACCTTCCCTACCCTTTTTCCACCTCTTTTTGGCCTCGGATTTCCCTCGACCTGTTTCCTGTAGAAATTCAGGACTTGCCTGTAGCACTATAGGAAACCTGTAGAAACACTTGGAACAACACCTGTGGGCCCCTCCTTAAGCCCATAAAACACCATGGCCACCTTATAAACCTACAAGAACCAATAATACACCTCTAGCCTTGCCCCCATGTGTTCAAGCCTTCCATCAGCCACCTTAGCACTTTCTTCTCCTAGTTGTAAAACAACACATTTTCAAGCATAATTAGTTCATGAATAGTTGCATGAATAAAAGCATGATAGATAGAGCATAGGATAAGTAGAGTGTGTTTATCCATTTGGCCCAATGAAGTGTGATTAAAGTTAGTTTCTTTTCTATCATTTCAATTCAACAATTTACTTCATGCAAGGTACCTAGGTTGCTTTACAATTCTTATCATAGTCGAATAAGTAGATTTCCTTCATTGCAGAATAGATTGATGTACTTGGTTATTATGGTATAATTTTTTACTTGCTGATAGTTCCATGGATTTGAATAATTGGTAGCCCTAGGCCTAATTCCAGAAGTGTGACAGACTTCACCCAGAAACCATAGAAGTAGCACCCTTTCGTAGAGCTCAGAAGAGGATGATACGAGTAGAATTCAACTGTTGTGTATATAGCATTGTCACCTCCAAGTTTGTACGAACCTCGGGTTGATAAAGCAAAGTAGGGCAGCCCCTGGGAGTTGCAAAATTCTTGGTGCAATTCCAGGGCTCACTACTTTTTAGCGTCGTTTCCGGGGAGGTGTCTAGTAGATGCTTTGATATTGTTTTAGCATTCTTTTATGCTTTCATTTTTCATGTTGTCTCAGAAATATTGAAAAAATACAAAAAAAATCTGAATTTCTTGCCTCGTATGAGTAGGGATACTTAGGGAATTTTTTTACCTAAAACCCCCACATCACCACATTGTCACCCTTCACTCTTCTTCAGTGGGTGTGAGATTGAACACACCATAGGTGAGCCTTCTAAAAATTTTGAAGAACCTATTGGGGAAGAAGATGGAATTGTTTCAACTGAGGGGCCTGCTTCACCTATCTTAACCATGGCTGACACTGAAACCCAGGAAGACTTTCCCATTAGAGAGGCAGATGGGGAAACTAAGAAAAAAAACATGAGCCCCTCAGCTCTTCCACACTTTCATGGAATTACCTCAGAAGACCCTAACACATTCATGTTTGAATTTTTTGTTGTCTGTAGGACCTATGACTACGCCTCAGATGATCAGAAATTGAAGCTATTCCCATCCACCTTTAAGGATGCAGCCTTGCGCTGGTTCATGGGTCTACTTGGGAACAACATCACTACCTAGGCACAAATGCAAGAGGCCTTCAACAAAAATTACAGAGACTACTGTAGGTCTAAGGAAAATAAGGATGAGCTATTTAGGATGACTTTAGGGCCTCATGAATCTCTAGAAGACTATGATGAGAGGTTTCAGTTAAACTATAAGAAAGCCAATTGTACTCTTGATCCTGGATCACTTAAACTTGTACTTCTCCGAGGGATAATAGAGGAGGTAATAGAAACCTTAAATATGTTATCAGGAGGAGATATCTACCAACTTCCTTATGAAACAATCAATACTGTCTCCCAGGACCATTCTAGGGAAGTTAGGAAGAAAGGTAGAGCTGGCCAAAGCACATCCAATACCCCTTCCTCTTCAACTTCCATCAAACATGAGATTGGAAACATGCTTGAGGAATTCAAGACTGACATGCTGCACACCTTTTCTTTGAAAATGGACACAATGCATGTCAAAAGGAAGCAAGAGGAAGCAAAAAGAGCCTTGGCTATATTTTTCCCTAGATGTACCATAAATAACCCAAGAAATGAATGTCCAATAAGTGACATAGAGGTTTTCTTAGTCTGTGAAGAGAATCATGCCACAAACAAGTGTCCCTCCTTACCTAGACTTAAAGCTGTATATCAAGGTGGGGAATTAGGGCCAGAGAAACTTTGTTTCATCAACAAGAGAAGGCCTCAAGGCCCTAGGCCATATCAACAAGGTATGCAAGGTTCACCTTACTCTTACTATCACAATAATCAGAGTGCACCCATGCAACCTTGGTACACCCCCACTCCTCCAGCCTGGCCTACACCTCCCACTTGGCCTTACAACCCTCCATATCACCCTCAGCCTGTGAACCGACCATTTCAGTAATATGTTCCCCAACAACCTCAGTGGAACAATCCATCCCAAGGGTGGAGGCCTCAACACAATCAACCACCTGCCCTAATGCCTCCACCCCCACCTCAACCTCAACTTACTCATGCTGCTGCATCCAAGCTACCTCAAATGCCTGCACTACCAAATCCGAACCCGAACAACAGACAAGCACAATGGGTTTACAGTGGAGAAACATCCTATCCAGCTTATGTTGTGGAGATACAAAATATTAATCTCAATCCGGGAAGAGTAATCCCAGACAACCAACCTCCATCTCTACTTGTAGAGGTTGAAGAGGAAAAGGAAGAAGGTAACACTCAGATCCAACAACCTCCTTTTCCTAAGCGCTTGATCCATCCTAGCTAGCACACCTAGAGGAGACTGAAATTTTGGGAGAATTGAAAAAATTGTGTAAAGATACCACTTCTCCAGGCCATTAATGATGTCCCTATTTACAATAGGCTCATCAAGGAAAAGTGCTTCAAGAATCCTGGGAGAAAGAAGAAAGATACCCCCACCATCAATGTGGTAGGACAACTGTCCGACTTAATGCTGGGAAGGGTGATCTTTCCAAAGTACCTGGACCATGGCAGTCCATTTGTAGATGTGCACATAGATGGTGTCATAGTCCTCAATAATATGATTGATCTAGGGGTTTCCATCAATGTCATGACCAATGAAACTATGTTGAAACTTAATCTCCAAGGGACTTTGAGGAAAACCACAACAATTATGCAACTTAAATATCAGTCCACAGTAACTTTGGAAGTGATTGTTGAGGATGTTATGGTTACAATTGACTCTTGGGATTATCCTACATATTTCCTAGTTCTACAACCGAAAACCAAGTTCAATGGATACCCTCTCATCTTAGGGAGACCTTGGTTAGCCACTGCATATGCTTATATTAGCTGCTGGGTCGGAAACATGAATATTAAGAATGGGCCCTTGTCTAAACAACTGGTATTATATCCTCCAGCCGAGCCTTCCATTGATCATGATCTACCTATATGGTTGGAGGATGAAGAATATCAGGTATATAACACTACCCCTATATGTACCATAGATTATGTTCTTAGAGGGGGACAAATTGATGAAGACGAACTCATCAACCATGCCATTCAAAACCAGTCCCCCACTAATAATCCTCTTGAAAACCTAGTCAAAGAGTCTGAAAGTCAACCTTGGATGGAAGTGCACTTAGTTGAGTCAACCTCTGAAACCACCAAGGATGTTGAGTTTGGACCATCCATATCTCTAAAAATCAATTCAAACCTCTCAGATGAAAGAAAAGCAACTATGCCAGCTTTTAAAAGAAAACCTAGATGCATTTGATTGGGATTACAAGGACATGAAAGGGGTGCATCCTTCAATATGCAGAATTCATATTTACATCAAAGAAGGATGCAAGCCTGTGCGACAACCCCAAAGAAGGATGAACCCAACTTTGAAGGAAATAGTTAAGGAAGAGCTACAAAAACTGTTGGATGCAGGTTTCATTTATCCTATATCAGACAGTGAGTGGTTATCTTCTCTTGTCCTAGTCCCAAAGAAGAATTAAAAATGGGGAATTTGTGTTGATAATCGAGAACTTAACAAAGCCACAAAGAAGGACCATTTCCCTTTGCCCATTATATACCAAGTCCTGGATGGCCTTGTAGGGAAGAAGTTATTATCCTTCTTAGATGGGTTCAATGGGTACAATCAGATTCAAATCAACCCTAAAGACCAGGATAAGACTACTTTCACCTGCCGTTGGGGTACCTTCACTTACAGAGTCATACCCTTTGGGTTGTGAAATTCCCCAACTACCTTCCAAAGAGTTGTACGGAGAATTTTCTCTAAGCTAGTCCATGCTCTGTTGAAATCTACATGGATGATTTCACACCATATGGGGATGAATTCCAGGAAGCTATCTCCAATTTGGTTAAAGTACTGAGAAGGTACATTGAGATGCATCTCTCCTTGAGCCCAGAAAAGTGTGAATTCCTGAAGAGAGAAGGAGTTGTATTAGGACACTCAATCTCCGAAGCAGGAATACAGGTGGACTCGAGAAAAATCACTATTATCAAAAGGGTACCTGCTCCTCAAAAGAAAAGAGATGATATGAGCTTCTTAGTGTTTGCTATTTATTATAGAAGATTCATCAAATATTTTAGTAAGATGGCTTCGCCACTATTTGGTTTATTGGCCAAAGATTCCGAGTTTATTTGGTCTGGTCCTTGTCAAGAGGCTTTTGAGATCATTAAGGGAAAGTTGACTATTGCTCCCATTCTCTAAGGTCCAAATTGGACTCTGCCTTTCCACATCCACATAGATGCATCCAAAAAAGTTGTGGGGGAAACATTAGGGCAGTTAGAAGACAAATTACCTTCTGAAATCTATTTCATCAGTAAGAAATTGTCTAAGGCCGAGCTAAATTATACTATCACAAAGAAGGAGATCTTAGCCATTGCCCATGCTTTAAAAAAATTTAGACATTATTGAACTGGATATCAGACCTTTGTTCACACTGACCATGCAACCATAAAATATTTAATGGAAAAACCAGATGTTAATGCTAGGATAATTAGATGGTTTTTACTTTTACAGTAGTTTTACCTAACTATTGTTGATAAACCTGGAAAGGAGAATGTTGTTGTATATTTTTTTATCCAGGTAGCTCTCTCTGCATATGAAGAAGGAATGGTGGATGACCAGCTACATATGAGCATCTCTTTGCTATATCAGCACTCTCACCATGGTTTTTTGACATATCTAACTACTTGGTTGCTGGAAAATTCCCTCCTAATCTCTCATTCAGGGAGAAAAGAAAGATCATCAGAAAAAGTGCCCCTTTCACATGGATTGGGGGAAATATTTTCAAGCTAAGCCCTGACCAAATCCTCAGGAGATGTGTGAGGGAGGAAGAAGTTTTTGACATCCTCTCCACATGTCATGATAACCCATGTGGAGGCCAATTTTCTACAAAAATGACTGCTTACAAAGTTTTGCAGGCATGATAGTATTGGCCTACCCTTCATCAGGATTCCATAAGATACACTAAGCATGTGTGACCAGCGCCAAAGGATGGGGAAAACTACAAAAAGAGATGAGATGCCTTTGCACCCTCAGGTGGCCTTTGAGCCATTTGATAAATGGGGCATGGACTTCATTGGACCTATTTATCCACCATCTGGACATAAAAAGTATATCATAGTCTGCACTGAATACCTAACAAAGTGGGCTGAAGGAGAAAGGTAGCAACCGAGGAGAAAGTAGCATAATTTCTGAGGGAGAATGTGTTTTGCAAGTTTGGGTACCCCAGAGAAGTAGTCATTGATCAGGGGGCAAAATTCACTTCTCATCTCATTGAGAACCTTCTAAGGAGGCACAAGATTAAGCATAAGACTTCTACTGCCTACCACCCTCAGGAAAATGGCCAAGTGGAAGTAAATAGCAAAGGCTTAGAGAGTATCCTCACCAAGGTTGTGAGCAACATCAAAAAATATTGGGCGGACAGTTTTGTAGAAGCTACTTGGGCCTACAAAAATACCTGGAAAACAACAACAGGATTCACTCCTTATGACCTAGTCTATGGCAAGAAAGCTTTGCTTTCAGTTGAATTTGAATTCAACACCTTAAGGATGACAGTTGAGCTAGATATAAACAATTCAAACGCCCAAAAAGAGAGGTTGCTGCAATTAAATGGATTGGATGAGTTTAGGATGCAAGTACTCCTCCACATAGAGGTAATTCAACTACAAAGGAAGGTCTGGCATGACAAGAATATTAAGGAATAGACATTTCAAGAAGGAGATTGGGCACTGGTGTATGACTCAAGGTTTAAGGAATTCAAAGGCAAACTAATGACAATATGGTTGGGACCCTAAAAAGTGGACAAATGCTATGATAATGGTGAACATCAGATCAGAACCATAGAAGAGGAAGGAATCCCCCTACTTGTCAATGGTTACAGAATCAAGGTTTACAAGAAGCCCCTATCTAGGGTAGAATTTATAAATTCCATATGCGGTAAAGTGTATGTCATGGGAAACTCCATAGTTTCCAATGGAACCTAAAGGAAAAAAAGAGAAAAAAAATAATAAAGAATCATGGGTGAAAACCTCTCTGAGGTGCCCTAGGCCAACTCTAGGGTTGAAAACCTCCATGAGGCTGTCCTGGAGCAAAAACAAAAGAAGAAGAAGAAGAAAAAAAAAACAGAGAATAAAAGATCCTTGGGTGAAAACCCATTTGGGGCGCCCAAGGTGGGCCTCTGGGTTGAAAAACTCTATGGAGGCAGCCCACTTGCCTTCAAAAAAATAAAAAATAAAAAAAGAAAGAAAAAGAAAAATAAATACCTGTGCATTTATGTGTTTTTCTTTTTTGTAGGTTCACAATTGAAGATGTTTTTTAGGATCCAGAGGAGCGATTTCTCTTCCTTATTTCTTCTTCTCTGCTTTCACACTCCATAAGCCGCTCCATCATCCATCCCTTCATCCATTTAACCCACCAGATAAGCAACAAGTTCATTTTTTTTCCTAATCTGGAATTGCTACAGGAAAAACAGACAGCTACAGGATTCCTATAGCACTACAAGAAAGTCCTATAAATGCTACAGGAAACTCATTTATGAAGAAAAAGGTTGTCTAAGGGATTTTCTGAACTTTAGCTAGGGCATGATAATATGTGTTTTTCCTATGCCTACAATTCCCAACATCCTATTTAACTCCATGCACAAGGTTTCCCTATCTAAACCTTATGTTGCAACTTGGGCAACTAAATCATTGAAAATTTGGCATAAGAACCATTTCTCTTGCCTACCCTCTGATCTATTCATCCCATGAATTCATCTATAGCCTCCATAACCCATATACCTCCATTCCTGAACAAACTGAAGCAAGAAGATGCAAGGAACAAATTGCTACAGGTATCAGAGAGTTTCCTGTAGCAAATCCGTGTGTGGCACAACAAGGCCAAAAGATGAAGGAAATATGATATAGATGACTTCAGGAGACCACCAACAAAATCTAGAGGGACAAGCACACCAACCATAGCATTTGAAGCCCTCCATGCCGTACCTGCAAAAGAAGGTAAACAAGAAAAGGGTAAGCAACTCACTCGGAAAAGATAAGCAACTCACTCAGAAAACACAAAAAAATATAAGAAGACACATCAAATAGAAGACTCAGGCACACCATCAACTCCAGCTCCTTGCACTAGCTCCTACAACACCTCACCAACACCAGGTAAGCTCAGGTATGGCCTCTCACGCCTCACTGTGCATCTATAATGGCAAAAATAGTTAAATGTCGAGATTTAGAAGTTTAAAAGCAAAAAGGTGGCCAGTTAACTTGGCCACCTTCGTAAAGTGCAACTAAAGGAAAAGTGAAAGTGCATTCCTCCTGGGCATGTCAAATCGATTTAAGTGAGAGTGGATGAGTACAAAGGGAAGTGATCATGAGGTCAACAATGATTAACTGAAGTGGGGGCCAACGATCTCTAAGAGGAAACTTGAGTTGAGTACGAGTCACCACAACACTCCAAATTTGGTTAAAAATTCCCATAAAGGAAATATTTGTCTCATTTCCACCATTGCGTTGAGAAATTCGAAGAAAAAAAAGTGCATGAGAGAAGTGGGAGCCATCAGAGAAGCAAAATCGAATTTTGGGTTTGCATGCACCATCGTGCTACAGGAAACATCATTTTTCTATAGGCAACTTTAGAAGTACACCAGCAGAGGCTTAGAGGGCAGCACATAGTTTCCTATGGGTTTATTGGCTTCCCAAAGCCTCCATATATCACACCAAAATAGCAAAGGACCAAGGTAAGTGGATTGGCATCCTCCAACACTAGAATTCCTCCATGTAATTCACACTCAACAAAAGTATATGTGACAGTTAAAGGGTAATTTTTTTTTTCTTATGTTTTTATTCAAGGCCTCCATCTCTAAGACTTATCTCTAAAAACCTCTCACCACCTTCATCTCACAACATTAAAATGGGAGGGGGATTCAACAAGAGGGAGCCTATAGACATTAAGATAATTAGTCAACACCCTCAGGTTATGGAAATCTTCCGAAATAACCAATGGCTAGGGTTCTTCAAGCTATTGAAAGGTTATGATGATGAAATAGCTAAAGAATTTGTAGTAGCCCTACAATCACATTTAGAAGAAAGAGCCACCATTATGATAAGAGGACTATTGATCAATATATCTCTAGAAATCATAATTAGAGTTACAACCTTGCCCTTAGGAGTCAAATGGGTCAAGGAAAGAATGCCTAGCACTGTAGCCAAAAATAATTTCTTCCTACTTGGAGAGAAGTATATTGAAGATAGAAAAGGTGTGAGAAGAGAGAACCTCCCATACCCCTGGGATGAAGCTACATTCCACATCATGAAATTCATCTCTTGTGAAGCCATATTGAGTGTGGTTTATGGGTATCATTTCAGGTTGTTAAATGAACCGAGGTTCCAAGGAGAGCTTCCACTCGAACAAAGATTACATGTCCCTCACTTCCTCCTAAAATCCATCACTGATATGAGCCATAAAGTGAGACAAAGGAAGTATCAGCATTTGGCCCATCATGGCCTGATAAAATTAAGTGTAGATGATGCTTTGAGAAGGAAAAAACTACTTGTATCCTAGTCCTCTTTTATAGACATGGATAGGGAAGCCTTTATAGCTACCCAAATATGGCAAACCTCTGCTTCTAGCCCTAGATAAGAAGAAGTAGAAGAGGAGGAAGAAGAAGAGGAAGAAGAGGAAAAAAATAGAGAGGAGGAAAAGGCAGAAAACATAAAAGAAAAGGACGAGATGGAAATTGAGACAAAGAACATAGAGACAACAGAAATAGAGCAAGAATAATTTGAAGGAAAGGAGGAAGTAAAGACTGAGGAAAAACAAGATGTGGACCTTATCTTAGGCCATGAAACCTCCCCTAAAGACACAATCATGTCACCTGACATCACAGACGAAGAGGTAGCTTCCACTTTAACTACATTGAGCACACCCATTAAAACAAAAAGAAAGAGGCAGACACATGTGTACTTCAGAATGAGGAAAATTTAGAGGGTGAGACAGGGAAAGCCACAAACTCCCACTAAGAGCCCTATCACCATTGAAGAATCACCACAAAAGGAGGAAGAAATCAGATTAGAGGAAGGAAGGGTACAAGAAGTCACTTCACCCATAAGGACCCATGTAACATATATCATAATACATTCAACTAAGTTGGCATCCCACACACTTCATGCAACCTCCACTGACCCTTCAAGGAGTAAAAAGAGTGAAAATCAAGAAGAAGTGAGTCTTCAACAAGAAAAACAAAGTTTGCTATAGGAAATAGCAAACTTTATTTGTGCTCCAGGAAACTCCAACAAACACAGATTTGGAGAAAAATGCCTTGGTTGAGGAGGAAAACACAACCACAAAAGTATAAGAGGTTAAGGAAGCTGAGGGCAGGACACAAGAGGAAATACATGATGAAAAAGAGGGAGGAAAAGAGAATAAAGAAGAGGCCACCTCACCAAAATCAAATCCCAAAGATGTTGCAATGGCGTCAAACCATAGCCCTCAACCCAATATTAGCTCTTACTACACCTACATTGAGGGGGGTAGATTAATTCCTCAAACATTCACAATTCCCTTGTTTTATCAGTCGGAGGAAGAGAGGGCGCACACTCATCATTGGATGAAGCTTTCCACATCTAAAGGAGTGAATGATATAGGGGTCATAGAGGGAAAAGTATTTGAATTGGGAAAATATTTATTTGATGTGAGGCTCAGAGAGTCATTTTTGAAGGAGTAGCTTCAAAAAGCACAGGCAGAGAATGTAGCACTACAAGAGTAGCTTCAACAAAAAGGTAAAAAAGTGACCACCATGGCAGATTATTGTATGGAGGCCATTCAACACAGGTATCCTTTAGATTCATATGTAGTTTACCTTAAGGAGTAGTGGCTCCTCTTCAAATTAAAAATTTAGCCTCTCATGGATCCTTACCTTTCCAAAATTATACACAATTCATTGATTTCTGCAATCAAGCTAGCATGGCTAACAAGGCAAAGATGGTAGAGTTTTATATGCATAACCTTGTGTTAACAGATTTAAATACTTGGGACCCCAATCCTAGAATGGGGGGTATGCAATTAATGGCTTTAGCATCATGTATGGTGAATGAGGATACAAGAGCACAATAGATGAGGAGGGTTATGAGAAGAGAAAATAGAGAACCCTTACACAATAGGGTAGATATTTTCAGTCGTAGAGGAGTCATGAATAACCATATGAAGATTGAAAGGGATCCTGAACTAGCTGAAAGGTACCTAAATATAAAAGCTCAAGTAATAGCCCACTTTGATGATGTTTCTAGGCTATTAGGAGATGAATGCATTATGGCTAGCCAGAGGAGATGGAACAACCTCCCTCACAGCCTTAGAAACATGGAGTACCATACTCCAGAAAGATTAAGAGGTGCCTTGGAAAGGGCACCATTGTACAAGAGGGATATGAAGGCCAAAAATATTCAATGGATTGGTCTAAATCTCAATCCACCCTTGCTGCTAGGGCTGAGTGATGGGAAGGACCAGGATGAACAAAATAGAGAATGGGAAGAAGCAGAAAATAATGATGGGTTTTACCCTCCTGAGGGGACTCCCACACTTCTTCCTTGGGAAGTTAGAGGGTCCATCAAGGCTTTAAAAAAAATGCAGAAGGAGGATTAGTTGCTCAGAGGATGAGCAACCATTTAGTAGGGGGTGATGATGAGCTCCATCATCAGGTACATTTGGAGGGGTTAATGGTCACCTTTTTGCCTTATAAATATCTTTTCTTTCATTTTTATTATATTATGGTCTTATGATGCTAATGTAGGTGGTGATTGAGGCTTAACATACTTCGAGTACCTAACATAAGATTAAATGTAGGAAAATCATGAAGATATGGATTTTTTGTGAATATTTTGTTACAAATACTCTAAGTAGACAACAAAGAGAGATTCTAGGGGTTTTTCCACCCTCAACTCCCAAAGGCAACCAAGCGATCCTCGATATTCCCTCCAACAACTCAAAATCAAATGCAGCCAAGCAAACTCAAGACCAAGTGCACTCAAGCCATACTTCACTTGGAGTCTAGTGGACTCATCACCTATTTTCTAGGGAGGTGTTGGTAGCTTCCCTTTAGGTTAAATAGAGATGAGCAAAAGCTCATTAGGATTGGGATTTTGGAGAAAGCCATTAGGATCTTTGCTATTGTAATTAGTTTTTCAAGACTTTCATGGATGTAATGAGAATATATTTTTGAAATGAAATGAGTATTCATACTTTGACTTACTGATATAGTTCTAGAGAGCTAGGCTTGTGGGTTAGGGCCTAATCCATGTGCCTTAGCCTCTCTTGTGTAATCATTCTTTCCTTCCATGTCATTTAGCTAGTTTTTCTTATGAGTGGTTAGCTAGTTTGTTGGTATTTTCATTTACTGTTTTAGTTTGCTTTCATTTTTCTTTTGCTGTAGATTTATTCTGCTTACATGAGTGGTAGAATAGGTGATAAAATCCATAAAGCTGTGAGTCAAGCCTCCCCCTCTCACCTCTATCCATAGAGCTTGAGGAGGGTAGACCTTTCCCACAGACCAAAAATTCTTTTTAGTTTATGATTTCTTGGAATAGATGAGATTATTTATTGTAATTCCATGAAAATGTTCATTATTCTGTGGTAAATATATGTTTCTAAGATTAGAATAGATTTGATTTACAAATTCAAGTCATCTTTTCCACTGTCTTTATCATGAATTTGTCCATCCTTATTGCACAAATATGTATTTTTATTGCATGTACAGGTAGCACAGCTAATGAGAAGTTCACCAACACCTCCAACTTCATCTCTCATCTTCCTTTAGCCCTTTGTTCATCAAATCACCATCAACCATGTTTTCAAAATTTTCACCCCTTCACCGTGAGAAAACCCTAGGGGTTCAAGACAAGCCTCCCAAGAGGCTGTAATATTGGCCAAGGGGTGGGCCACCTCCTACTTATCCTCATCTACCTCCACACCACCTTCCCTACCCTTTTTCCACTGCTTTTTGGCCTCAGATTTCCCTTGGCCTATTTCCTGTAGCAATTCAGGACTTGCCTATAACACTACAGGAAACTTGTAGCAACACTTGGAACAACACTTGTGGGCCCCTCCTTAAGCCCAAAAAACACCATGGCCACCTTCTAAACCTGCAATAACCACTCATACACCTCCAACCTTTCCCCCATGTGTTCAAGCCTTCCATCAACCAACTTAGCACTTTCTTCTCCTAGCTGCAAAACAACACATTTTCAAGCATACTTAGGTCATGAATAGTTGCATGAATAAAAGCATGATAGATAGAGCATATTATAAGAGAGTGTGTTTAGCCATTTGGCCCAACTAAGTGTTATTATATTAGTTTCCTTTCTGTCATTTCAATTCAACAATTTACTTCATGCAAGGTACCTAGTTTTCTTTACAATTTTGATCATTGTCTAATAAGTAGATTTCCTTCGTTGCAGAATAGTTAGATGTACTTGGATACTATGGTATAATTATGTACTTGCTGATAGTTCCATGGATTTGAATCATTGGTATCCCTATGCCTAATTCCAGAAGTGTGGCACACTTCACCTAGAAAACCTAGAAGTAGCACCCTTTCATAGAGCTCAGAAGAGGATGACATGAGTAGAATGCATCTGCTGTGTATATATCACTGTCACCTCCAAGTTTGTATGAACCCCAAATTGATAAAGTAAAGTAGGGTAGCCCCTGGGAGTTGCAACATTCTTGGTGCAATACCAGGGCTCATCAACATGATTACAGATTAATAAATCCAGGTTAACTCCAGGTTAACTCCGCTCTTAACGTCCTCTGCCGGTGGTCATAGCACGAGGCCCTATGGATTGGGGGCTAGCCCTGCTTACCCCTGCATACAACTTTGAATTAATTTAAATATAAGTCAGGAACATACATATGTAAGGACTAATGTGTTAGTGGAGTTGGTAAGTGTTGCGCGTAGTGTGAGAGAGGTCGCGGGGTCGAGCACGACCTCCACCTGGCCTCCGATAAAAATTTTACCATACCATACAACTTTAGAGGGGGGCACATGGCGGCCTCCAAGCTTGGCACGTGTCGACACTCGATTTGCCCGATTTCAAACCAACCATACTTTGACACATAACCACACTTTTGAACCAATCATCGGTGGACAAGTGGCATCCTGCCATTCGATGGAGGACATTGACCAAAAATTGACCAAAATTGACCTTGCACAATCAGCTGCCACATCAGTAGTACGAACTGCTGACTGGGCATCTAATTGTTTTTTTTAAATTTACCTGTTTGAAAAAGCAGACAAAAGTCGTTTCTGGTAGCATACAACGACCATTGTTCATGAAACGAACTATGCCAGAATCAAGACAATAAGCACTACACGATCATTTAAGTTTCGAGCGATTCCGAGAACTTTGATTTTTGAGCTTAAATTTGAGCTCCTGATCACTACCAATGAGGTATTATTTGAATTTAATTCAATTATTTTTTAATCTAATGCCAACTATGTGCTTGGTACAGGAAAACATGGAAAATTCCCAAGTTTGGGTGGTTAAAATGCTCGATTTGGGTGGTTGGAATTGGTTTCAAGAACGTTAGCAACAACAGTGAAAGGAATTGGAACATCCAACATTATGATGGTAAAGAATTCAGGAGCAGGGCCATTGTGGGACACTCGTACCCAATAGTGTCCATTGATTTCCATGAGCATGCTATGACCAGTATGATGGTTTTGAGGAAGGGATATGCCTTGGTTTTTGGACCTTCTGATGCGAGGAAACCTTCCCAAGGGATGGATTTTCCAAGGGATTGTGTAGTAGATAAGGGGATGCCAATGTAAGTTGGAAGCTGTGTGAATGCATGGAAGGGGGTAACTAGATTTCCCGAGGGACTATGTATTAGAGCAGGGAAGGCCAAGGAATGAAATTATTTTGGTCATTAGCATTCCTAGATGGAATAAAAAACATATTGGGAGTGTGCCCTAGAACAATGAGCCAATAACTATTTATTGAGAGAACAAGTAAAACAAGGATTGTAGCACTGGACATTGAATGCAGATTTTTATTTTGGCAATGGATTTTGGACTTGTTGGGAAGGAGGTGAATCCTAGTACTACTTTTGATTGTGGAGGTGTGAGCCTATGAATTCCCTTATTGCTGATGCATGCATCATATCCTTTTATTTGTTGTTTGCGCAAATGTGCATATGTATATGTGTGTATTTCATTTTTATTACTGTAATGAATTGGATTTATAAAGATCCATAGACAATATGTTTCTTTGCTGGGTTAAGAAAATGTGCGTAAATATTGGACACCTAATTTTATAAGGGTTGGTGTGGAATGTGAACAGACACCAAAGTCTAAGAGACCACTTGGTATGTGAAGACCAAGGGTCACAAGAAAATGTATAAATGTACATTATTGTGAATAATAAATGCAATGAACATTTATCTTATTAATTTTATTCTCCATATGTGTTTAACATAGTATTAGAGTGAGCGAACTCCTTCCCCTCCAATTTGAGCCACTATTTTTTTTGTGGTCTCTCTGTGTGTTCGTTTCCGGACCTGGGCATTATCCATACTCTCTGAAATTTGCACCGGTTAGAATACAGGACCCAAATTTGGCTCTCTACCCCCGCTAAATTCTTGTATATGCATTGGCTTTCTCTGTGCATTGATTGAAGCTCGAGGTTTATATGAAAAGTTGTATTGGTGTTGATTTTTTATGTGTTACTCCTGCATTGAATTTCATTTTATATCATATGGTCTCTTTTAAACATTTAATTTCCCTTGAAGGTCATATTTATATATGCGTTTATATTATTGTGAGCACTGGTTCATGTCACGTTATGCTCATTATATCATATGTTTCATACCTTCTCCAATCTGAGTTTGGTTTCAAATTTATTTGTAGTCTCATCAACATTAGGGCTCTACCATTCTAAGCATATATGTTTATCCTCTGAAAAGATCCAAGCCGTTTCATTTACATAATTTTCAGTGCTACCTAATGCCCTTACTTTCCATACATTCACTGGTCTGTCGCTCTGCCGATCACTTCTAATGCAGCTGTAAAAAAAGGGAAAAAGTGTTTCCTTCACATCTAACTTTCCTCGCTCTTGCACAAAGGCATCTATGTGGGATATAACAACATTCCCGCTCCAATTATGTAGCTTCTCCATTACATTCTTCTATTGTTAGATCTCATCATTAGATGAAATGTGCATTATCGATTCTCCTCCAATTCAGTTGTATCCAAAATTCCTTTGTGCATCCTTTTTTGCAGCCTGAATAGTTGCAATCTTACCACCTTGCCTTTCATCTTCACATTTGTTTCACCAAGCTTTGAAGATACCTTTGGAAGACCAAAAACAAAAAAAACAAAAAACAAAAACTTTAACCACCACCACTAAATGTTGAGTCATCATCTACATATGGATTGACCAAATTGTCAAATGCCTCGGTGAAAGGAACTCGAGAGCCAAAGATCCTGGGTTGAAGGAGAGAAAAAATTGACCTTGTCAAATATGTTGCAATGGAAAACGTCATACAAGCCAGGGTAATTCCCTATCTTACAACACGTTAGAAAATTAAAAAAAACCTATTCAGTGCACCAAATTGAATGTCAAGTAAATAACATGTTGCAAAAGCTCGTAGAGAATGCAACAAACAAAGTTACTAGGATATTTTTTCTTCAAACTAGTTTTGTAATCCAAAAAAAGCTTTTTGAATAACTCTTTCTTGTTTCAATTCTGGTGAAATTACGCCATTTTTAGTGGGTAATGCAGTGACAACAACTTGAACCTCTCTGAAATTCATATATAGTGACATATTTTTGAGAGCCCATTCAGGCGGTTCATTCAAATACGCCAACATCATCTTTGTCCCTGTACATTCTCTTCGACTGATCAACACTTGCACAATCTTCAGTCTCAAATATGGCTATGTGATGGATAGTGAGAGTTAAAATGGTTGGTTCTTTTCCTTGGCTTTGGATTTCTTCCTTGCTACAAATGGAAGTGTGTATGGTGATATTATATGCATTCCCTACTTTGGAAAGCCAAGAAAACTAACAACATATTTCTCTCTCTCATCGAGCTCTAGTTTTATGAAGTGAAATTTGATTTATACCAAAGATATTTATGATTACATTATATATTCAATGATTATTTGATAAAGAGTTGGTATTCCACAAGGATTGTTGAGCCTTTAATTTTTAGATAATGGCAAGGCTAGACAATTTGTTAGAGTTACTGAGAAATCTAATCATGTCCACTACTGATAGCACAGTCAAAATCAATAAATCCACTATTGATTACATTCAAACATGTCTACAAAATGCACAAGAAAATATTGAATTTTTGCAGCTTAAGTCACAGGTACAAAAAGATGAAATACATTAGTGTAGACATTATTTTGAACTCGTCTTTGTTCAAAAAAATCCCCTGTTTAAGTTTGAGACAAACATTCATCAACATGTAACAAGTGATCAAGTCAGTGAAGCTAAGGTTGATCCCCATCAAGTGTCAATTTCAGGAGCAGTTTGACATAAAGATGCAGAAGTTCAGGCACCAGTTACTACTACAATTATTAGACCTTGGGAAGAGATTGTCGACAACAAAAATAAAACAGGTCTTGGGTATGATAAGGAGCTTTCTCTTCACACTTCAAAATACTCCAAGCCCATCCAGTTTCATAGTGCTTTGTTTTTGCATGATAGTTCATATTCACCTGCTCCTCCTCCATCACAAAAGGTTTTCAAATGCCAACATTGTGACTGAGTTGGCCATGTGAAAGATCATTGTTTTGATCTTCACCCATGCAAGCATTGTGGTCAACATACTCAATCTTCAAACATATGCTTTAAAAACAAGCCTCTTGCAAGAAAAAATATTCGCCTTTGATGGTTCACTTCTTGGAAATGGGCTTCAACAACCAAGAAGATATTTCGTTCATACCACAATTTTTTTTTATGAGTACTGAAAAGTCTTGCAGTTGAATTTTCTTCATCTTCTCACCTTGTATCTAAAAGGGGGGGAATTTATGGTCATCTACAAGTTTCAAAGATAAATCAAGCAAGCCTTAGCCACAACCTAAACCTGCTGCCTGAGCCTACAACCAGAGACAACCATACCTAGATTCAAGTTGTAGCCAAAGATAGAGAAGACCCTAAGTGTGCCTATGGTTGGTGGCCTTCCTTAAACCACCACGAGTTGTAGACCTCTCTTTTTCCAAGTTGAATGTCTCACTTTTCAAAGCATTATGGACACTTCCTCTAGTAGAAGATTTCAACTTCTTGGCATATTTGGAAGAGTTCTAGGAACAACACCAAACGTTCTAGGTTGAGACCCCAATGACATCCGTTTTCAAAACAACAAGGATCACTTCTTCTAGTAGAAGAAATTTTCTTGACAAATTTGGAAGAGTTCCGGGAACTACACTAAGAATTTCAGTGTTGGTGGTAATCCTTAAACCATCGCCTATTGAGACCTAAATTTATCCCACCTCATGTCATCATCTTAGAGAGAACATTCATCTTATTGATGTCATGCATTGTTGTATTTTTTTATTAGAGCCCTCTTCTTGGACTCGTATATACCCCTTTAGATTAAAGTGGAGAATGTTGGAAACCCAATCCACTAAGGGTTGGTGTGGAATGTGAATAGTCAATGGAGTCTAAGAGACCACTTGGTATGTGACGACCAAGGGTCACAAGGAAATGTATAAATGTACATTATTGTGAATAATAAATGCAATGAACATTTATCTTATCTACTTTCTTATCCATGTGTGTGTTTAACAATAAGTATATGTGGTTATTAATGTAAACACCGTAACGAGATGTGTTATAAAGCTCGAGTAAATAGTATGATTGTCATGTTTTTAGCTATGGTCATTGTAAATACTGCAACGAGCTGGGCTATAAAGCTCCAAGGGCATTATATTTTTCTTTGAACGGTTTGCTGGTCATAGGTGTCATAGAACATGACCCTTTTTAGCCTCTTACTGACCTACATTGGAAGGAAAAAAATTCTAAATTTTGTTTCTTAATGTCCATGCCAACTTTCATTTGATGCACTATCTCATCCTCCTTAAAATTTGTTTGAATTGAGTCTATTGACATATTGTGGTTTGAAGTTATATAGTGAGATTCTTTATTGAGGTTGATTACCATTTTCTTTACCTATTATATTCCATTTCCAAAACATTGATTTTATGCTCTTGTTGGACAAATACATGCATAATTGTCACTACGAAAAGAGAGGATATATTCCATTGGATAAACTCTCCAAGCCTTTTGAATAGCCCCTCTGATATCTTATGCTTATCTATAATCTATAATTGGTTTAAACCCAAAATAGAGTAGTTGAAAATCACAAAATCAAACTAGAACCAATATTTCTAGAGAATTTCCATATTTGGTTTAAACCCAAAATAGAAGTAGTTGAAAATCACATAATCAAACTAAAACCAATATTTCTAGAGAAATTCTCGTATCTAGCACACACAATAAAAAACCTAGTTCTCCACAACATAAACAACCATATTCCCAAAACATAGAAATTTATAAAACAACACTTAAAAGGCCAACATATCCAATATAGAACAAAACTAAAAATTCATATCCTAAACATTTAAAAATTAGAGCACCAAGTAACATAGTCCAAGTATTGGTGAAACTTAAAGAACCTTAATGATGATTATAAAAAAAGAATAGAGAAAGAGACACTTAAATATTATGCATAAAATCCAATGAGGAATTCTGGGAACCAAAACCCAAATTTCAATTAAAAATATTTATGATGAATTCCGTCAAGAAACAACCCATTTAGTGTAATGTACCTACATTATCAACATGAAAATTTGGGTTTATTGGTCTAATAATGTAATGTGAATATAGTGGATAAGTTAATCTTCTACAATACGATGGGCAATTACAAAAAATAAACAACCTCTTCATATCTATAATGGATCCTCAATTTACATAAGTTAAACATAAACAAGCATCCAATGTTTAAATACCAAGTCTAATTAATATAACTCTTAGAATAAAATCAAGGTCACAACTTTAAATCAATTAAAACTAACCACTGCTAATTTAGCTCGTGACACTCTTTTAATATGAAGGTCGTGATACGCTAGTGCATAATTCATATATGAATCTTTTTTATCATAACATCTTAATCACAACCCATACATGAAACTCATTTCAAAGGATAATCAACTACTTTAGCTCAATGGTTACTTGGACTCTTTTAGGTGGAGATCTTGTCTATTTCTAAAGAAGGAAATTCTAAACATGTGCATCTAACACATTTTTCAATGTTTATAATTTTTTTTCATGATTATAAATATTATTATAAACCTCAAGAAATGATTTCACATTCTATGGTTTCTTGCCTCATCATCTACATGTGCAAGGATAAACCAATTTTCTTAAAGCTCCATAACATAGGCGTCACTAGCTTTGAGGCCCACACATAACAAAAATAATTATATATTAGAGGTAGATTCTAATAGTAGTGTTTTAACTCATTCATAAAGTTTGTAGGGGAAATGAGTATGTTTCCCTCCGAGGAGGCGAATGTAAGACTAATTTAGGGAATAAACCAACTCACAAGGAAGGCAAACATATTAATAGATCTCATTAGAACATCCAAAATAGATGCAAAAATTTTTCATGCACAAAAAACACCATTCGACAAGGTTATGAGAGATTTGAGTAGTCTTTCTTGACATGACTATATTTACACCCTTTGGGGAATGAAATGGATGAATGTAAGTTTGAAATTTTGTGAACACGTGGATATTGATATAAATTACTTGTTAAAATATGAAAACTAATTGACATCATTGGATAAGTTATATTATAATTTCATCCATAGCCAATCTAGCCAATTTTTTTGAAAGGTTATAAAAGAAAATCTAAAGCCATTTTTTTGTGAGTATGTAGATATTGACATTAGAAGCATTGTGTTAAAGTTTTAATTCCAACGGAAATTGTACGACCATATTATAATGGAATTTCATCTACAACCATTTTATATTTTAAGGGCCATACATGTAAATATTAGGTTAATTTTTGTTGGAAACATGGGATATGTGCCATCGATCCCCAATCTAAGTTACTTTTCAATTGATTCCATATGAAATCATTGCACTGAAAACATGGAACAATATTTTAGACTTATATGCACAAAGAATTTCTACTAACATTTTGCATGCATAAAGTTTAGTAATGCATTATCATATAAAATTTGAAATTAATTAATTATAACAACCATTAACTTATTGACATCTTCACATGGTAATATATCAATAAATAAATAATGCTAATATACATGCACATTTATCTAGATTGAGATATTAATCATAGGGAAATATTAATACACTTATATTTCACAAATTGAGCTCCTAGACCATTGACTTGATGTGCATCATGTTCTTCCCAACCATAAGAGAATCCTTTATGGATGCCACCTTTGTGTTGGGTTATGAGATTACCAAGGTGAAGAAGAATGTTCAAGGATTTCAAATCATTTTCCTTTCTCCCAAAAGTTGTCAATACAAATCCACACAAACCTCTTGTAGGTTCTTTATTTAGTCTTATAATTAGGTCATATATTGTTTCTTATTCCACTACTCCATACAATAGAAGAAAATGCCCACAAAATATTCTCTTCTTTTCTCTTCATTCCACCAGGGATATCTTCCTTTTTGTGTTCTTTAGGATGAGCAAAGGTCATGGTCCATTTTCAAATACATTTCTAGTGATATGTGGGTACTCGGAAAGAAATTTAGGGAATTTTGGATAGCCTAACAATCCAAAAAAGTAAAGAGGTTGAAGAAGGTATTTTTATACTTAATCTTGGTGTCTAATTCCACATAAAAATGCTTCTTTCATCTCTCCATGGATCCTATGATATATGGGTTGATATTTTTTCATTAAGAACTCTGTTCTCTTCTCAAGAACTCACTTTATTCTAAAGACTCTATTCTCTCATTAAGCACTCACTTTTTCTGAGGATATCCTCCCTAATTTGAATTCTCTCAAAGCAATTTCCTAGAGAATAATCCATAGTATTCATTATTGTAAGTCAATGTTTCAAATCTAAACTAGGATTCACATTTAGGAAAATGAATCCTAAAGACGAATCCTAGTTTGGACTTGAAACGTTGACTTACAATGATGACTACTATGGATTATTCTCTAGAAAAATTGCTTTGAGAGAATTCCCTCTCTCTATTCTTTAGGATGAGCCAAAGTCATAGTTCATTTTCAAATTTCATTTCTAGTGATATATGGTTTCTTGTAGAGAAAATTAGGAAATTTTGGCTAACTTAATGTTGTGGCTGCTACAACACCACCCAAAATTTTGGGCATATTCAAAATGTCAGGTCCTCCTCTGCTCGCTCAGCCCATTAAAGTTTCTATCCAGTCTCCAGTTGGTTAATCTCCCCATGAACTATTCCTACCAAACCTTGTCATTGCGCCTATTCGTGTGATGCACATCGCACTCATTTGTCTTGTTGTATCATGATTACATTAGGGTTTGGGGGTGTGCTGCTTCAAAGAGCATTGAGAGTTCCTCTGTGAATTCGAAGCTAGATTTTCCATATTAGACACCCCCAATTAGTGGGGGAACTGAGCAAGGACATACACGACTTCAGTCCGACTTTCATTATGTCGGCCATGCTAGGGTTTGGGAGAAACACGAAATTGGAAAATACCAATCCCCTTTCCTATGTCAACCTAATTCATATACCTCTAATGGTGCATTCTCATCGACATTTCCCAACATCATGGCATCAATCATTGTTTCTCATAATCCTCAGGCTCATGATTGGTTCCCCATCTCATCATATACAAGGTTTTGTGTTAACTATTGTCCCTTTCGAAACCCTAGGGCATCATGAGTGCCTTCAACACCCTCTTTCAAAGTTTCAGATTAATAAAGAGATTCCACTTGTAAATTGCATGTTAGTATTAAGTTGTGGAATGTGCACTTTTCTTAAAAAAACATCCACGATGCTTTATATACCACATTAATGGGGTGCAAGTCTCATGAACCTTGTGTAATTCATTTGGACCAACCTTTTAGTTTGTTGCCTATTATCAAGGCTTTATGGTTGAAATGCATGTTAATGACTCCACTAATCAATGTGGTATTTTTGGATGCAGGGTAAGAAAAAGAAGCACACCACGAGTGTCAGATCAAAGCATAAGAGAAATCGACAATGGCCCATACACCTAAAACTCCTATTAATTATCATTATGTGTTTGGACCAATAAGAAGCACACCATGAGTGTCAGATCAAAGCATAAGAGAAATCGACAATGGCCCATACACTTAAAACTCCTATTAATTATCATTATGTGTTTGGACCAATAAGAAGCACACCATGAGTGTCACATCAAAGCATAAGAGAAATCAACAATGGCCCATACACCTAAAACTCCTATTAATTATCATTGTGTTTGGACCAATTTATTGACACTGTAGTCCTCCCCTTACTCGAATGGGAATTAAATTGGAGACTAAGGCATACACCATTCTGAGAGACATTAAGAACTGTTAAGGCATCTCCAAGAAATTACAATGGGGAAATATACATTGATAATGCGCTAAAGGCAACCGATATGAGTACTAAAGCAAAGCACATCGACTCCATAAACTCATGCGAAAAAATACATCGTATGTTCCTAAATGAAAGCTAGTAGGCATACGCTCTGACACATTGCCTAACAATCCCTAGGGTTAAATTGAATATTTATATATGCCTCCTGGCGTTATGCATCTCGGTGAAAACGTACTCGAAGGAAAACAAATGAGTGTATTAAAATTGGTCAGGACCTATCACACAACAGAAATAGTGGCTATGTTATTTGGAATAAAAATACCATTCGAGTTGCATGGTTCTTCGCTATCACATGTGTCATATATGCTGAAAACCGGTTTAACTCCCAACGCACAATAAGGACCGGTGTCAGCAACACAGGAGGTTGGTAGGTCACTATCAAATGTATATGTGAAGAAAGTGGTATTGTGGAGACAATCTCAAACACCAGGTGCCACCGGCATGATGCTAGCCACAAGAATGGAAATGTTGTTCGTTAGAAGGACCAAATGTGTTATCGTGTTTCAGAGAGGAACCTACGTATATGCCGTAAATAATGTTACCAAGTGCGAGGCTATTTTGAGGCGAACAGGGGGTGGAAATGTAGCTTACGTCAACACCCACAACGAGAATTTACTTTCTTGGATTATGATAATCACTCACATCATTATTTGACGATGATAAAATGTTGAGGTTCTATAGGTACGAGCAAGTAATATTGATGGAGAGCGCCCAACTCCGAACTAGTTTGAAATTCTGGGGTGAAGGAAACAATCAACTGGGACAAGATAAGGAACGACCAATTAGTTTTGGGGACTGAGACCGCCAGTCGAATCCTTATGTGCGAACCAATCCCAATTCAACATGCTTAGATACATCTTCTTCTCTGATCAAGCTGGGTTTGTAATTCCCCTTGCTTACCACTGGAATGATGAAGATATTATCACGCCCTTACCACGGGAGAAGTGGAATCTATCATTGGGGTGCTAGCCAGGATGCATGCCCAGAATACCTCGAAGGTGTGTGCGCCTTCCATCCCTAGTTATAATTGTTTTGGTCATTGGCCCTTATCAGCCCCTGGAGCAATGGAACATGACAATGAACAAGAATATGACCACTCCGGATCTTAAAGGTCCCCTGGTCAGATTAGCTACTTCTCAGGAAGCAAATATGGTTACATCTGCAAGTCACGACAACAACATGGCGGCAAACTAATTGATGTTTAATGACACATTGTAGCAATGGTGCTAACTGCATGCACAAGTTCGAATAAGGAAATCGTTGATACAAGGCTTCAAAATGTTTCATGGTATCCAATGCCAAAAGATACAATTATTAATCATATTCGAGCCATATTAAGGGTGCAACTACCTCTGAGGGGTTGTATGCTGCATAAAATTTCATTGTATATAACACACAACAGAACAATCAAATGCCTCCAAAAAATCCCAAAGTCGTACCTTACACTCACGATGATTTCTCAATACAAGTTAAAATTGGGACTATGTGACCTTCAAGAAATCACATTTCTGCCTAGGTCGCTGGGTCACAGATATTTAGAATCAACCGACGATGTGACATGCACTACATTGCGACCGTGCAACCTCTAGGAGGTCGCACTTCCCCTCAAATTGCTGGGTCACATTGCAATACCTCAGTGAAGCTTCCAGAGAGTGTGACTTGTCCGATATGCGACTGACGACCTCTAGTGAGTCACACTTCCACCGGGGTCACACAATCACGCCTCAACGAAGCAGCCAGAGTGTGCGACCTCCTCTAAATGGCGACATTGAAATCTGTGCGCTGTAATATCTCATACATTTTTTTGATATTAATGTGTTTACAACATGAAAGAGCGCTCCAACGAAGTTTGGGAAACGGAAAGCAATAATTGGTGTCACTTTGGTGCCAAAATACTAAGCATATTAACACACAAATTTGTGATCATGAAATTGCAAGCAATTTCAAGACTAAGAATTCTTTTTCATTATTAGTTGTGATATTTACTTCTTATATTTCATCAAAGTACATTTGTCTAGATTCTTAATTAATAATTGTGTGCATGTGTAGGATTGAAGTTGAAAGGCATATCCCTGTAATTTATGCAGGAACTTAAGCTGAATTGGTAGCTAAAATGACTCAAAGGATTGATGTTGCGGAAATGTATGAACCTGATCAACAACAAATATTGAAGTCTAACTAGCTCCAAGGCAGAAGGAAGGAAGCAATATGTTTGTCTATCCAAAAGGACTAGGGTTCATCATGAAGCTTGCATGCATAGGGTTTCCTTTAGCAAGCCAGATGGTCCCTTACAAGATCCAAGAACCTCTCGAAGGCACATCACCAAAAGATGGATGAATTCAAGTGAGGCATACTCGCAAGAAAATAGGCTCGTCTTAGGACCTAACAACCACATCGCTGCAACATATGGGAAAAAATCATTCAAGGGTTTCCAAAACCCCTCTACCTTCCTCCTCTTATCCTTCATCGTAATGTAAATATTGATCACCATACTATCAACAACTATGCTAAGACTGATTTGATCATGTAACAGTAATATGCATGAGAGTGTAGTGAGGAAGTTAAAGAGCCACGAGGGAAGTTCAAGAGCCATGAGGGGAGGTCAAGGGTCACGGTAGGCGAAAAATCACCTCATATGTTCCCTCTTGCCTCATTGAAAAGGAATTTTTTAGCCCTTGATTTGAGGCTAGATCTAGATAGATGATTTTTTCTTGAGATGTAAAGGCACTTATCTCTTGGTAACTAGTAGAGGGAGCTATAGTGAGGCTAGGGTTTAGAATAAGGAAATGGTATGAGTAGGCCATGTTCCACTGTTGGGTTTTAACTAGTTGCAAGTTATGTACTTGAAGTTGCATAAACATTAATAAGATGTTCTCTCTATTCAACACTAATTCCCATGCTTACTCATGGTGGTTGTATTGGTTGTCCGATATTTCACTATACTTGTATGTGTGCTTTCATATATGCAAAATGTTATGGAATCATTCATAGTGGTTGCGTGAATGTTTTGCTTTTGAATTTGTGTTTAATTTTTCCTTGCCATGTCGGTGATCTATTGTGAATTTCTTTGCAATTAAATTATGGCATGTTCTTGTTCATGTATGTGTGATCAGGTTTTGGCTCACCGATCCCTCTCATGGCATAAACCTTCTTATTATCGCTGAGACTTGTTTGTATCTCTGTATGTAGTTTGTCAATCTTGGGCAAATTTTGTTTCACTATCTGGGTATTTCACTCTTGTACCCACTTTGACACCTTCTCATATGACAGTCAAGAGCGAAAACATTCATGATGGTATCCAGACCCACATATCGTATGGGGATCCTATTCCAAATGGTGTGAGGTCTAATTGGGACTTCACACCAGGGAAACCCCCTTGTTGTTGGCGGTACATTCCAACCCACCAACAAAATTGATGCTAGAAGGAGGGCCAAATCACAAGCTAAGCCCTTGGAGTCTGCAGTTTAGTCTCATATCTATAAATTTCTCCATCCAGAATAATACTCCCGGGGTGTTTCTCTAATTTATCCATTTGTCAATGTTTAATCCCCGATGAGCCTCCCTTTATCACTTGTCTCAATTAAAGTTTGATGGCGAGGATGGGATGTCCTTGGCTGAGCATATTTCATATTTCCTTATGTTCTTCAAATCTTACGAGATCGATGATGAAGATTTTGCATGTGTGCTTTTCTTCCTCACCCTTGAAGGTCACGCCAAGCAATGGTGCCACATGTTTCCAACAACTTCCATCCATTCTCTCAAGAAACTCATCAGTAAGCTTTGATAATATTTTCACAGGTATGATTTTCAATATGTTTCTAGAAGGATAAACAAACTTAGGATGAAACCTGAATAATCATTAGAGTATTTTGCTGTTAGATTCGTTCATCTTTGTTTTGAATTCTTTGAAAAAGATGTCGATTCGGTGTATTTAAGTGAACAATTTTAACAATTGGTTTTTGTTTCTCTGCAACACCTTCAATCTGAAACAAATCCCGATTCTTATGACTATCATGATAATCTGCAAGTTACAAACTGTCTAGATCTTACCCCTAATATTTTCTTGCCTATCTCTTTGAGATGGGAACAACTTCAAGCCACCGAGGAGGAAATTAATGTTTGTGAGATTTCTCATCCTCCTCTTGATTTGTTACCTAATGAAGTTTTGGTCACAAATAATTTAGGTGATGAAAAATGCTTGTAGGTAAATGGGCCAACTTGAATTTCCTCTGAAGCTCTCCTGCATACGATTGAATTCAAACCTGAAGATAAAGTTGATTTAACATCTCTCCATGTTGATGAAACCAATCTCGAGTCCGTTGAACATATGCTTAGGTCTAATCCCGAATCTCATTCACCTGTCAACAATGACTTGGGCCTTGTCCCAGATGAAGTTGATTATCTTATAAAATCTGTAAACCATGACATGCATGCAGGTTCATTGTTCCCTCTGTCTGAAGCTAATGTGCGAGATGAGAGTCATGGTATGATTGTTACCCATTCATTTGAACCATATCATCCATCACACCCTTATTTATTTCATGATTCTATTACACCAATGATTTCTACAATCCATTAAGAACTTTATCCTATGGTTTTGGTTGCAGTGATGTAAACAAGGGTGATGTTTCACAATTTCATTATGAGAATGATGAATTTCCTTGTTCCTGATCTCTTACATCCACAATCTTTAACTGGTCAAGAAGGAGACCTTGCGTCTCGACAATTTTAGGATGGTTCTCTCACCGATTCATCATCACTTTTAATCCAAGAAGAGCCTAATGTACCAAATGCCCAACTTTATCAAATTGGTGTCTTCAACGATTTTCATTTTACCAAAAACATATTCACTCACACCTCTTGTTATTGTCATTCATATCCATTTGTTGATCCTACGAAGCCATCAGAATTTGATGATTCACCTTTCGAAGATTCAGGGAATCATCAGGAAGTTGAGGCACTTTGGCTTCCACTGATGGTTATGTCAGGTTCTCATGATCCTAATGAGACCCCTGAACCAAGTTAGATTATGGTTCTTGAACCCCACTCTTCTCTCAGCGTCATCTCGCCAAATGAAATCTTACCCTGGAAATCCTCTGATTCGAGTGATGTTTCTCTGAGCACATATTCCCATCCCCTATCAGCTGGTATGCATCAACCTCTATACCCTAATTTGTTTTTTGAAGGGAGTACATCGGCCATTGTCTCAAATCTTTTTGACTTTCACCCAACCAGTATGGATTGTGAACATGGACAAGCAGGTGATGTCTTATAATCCACTATATGTGGAGGTACCAATCACCTAAAATCTGCCTTACTTGAGACTTTTCCGATTGATTCACATCATTCTTGGAAATATAAAGAATTTGATCTGTTGAACTACCAATCTATCAGTGTGAAAACATATGATCAAATTTAAAATATGCTCAGTAATGGTTATCCTGTCACCACAAATAATGACCATATGCATTCATTAGTTAATCTCACGAAACTATCAAAAGTCGATAGCTCCCCATTTGAAGGTTTAGAGTTTTTCTAGGGTGGTGAGGTACTTCAGTTGCTGCTGATGGTTATGTCAAGTCCTCACGTCCTTGACAAAACCCATGGACTACTTCAAAGTAGGGTTTCTGAAATTAGGGTTTCTGCACTTGAATCCTCTAGTATCTCAATTTCACCTAGAGAACTCCTATCTGCTTCATGTCATCAAATTGATCATCCTCAATGTCACAATAAGGCTGTTGGCATGCTTGAAGGATCTTATCTAGAAAATTTCTCTGCAAGCAGAAAACATTTTGCCTCACTTACACTAGATTTAGGGTTAAGCGTGAATGGATGTGTGTCACGGCTAAATGATAATAAATTTCAAGTGTATCATTCTGTTTATTAGGATTGGATTTCATGTTGGCTTGAACAATCTTTTCTGACATGTTTTCCTGTAAGTAGACATGACCTTCTTGCTATTGTGCATGTTTCACAGGTGAGCATTTTGGTTTTCACACAATTCTTTTTTTAGATTCTAATCACCGACATCTTTGATTTTACAAGACATGAACTGCTACGATGGATGCATTGGAAGTTTGATTTCACCTGACTTGGTCTCTTCTTTGGTTAAATTAGGGTTTTAGGTTTAGGCTAGCTAGGGTTTGTTGATTAAACTTTTACTTGTCCAAGTTTGCTGATTAGGGTTTATTTCATAGGATTTGATTTATATTTTAAAATATGTTATGTTGTATTTTATTTACTGTAGGTAGCTTAGATTTATGCATTATGATTTTCCGCTAGCTTGCATTCATATTCTTACACTGATCATTGCTATATAGCATGCATAAAATATTTTCCTGGTTTTTTTTATCCGCAATTAGTTGATCTCTTCTTCACATAGCATTGCATTGCATCATAAGCCCTTCTTGTTGCATTACATAATGCATTTGTATTCTTTCATAACATATACTGGATGATGACCTAGCCTTTCATTTTTCTACATGTTGCATGCCACTGCATGGACCTTCACGAACCTAGAGCCTTCAATCCTGCAATTCCATGATTAGCTTTATCTCACCTGTTTGCACATGCTCAAAACCTAAGGGAGATTTATTTGACCTCTTTTCACACACTAAAACCTTTAGGAGATTCCCTGGTCACCTTGCCCTAATGTTGAAACCCTAACCCTAATGATTGTGTGTGGTTTTGGCGGTTACTCCAAGCGTCAGCTTCTCTTAGAACTGGTCATCAAAGTCAAGTCCTGGACATATTTACTAAGAGTATAATTCATTAGCTAGGGAAATACAAATAGGTTGCTTGTGGGGAACCTTAATCAACTTGAGTGACCTATATCCATAACTTGAACCTTGTTCTCAACATGGTTTTGAATATCTCAATGAATTGTTTTCATGGTTCACCTGTTAACTGGAGATGAGATGTGGAAGCTTGACATGAGGGAAAACCCAAATTAAAATATCTTTCAGTTTGTGTCAAACAAGAAACAACCTCTCTTTCCCGTAAAATAAGTAAGAATCCCTCATCCACCTTGGCGCAATTAACGCCCAATAATAAGCGCTAATGTGCACATAAAAAAAATGAAATTAAATAAAGGGTAAAGGATTGAGAAAGGCTTCCTGCGCAGAGAGGTAATGCAATGACTCCGCCAGGGTACTGACCAGGCTCGTTGGCAGTGGAGAAACGTTTGTGATTTATTGAAGTGACTTTGCTGGGGTACTGTCCATGACTGCTGGCAGTGGAGAAACACTAGAAACTTATTTTAAAAATCTGAATATAATAAGTCCTCTTCCTTGTTATTTGCATCATTATCAACTACTGGCAAGCGTTAATTTCTACAAGGGTGTTTCCTGATTAGCAAGACCAAACTGAGACACAAAGGGAAGGAATATATGTAAAGGTCAAGGTAATGCAAAAAGGTATCCATAGTGACTGTTCAATATTCCCTTGCATCACTATCCAGACTCGAACTATTGTAGGAATGTGAGCAGAGATGCTTGATTCTACCAGTGGTTCGCCAATTGTTGTAGCTGCTACAACACCAACCAAAATTTTGGGCAGATTCAAAATTTCGGGTCCCCCTCTGCTCGCTCAACCCATTAAATTTTTGATCCAGTGTCCAGTTGGTTAATCTCCCCATGACCTATTCCTACCAAACCCTGTCACTGTGCCCATTTGTGTGATGCACACCACATTCCTTTGTTTTTTTGTCTTGTAATTGGGTTTGGGGGTGTGCTTCTTCAAAGAGCATTGAGAGTTCCTCCATGAATTCAAAGCTATATTGTCCATAGTAGTCAATGCCAATTAGTGGGGGCACTGAGCATGGACATATAAGGGTTCAGTCTGGCTTTCATTATGTCAACCATGCTAGGGTTTGGGATAAACCCTAAATCGATAAAGACCGATACCCTTTCCTGTGTCAACCTAATTAATATACCTCTAAGGGAACATTCTCATCGACATTTCCTGACATCATGGCATCAATCATTGCTGATCATATTCCCCAGGCTCATGATTGGTTCCCCATATCAACATAAACATTATGGTTTTGTGGTAACTGTTGTCCCTTTCATAACACTAGGCCATCATGAGTGCCTTCAACACCCTCCTTCAAAGGTTCAAATTAATAAAGAGATTCCACTTGTAAATTGCAAGTTAGTTGTAAGTTGTGGCATGTGTACTTTGATTAAAGAAACATCCATGATGCTTTAGATACCACATTAATGGGGTGAAGGTCTCACAAACCTTGTGTAATTCACTTGAACCAACCTTTTAAATTTCTTGCCTATTATCAAGGCTTTATGGTTTCGATGCATGCTAATGACCCCACTAATCAATGTGGTATTTTAGGGTGCAGGGTGAGCAAAGGAAGACTACCATAAGTGTTAGATCAAAGCATAATATCAATCGATAATGGCACATACACCAAAATTTCCTATTAATTATCATTATGTGTTTGGGCCAATTTATCGATACTATAGCACTCCCCTTAGTCGAAGGGAAATTAAGTGGAGACTAATGTGTACACCATTTCGAGAGGAATTAAGAAATTTTAAGGCAACACCAAGCAATTACAATGGGGAAATGTATGTTGATAATGCACTAAAGGAAACCGATATGAGTACTAAAGAAAATCACATCGACTCCGTAAGATCAAACGACAAAAGATATTGTATGTTCCTAAATGCAAGCCAACAAGTATACCCTCTGACACATTGCATAACGATCCCTAGGGTTAATTTGAAAATTTATATATGCCTCTTGGCGTTATCCATCCTGGTGAAAGCGTACTCGAAGGAACACACATGAGTGTATTGAAATTGGTCAGGACGTATCACACAACAGAAATAGTGGCTATGTTATTTGGCTTAAAACTACCACTCCACTTGCATGGTTCTTCGCTATCACAAGTGTCGTATATGATTGAAAACCGGATTAACTCCCAACGCAGAACAAGGACTAGTGTCAGCAACGCAAGAGGTTGGTAGGCCATTAGCTAATGTATATATTCTTATTCATGCATGTATGATTGGGTTTTGGCTCATCGATCTCTCTCATGGCATACCCCTTGTTATTGTTGTTGAGACTTGTTTGCATCTCTATCTGTAGTTTTTCAATATTGGGCTGATTTTGTTTCACTGTATGGAAATTTGACTCTTGTCCCCATTCCGACACCTTCTCATATGAAAATCAAGAGCGGAAACATTTATGGTGGCAGCCGGTCCCACATACCAGATGGGGCTCCTATCCCAAACGATGTGAGGTCTAATTGGGAATTCACACTAGGGAGACCCCCTTGTTGTTGACGGTACATTCCATCCTGTCAACACTTAATAATCCAACAAAGCATCCTGGGTTCTAGGTGTTTCCTCATCAGTAGAGCCTTTTCAGATTAGGCAAGACAATATTCATTCTAGAAATGATTGATACCACCAAGTGGAAGTTATGTGCTAAATATGCTTTTTTAAATTCATTCTAATCACTCCAATGCACCTATTAATTCTCATGTCCTTACTAATGTACCAACCTTCTGGTTTCCCAGTACAGTCCTTCATGCAACAATTCGAAGTGGATAGACCCATCCATTCCACCGCTCTCCTCGCCATTGTTGCTAGAGATCACTGCACAAGGTTCTTGTATTCTCAAACTGCCATCATGGTCAGAGAGAGAGGAAGAGCTCGACGGTGAGATAAATTATGTGGGTGTCCTACCAATATTCCCTATATTGATGACCACATGGAGCTATATGATCCAAACATTCTTGAACATATCCAACATAGGGTGGCTTCCTTAGAGGTGGAGGACAGAATAATATTGGTGATGGATATTAGTCTATTTAGAACTTGTCGGCACACCGCCTATGGGAAATGGAGCTAGCGAGAGCAATAGATGAAAGAAGGGTGGTTGAAACAAATACTCAACATAGTAGAACTTGTCTCTCATTACACAACCTCTCTAGAAATATTGGCTTTGACTTCCTTCTTGCCCCTTTATCCTTGACGTCCTCTAGTTCCTTGGAAATTTCCGAGGATAGAAATTCAACCCAACAACCTTGCTCCCTCACTATCCTTGACATCCCGACCGGTGAAGTGAAAGGAAAAGGACCTGTAGTCCAAGGTTATCCAACTCAGAAGCTTGAAGCAAAGGATATAAACCCGAAGAAACCCCCCATTAGCACTGCCCAGATTTCCATTGAAGTTCCCTCCCAACAATACACAAGCTCTTATGGATGCTTCATAGTTGAAGAAACAACGAATGAAGAATCTCTAGGCAAAGGGAGAGTCGATTAAGCAAGACCTAGCAAAGCACACAAGCTCTATCTGGATACAGGGGGCACGAAAACAACTTGATCAAGGTTTTTGTCTAGTTTCATTTGTTATAGTTCCTCCTCATTTCACTACATGGCACTTGTTTTGATGGCCATACCTGTAGGAATTCTGGCAATTTTTTTTTTGCAATCTATCTTTTGATTTTTGCACTGTCCATGTTACTTTATCTGACCTCTATTTTCTTTAAAATACCATCTAGTTTCCCCTTTTGGTTCATATGGTCGACATTCATTAAAGGAAATTTCATCCTAAAAGTGGCCTCCTAAGGAAAATAATAAAATAATAAGAAAATAAGATTTATGAATTTTGGAGGGAAAAGAAGAAAACTAATATTTTTATTGTATTTTTATCTTATCTCCTTATAGGTTTACTTAAATTTCAAGTGTAGACACTAGTTGGATATAGAATTATCCAAAAAGTACCCATTATTTATAATTTTGAGAAGACCCACATTGATAAAAAATGAAGTTATATTAAAAAACATGTTCAACACATTTTTTTAATGGATCTTCAATTTTTATCAATGTGGATCCTATCAAAAGTATGCATAATGGGTACTCGTTTGATGGAAAATTTAACTCCACATACAATGGGTGTCTACGTTTGAAATTTGAGTAAACCTATAAGGAGATCAGCAAAAAATACTATTATATATATATATATATATATATATATATATATATATATATATATATATATATATTACTTCCAAAATATTTAGATGTACCTCTTTTTAAATTTAAATGATTTTGAGTGGTTTACATATTATGTATGTGAAAATTTCATGGACACTTTTAGGCTAAAATTTCCTCTTATTTAGCTCTTCTTAGTTGGCCCTCGACGCCAAGCCTCCTAGTGAATCCCTGATTGTAATCTATGTACCATATTTTTTATAATGTAAAGTTGCTTAATTTCCTACCAAAAAAAAATCCAACAAAGTACAAATATTGAAGAAGGTATTTCCCTATTCAATTTTGGTGTCTAATTCCACATGAAAATTCCTCTTTCATCTCTCCATGGATTCTATGATAGCTAGGTTGCTCTTTGTTCATCAAGAAATCTATTCTCTCCTTAACAACTCATTTTTTTTTTAAGATCTCATCCCCAATTTGAATTATCTCAAAGCATTTTTCTATAGAATAATCCATAATAGTTATTGTGGTGACATTTCAAATCCAAACTAGGATTCATCTTTAGGAAAATGAGTCTAAAGATGAATCCTAGTTTTGATATGAATGTTCATCTAGTTACAAAAATTAATTTTATGGATACTCTTCCAAAAATAAATCTAAAAACACTCACCATATCATTCTTAATATTGTTATTGAATTATTTTTTTTATATGAATGAACGGGTGGGGAAAAATATTCATAATCCAAAATTTCCACTTCCTTAATGATAGGAGTCAAGAGTTTGTTGATGCCTAGAAATGACCAAGCCAACATTAGGGATATCACTAGGTCAAGGTCCCAATTAGAGCTTTAACCATTTGGGATGGTGATTCTGATTGGTATATGGGCCCGATTTCCACCTAAAGAATTGTTCCTCATAAGGATACTTTCTAATATGATCTCCTAATCCTAAATGAAGTCTAAATTACTATGCAAATGATAGAAAAAACTATCTATCACTAATCTAAAACTAATTAATATATTCTATCTTGATCAAGAGAGGGAACAAGCCCAATCTCAACCAAGAGAAAGGTGAAAGAACCTGACTTGAATATAAGATTAAGATGAACTAATAAATCACATAAATAGTTCACATCAATTAAATTAATTGAGGCAAATGAGCTTATGTAGCTAACTAGATAAGTAGTTACCAAAACCACACAAAGACATACTTAGATTCAAATAACAACAATTGAATTCCAGATATAGTTATACTATTGATCAAATAAATAGTTCATATGAAACGACAACATTTGAGGAAAAATCTCACATGTAATTAAACTGTTAAACAACTATCATCCAACACACAAGTTCTCATTGAATCAATATTCAATTCTGATATAAATTTGAAGAACCATGAAAATACAACATTTCATTAGTTTAGATAAGCTTGAAATTATATGAATTAAACAACAATGCCAAAGTCATACAATAAATAATGATCTAAATCATAATATATAAAAAATTGAATAATTTTAACATGCCTTTAGCCAACCTTCCTATTCAAACAATAGTTCAAAATATTGAAGATTTGGTTACAAAATTCAGAGTACAAAATATTTCAGATAAATTTCATGATAACATGAGCTTATCCCATCCAAAATGTATCCTATCTTGTTTAGTCTTGTAGGTTCCTAGTTTCCTTCAAGAATTAACTTCACAACTCTGCAAGTACTAGTTATTTTTCTAGAAATCCCCCCCCTTCCTGATTAAAGGTTCCTTGGATCCTCGACCCTTACATAATTTGGACAATGGATACATGAAAAGGTCTCGAGGACTCAAGATTTCGGTGATGTTGAAATTTCGGCTACCAATTTTCGACCATCGACCATCAGATTCTGATTAAGTGACATGGAAAATTTATGTGGCAACACTAGTGACGTGGTGTCTACATGGGGTACCATGTGATGGGAAGGAAATGTGTTTTGGGTGTTGACATGGCAAAAATGAAGTGACACGTGGAAGTGACATAGAAGTTCCATGTGTAATGTTTGACATGTAGACTATGTCAAGTCAACATTGCTACATCAACATGCCATGTAGGCTTCCACGTTAGCATGTCACCTCATCAAAGCTGGAAAAAACAAAACACCTCTAAGGTCCATAAATTTTGATCTAAAACTCAAAATGAATCAAATTTTATATCATTGGAAAGGTATCAAAGAGGAGAAGATGAAGAAAATATCAAAAGTGGAAAACCATGAACATAGTAATCACTCAAAATTGGAAGTCAAACACAAACCAAGGTGATATTTTCAAAATTTATATGAGGACCCCTTTATTTTTGAGAAAAATTAAGGGGATTTATTGAGGCCTCAATCGAGTCCTAATTGAGCTATCCTTGATTGTAATAATATAGGAATTAGTTTCTATATTATTGATTCATATTGGTGCATTGTGATGAGGCTCAAGAGTTAGGCATCCCCTTAGCATGGATCCCTTAAATAATCATTGATGGGAGTGTATCTATATGTCTCTATCCTTTCCAAGTCACAATTTCCTGCTAGTATTGACTTGTGGCTTGTCAGTACTAGCTACACACGATTTTTTATATTTAAAAAATATAGGAAAATATTGCTTCAAATTAAGAGGAAGGTAATTTGAGAGTAGGAAATAGTTAGAGTAATTCAATAGGTTCATAAATATAATAGCATAAACATTATGATGAAATGATAATATGACAATCACATGAAGGGGGTCATAGAAGATTATAATAAAGGATCATAGAAGGTTATAGTAGGATCATAAGAAATAGTTCAATTCCCTCTATAGATCACTTTACGTTATCCTTCTAATGGACTCATAACCCCATTAGTGTTCTCTAGCTAATCAACTTTGAAAGTTTTCTATCAATTTCAAAATAAAAATGTTTATAAGTTTTTAAAATCAACATGACAACTACCTCATCGAGTGGAACAAAACATAGTATAGAAAATCATAATCACAATATAAATAAGATTGAGTTCAAAGGCTTGGGATTGAGATATTACTTTCAAATTAACTAAGCTAAGTTATCATGTAATTAAAAGGTTAACTTTATGTAACAATGATTAAATTAAAATGATTACATATACATGTCACTTGGGATTTTTGCAACTTAAGTGGGTCTAACTTTTTTTTCAATCTGGCAATGTAAAATGTATCATGAAATAAGTGTTTTGATACTTATCATAAATTTATACTTATTGACATTTACCAACTATTAATTTTATATAGCTGTGTTAGTAATATGTATTTTCTCCTTAAGATCATATATGTCACATTAGAAAAGAGATATGCCATGAACATTCACATTTGAAACTAAATAGGGTATGAACACTTTGATAAACTAAAAATTCAAAGTAAACATGTAAAAAAAATCTCAACTCCTTAAAAAAAAAATTAATTTCATACCCTAAAATGTTTTAATATATAATTAAGTTATAATATTAAATTAAATTATTATTTTATTTATGAATAAAAAACAACCTAATTTTAAAAATAAAATAAAACTCAAAATAGTTTAGCAAAAATCATTTAAAATACTTTCACTTGATAAATAATAAATAATTTTATTTTAAAGTTATGACAATTTGATTACTAATTTTTTTTTGAAATGTCTTACTCTACTTTTATATTTAAACCAATATATATTTAAACTATTAAACATATAATGAATCAATCATCAAAATTGACTTATAAAAAATAATTAAATTTAATGACTTATAATGCTCAACTCACTACTAAGTGATTAACCAAGTGGTCAACTTCAAATAGATCAAAGCACATTACATAAAATATCAAGAGTGATTAAATTTAAAGACCTTATAATGGTCATCTCACTAGCAGCTGATCAACCTCGAGTGAATCAAAGCACATTACAAATGATAACTATTGTATGATTATTATTTTAAATTATAATTTTATTTAATAACTCCAACTTAAGGAGATTAAAAAATTTTAAAAAAATTGCTCAATTCCACTACTAATTGGGAATAATATTTGTTATTGATTTCTTTAATCGACGATAATAAATAAATAGAATTTTTAGGGCAACATTCCCGGGCTGGCCGACCTTAAAGCTGGTTGGGTGGAACGCAGATAACAATATATGTAGATAACTAGATAGATAGAACGAAAGCGTCAAAGTTGGAGAAATCTATAAGCTTCGGGTCCGATAATTTCTTGAACGACGGAGAAAGAAATAATGACGAAGAACAGGGTGACTTCAATGGGGAATCGAAATAGAAATGGGGCCACGACATCGGTGACTTCAATGGGGAATCGAAATAGAAATGGGGCCATGACTTCAGAGATGAGAGGAAGAAGAGACAATAAAAATAATGGTGGTGTGCTGGGTATCAGAGGCTCTCCAGCATTTAAACAGTCAAGAACATCAAATGAAAGGATGCAGAGGAGCAGCGTGCGAGGAGATAGGGATGGTAAAGAAAAAGAAGAATTAAAGGAGACAAAACTTTATATATCAAACTTGGACAGAAATGTTTCTGTGGGGGATATTCGGGAATTGTTCACGCAAATTGGGAATTTGAAGCGCTCCATGGTTCATCACGACGAGAATGGGCTGTCTCAGGGCACAGCAGAGGTTGAATATCGCAGCAGAGAGGAAGCACTCAGAGCGATGGAGACCTACAATGGCGCGACACTCGATGGCAGAACCATTAAGGTCGAGATAGTGGGAATTACTAGTAATGTAACAGCGGATAATAAGAAAATCAGTGTGTTCGATCGGCTGGGTGGAAAAGTTCAGAATGATAGAAACAGGAATACTCGGGTCCCAGCAGCCAGTTCTGGTCCACCACCCAGAAACAGGAATACTCGTGTCCCGGCGGCCAGCTCTGGTCCACCACCCTGGGTCGGGCGACGTTGGTCCAGCAATTTTCGGCGCACAGGGCAGACCAGTAGTAGACCATACAGAAAGTGATGGAATTTTTAACAAACGTAGATGAATGCATTAGTTTATTGTTTTTCAACTCACGTTGCCATGATGACTACGCAAATTTGTGGAAGAAAATATTAGATGGTATATGGTAATTTTGTGAAATATTGTGAAGCTTTAAATGGTTGATTGATTTGGTTAAAGTGTTGAGGTACTTTACATGTTGCAACCCATGTTAAAGTTTGATATTTTAAAGTTTCCTGGTTTGTAAATAAGGGTTTTATATGTTAATTTGAAGGGAGGTTTACCTATTCACAAATAAAAGTTTTATATGTGAATTTAATGTAGGGTTGAATTGTTAAATTAAAGTAATGTATATATTTATTTTAATTTTGTATTTAGAAAATATTTAGAAAAATAAAAAAATAAGTATGACTTGGAATTAATGAGTAGGGTGAGTTAGTGCTTTAAAATGTTTTCTCTTGTTTAGTAAGTTAACAACTTAAGACCTGAGATCTTTGGTAGGAATGATGAGCCAACCTGCGTTTGTTGATAGCACATAACAAGTAATGATGATTGTTCCCATTGTTAATTTGAAAACTGAATTATGATAGGGGATTCAACTATAGAATTTTGAAAAATGGTAGTTAGTGGGATTTGAAAGAGGGTGGAGGGGATAACATCCCATTGTGCCAACCACTAGGTAGTTCCATGAGAAGATTGGATAATGCACATTATGAACATATATGAATAGAACTTGTGAATCATTTGACCAAATTTTGAAGGCTATGGAGAGAAGGTGTGGAAACAAGTCAATGTCCAAAGTTTTGGAATATTTCTTGGTGATTTTAGAAATGTTAAAGAGAGTAAAATTGAATAAAGACATCATAAACTACAAAAATTTTCTTGATATTTGATCATTTGAGTAGTCTAGATAAATTTGTCCCAATGAAAATCTTGGAAAAAAGGATATAGGAGTTGAATTAAAAATTCTAATTTGGAAATAGTTCAAAAAGGAAAAAAATTGACAATTTTAGAGTGATGTACAAAATGATTGAAGAACTAGATCACTAACCTAAACTTTAATCCCTAGTTGATATTGTAATTAATTATGTTGAGGGCCTGTGTAGGTATGTAAATTTAAATGGGGTAAAAGAGCTAGAGCTTGGGGTGAAAGAGGGAAGCTAGCAAGGGGGGTATGGCAGAAAACCTAACCGTGGAAATAGTCCCTACCAATATATAATTTAGTTGTTCCAAATATTTATAATATCTAAGATTAAAAAATTCCTAAGGAATCAATCAATGGGGGAGAAGTTGGTAGTTGATATATAACTCCAATAATTATTAAAGTAGTTAGGATCTGTACCTAACTATCAAATCTAAGATATGGGTAGAGTACATATACAGAGACTTCCAATATTTGACTAGTAGCTTCTTATATGACCATGAATGCAAAAATATATCATGAAATCGAATGGAGAAGAAACCTACAAGGATTGGGGGACAGACAATTGAAGATTGTTTGTATCAATGATTAGAGAGTAGAGAAGGATTTGGGGATATGGAAATGAAAGGAGATATCCAATAGATCTGATCCTGGCATAAGAAAACCAAGTGGAAGGATCCCAAACCCATGTGATTGTACATAGCTACAATATTTGATGTATTATATCTATATATCTATTTTTCTATTTAGTATGATGTAATTAGCTCTTAATTATGAGGGTTGTATTTGTTTATTTTTCTATCTTACTGTTTAGTATTAGTTCATTATAAAATGAGACCAAATCCAGAAAAAAAATCAATTTTAAAGAAAATTTTGTTTTTGCCATAACAAGAGAATATAAGTTCGGAATTAGATGAAATTTTAGAAGTCTAAGACGATGAAGACTATAAAAGTGCCAAATAGTGGATTCAACTGTAGAATTCCAAATAATGGTAATGAGTGATTTTTGAAGATCAAGAGGATACTCACTTATAGGATCTCCCTTGATGTTGAAATTTGGATAATGCACATTATGAACATGCATGAAGAGAACTTGTGGATCATTAGACCAAATTTTGAAGGGAATGGAGGAAAGGTGTGAAAAGAAGCCAAAATCCAATATTTTGGGAGATTTCTTGGTGGTTTTAGAAACATCAAATAGCATGTAAAGTGATTCTAGTTGCATAACTATTCCAATATAGATGGTAGAAGTGCTATATACAATCTACAAGGAAAATATTTCATGTGGTGGGATCAAGTAAAGCAAGTTAAGCACATCATTGAAAATAGGATTTCATAGAGGTAGTGAAATAAGTACTTCAAGCAAAAGTACCATTTTAAGCATTGCTATGACAAAAATATGGAGTTATTTCAAATCAAGTTGGGGACTATGACTATGGAAGAATATGAGAAAAAATTTTATAGAATCGTTGAGATATGTTGGGTATATTAAATATGAGGAGGAAAAATAATAGAGATTTCTAAGTTGGTTGCCTACTTTCTATAGAGATAAAGTCGAGTTTGATAGGCCATAGATTATTGATGAGACAATTAGGATGACATTTAAGCAATTATCTGATTAGAACGAAGGAAAGGCATAGTTTCAAAAGTATTAGAGAGGTAAGAAAAAGGAAAAGTAGGGTAAAAGCAAGAAATAATTTAAATATCATTTCTTTAGAGACAATCCTAACACACGTCAAAAAAATTAACAAACCAAAATTGGATGTAAGATAGAAATTAGGAAAAAGTACAATGGAAAAAGGATAAGGTAGTTGATCAATTTTGGGGATGTGAATGAAACCATTTGTGTAAAAATTGTCCTTGTAAGGAATATATAATCAGCATTGTGCACAACATTCAAGAAGAAAATGTAGCGGAATACATGGTTAGGAACTTTCCCAAAATATATTCATCCTTGAATAATTGATAAGAAAATCCCTGCTCAAACATAATCTAGGTCAAAGTTCATATTTCCAATCACTCTATTATGATTCTAATTGATTTTTTTAGAAGAAATTCAAAATTATATTACTCCTAATTAGTTGGAATATGTCACATGAAGCGAAGTAATATTGATAGAGAATGGTTGGTTAAGTTGTCTAATAGGACTATAAGGATTATCAAAGAATTAGTAAAGGGTTTTTAATTTGATATGAATGAAGTCAATACTTTTGTTGAAATGAAGACATTACAACTTGGATCATAGATGCACATCATGTTTTTCTAGGTTGCCATAACAAGATTTTTACTTGTCTTGATGAAGAAGGAAAGTAGAGGATAGTGAAAGGAAATTAAAAACCTATTTTCCATAAGAGATATTTCATCTTTGCAACTTAAGAGACGTTTTAAAAAAATGTTTAAATTGTATGAAACTTATGTGAAATATTCAATAAAGAATAAAGGACCAAGTCTTGAGGACTTCCAAGTACTATGAGAGTTTCCAAATATGTTTATGAAGGTACATGTTTTGTCACCTCAAAGAGATTGATTTGTTTGTTGATTTGTGTTATGAAACCAACTCCAAAAATAGAATAAAAGAGAGATCAATGCCTTATAAATCAACCACTTCAAGGGGGTGACCTCCTTTACATTACATAAATGAACAATTCTTGGATGATACAAATGACAAAACCTCCTTTTATATATAGTATTCCATGTGGTCACAATATAATCCAAGCCGACCTAACAATAATAATGTAAGGGGACAATAACAACAATATGGGGGTTACAGGGGTACAATAATAACAGTAAGGGGGCTACACTAACAACAATAAGGGACTACACTAGTAATATAGGGACCTAACATGCCCCTCTCCTTCAAAAAATTGATGTTCTGAACTCTTGAGTAGCTCTGGATGCTTATGTATAAATTCTCATCCTCCCATGTAGAATCTTCAGTGGGTAAGTTCTTCCATTTGATGAGATACTCTGTAATTGATTGATTTTGTAGCTGTCGAGTTCTTGTTTCCGTGACTGCTTCAGGTTCTAATATGTTTTTTCCTTCATCATCAAGTTCTAGCAATATTGTTTGAACTTGAAGTTTGTCACCTATACCTTCTTTAAGCATGAAACATGGAAAACATGATGCACTCGCGAAGAAGCAGGAAGCTCCAGTTTGTATGCCATAGTACCAATATTTTGCAACACCTTGTAAGGACCATAGTACTTTGGTGATAATTTATTATCCTTCTTAGCTTGCTTGCGGGACTTTTGTTTGCATGGTTGTAGCTGTAAAAATACCTAGTCTCCTACATCAAAACTTATCTCGCTTAGATGTTGATCTGCCTATTGTTTCATTCGATTTTGTGCCAAATTTAAGTTATCCTTTAAGAGTTGGAGAACTTGTTGTTGATGCTCTTCCACTGCTTGAACCTTAGAATTTTCTCTTAAAGATGATGTGATGGACGGTGGATGATATCCATAAAGTGCCATAAATGGGTTCATTTTTGCTACAGTATGGAAGGAAGTGTTATACCACCATTCAACCAGAGGTAACCACTTGACCCATTGTTTTTAATCAGATACAAAATAACGAAGATATCCTTCCAAACATTTGTTCACTATCTCAGTTTGACCATCAAATTGAGGATGATAAGATGAACTATGAGCTAGTTGAGTACCCAAACAAGAAAATAATTCCGTCCGAAAATTTCCAGTAAAAATGGGATCTCTGTCGAATATAATAATCTTTGGGTTTCCACGTAGATTTTGAATTGTGTCCATAAATGTAGTAGCAAATGTACTTGCTTTAAATGGATGAGATAATGCACAAAATTGTGCATACTTGGTAAGTCTATCAACTACCACCATGATGACACTCTTTCCTTCAGACTTAGGTAAACATGTGATAAAATCCATTGAAATCTCCTCCCAACATTGACTTGGAATGGATAAAGGCTGTAGAAGACCCAAAGTCTTAATTGTCTCAAATTTATTTTGTTGGCAAACCAATCATTCTGCCACAAACTTTTGAATATCAGATTTAAGGCCATCCCAAAAAAACTCTTTCTTCACCCTATGGTAAGTTTTTAAAAATCCCAAGTGTCCTCCTAAAGGAGAAGTGTGCAATTCCAAAATAATATTTTGTTTTAGTTGGGAATTCTTACAAAGATATAAGCGATCTTTATACCATAAGGAATCATTTTTCCAACTAAATGTATCAGATGTACTAGGATCTTGCTGCAACTTTTGAATGAGTGTCCACACTTCTTCGTCCTTCTTCCATTCATCCCTTGCTTCGGTTATCCAATCTGGTTGGATAATGGAAATGACACAAAGCAATTATTCCACCTCTTCATTCTTTCTTGAGAGTGCATCCGCAACAACATTTAGCTTCCCTTTTTTGTAGATGATTTCAAAGTCATAACCCAAAATCTTTGTGACCCATTTTTTCTTCTCTTTTGAAGAAATTCTTTGTTCCAAAAAGTGTTTAAGACTATCATGATCAGTTGTTGCCTTGAAGTGTCTTCCCATTAGGTAAGGTCACCATTTCTTTAGTGCTTGTAGCATTGCCAACTTTTCCTTCTCATAAATATTTTTATGTAAATAATTTCCTTTTATTGGACGACTTTCAAAAGCAATGGGTCTTCCTTCTTGCATTAAAACAACACCAATTTCATTTCCCGAGGCATCACATTCCACAATAAAGGTTTTTGTGAAGTCTGGCGTAGCTAAGACTGGTGCTAGGCACATTTCCTCTTTAAGATGTTCAAATGCCTTAGTTGCTTCAGGATTCCATGAAAATGCATCTTTCTTCAATAATGTTGTTGGAGGTGCTGCTATTCTCCCATAATTCTTAACAAACTTGCGATAATACCCTGTTAACTGGAGAAATCCTTGCAACTGCTTTATGGTTGTGGGGAATTTCCATTCCTTAATGGATTTAATTTTGTTAGGGTCTATCTTAACATCCTCGTGAGATACAATATGACCCAAATATTCCACCTCTTGTACTCCAAAGAAACATTTGGAGGTTTTTGCATATAATTGTTTCTCTTCCAATAGTTTGAGCACCCTGTCAACATGTTGAACATGATCCTTCCAATGCCTGTTGTAGATTAGTATATCATGAAAAAATACTAACAAAAATTTTCTAAGGGTTTGAAAATGGAATTCATCAACCCTTGAAATGTAGAAGGTGCATTGGTAATGCCAAAAGGCATGACCAAAAATTCACAATGACCCTCATGAGTTCGAAATGGTGTTTTCAGAATATCTTCAGTCTTCATTCTAATTTGATGATATCCTGAACGAAGATCCAACTTGGTAAAATAAATTTCTCCATGTAATTCATCCAATAATTCATCAATCACATGAATGGGAAATTTATCTTTAATAGTGAGCTTATTGAGCTCCCTATAATTCAGACACATGCATCATGATCCATCATTCTTGTGCACCAATACTACTGGAGTAGAGAAAGAACTTTGACTAGTTTGAATTATACCAGCCTCTAACATTTCTGCAATCATACGTTCAATTTCTCTCTTTTGGACATATGGATATCTGTAAGGCCTTATGTTTGGAGGAACACTTCCTGGAATCAAATTAATAGCATTATCATGATCACGAATAGGTGGGAGCCCTTTGGGAGTTTCAAACACCTTTGAATGATTGTCCAAGACTTTTTGGAGATCTGGAGAAATAGATGATTTTGATGTTGGAACTTCTAGTGAGCATAATTGTGCAATTAAACCTCGTTGTTATTTATTTAGAAGCTTTGTCATGACATTAAAGCTTATTATATTTCTTGGCTTCCCTGTGATACCCCGTAATTAGACTCCTTTCCTTCCGAAAAAAAAAATTCAAGAAAAGTTCTTGAAAATTAAAAGCTACCGTCCCTAAAGATTGTAACCATTGTACTCCTAGTACAACATCAACACCTCCCAATGGAATGGAAACCATTAGACTATTCGATACATATTCCCCCATGGTTAGCTTGATATTATGGCATTTTCTAGAGAAATTTATATTTCCTCCATTTGCAACCATCATTTGACATTATGGTGTTGGGTATAAGAAGCAATTCAATTCCTTGGCTACCTTACAATGAAAAAAATTATGGGTACTACCCAAATCAATCAACACTATTACCTTTTTCTTCTTGATATGTCCTTCTATATTGAGAGTTTAAGGAGTGGTAATTCCTGCCAATGCATCACACGATATGGTCAGACTCATTTCTTCTTTCTCTACGGTTGGTTTCTGGTGTATATCCTCTTCTTTTGAAGTTTCTTGTTCATTTTCTTCCTCCTCTTCACAATCTATGTAAAATAATTTCTTATCAGCACACTTATGACCTTTAGTGTATTTTCTATCAAAACTGTAGCAAAGCCCTTTTTCTCTTTTTTCTTCCAATTGTTGTGGCGTCAACCTTGTAGGTTGTGGAAGTCTAGGATTAGCATCACTTCCATATTTATAGATGTGAGTGGTAGGCTTCCTTGTCGCCATAATTTTACATTCAATTTTTCTTTCCAACCTGATACCAAATGTTATGAAACCAACTCCAAAATTCGAAGAAAAGGGAGATCAATGCCTTATAAATCAACCACTTCGAGGGGGAAACCTCTACATTACATAAATGAAAATTTCTTGGATGATACAAATGAAAAAACCTCCTTCTATATATAGGAGTCCACGGGGTCACAATATAATCCTATCAGACCTAACAATAATAATGTAAGGGCACAATAACAACAATATGGGGGTTATAGGGGTACAATAATAACAATAAGGGGGCTACACTAACAACAATAATGGACTACACTAGTAATATAGGTACCTAACAATTTGGTTCCTAAAACCATCCCAATATTTAAGACTCCATATAGAATTAGTACACTATAATTGAAGGGGCTACAAATTAAATTTGAATATTTGTTAAAGGAGGGGTGCATATGCCCAAGTCTATCTCCTTGGGGAGCATGGGTACTCTTTGTGAAGAGGAAATATAGAACTTTGAAACCATGCATTGATTTTAAGTAGTTGAATATAGTCATTGTGAGAAATGAATATCCTCTACCAAAATTGATGACTTATTTGATCAACTAAAAGAAGAAAAAACACATTTAAAGATAGAAACGAGGTCAAGATAGCATCAAGAAATGAGAAATGATGAATATATTAGTATACAAATTCCAAAATGAGGTATGCCCAATTAAGGTTTGTTAAGTTAAGAAATATTCCCTTTATAAAAGGAATATTCATTATTTTGGTTATGCTATTGTTGAGGAAGGACTAGTAGATGGCATACCCCGAAGAAAATTTTAGAAGTGAGGTCATTTATGGGATTGGCTAGATATTACAAAAGGTTCAAATAAATATTATTTAGTTTTACACATGTAATTACATCATTATTATAAAGGGAGTCAAATTCAAATGAACATGATTGTAACACCCTAGCCTTTAGTTCCCCAATAGTACTGTAATTAATTAGGTTAAGGGCTTGTGTAGGAAAGTGAAAGTGAATGCGGTAAAAGAGCCAAAACAATTGTATTTATATATTGGATGTAAAATGACAAATAACTAGTGAAGAAGTGGAGACTAATACGAACTATGAGTATCCATGAGACAGGTAATCCAACAAGGGGGGATATGGTATAAAACCTAACCATGAAAGTAATCCATGGCAACAAATTATTTGGTTGATACAAATATTTAGAGTATCCAAGATTATGAAATTACTAAGGAAACAATAAATGGGTGAGGAGTTGGTAGTGTTAGAAAATTTAAAGCGACAACAATATTTAGTTTCTTTAGCTATATATTTCATCAAACAATATCAAGAACAATAAAAACAACAAAAGGCGGACACAAATATAGGCTCTCAGCTAGGGAAAAGCCAAAGGGAAAATCCCATAAAATATTCTCTTCCTAGAATCTCCTTCAGATGAGATACAAAGACTCAATCCCTAGACCAAGTATTTCTTCCAGTACCAAGTTTTCCCTTTCTCAAATCATTCCTTTAGTCCGCACCAAACTACTACACCTTGTAACTTTGACCTGCCAACTACAACATTACAATTTTACCTGCAACTTCAACCCAAATTTTTTTTCCTTGCGGCTTCTTGGAATACCTAATATATCTTCCTCCTAAGACCTACTTAGAGCAAGACAACTCTCCCAAGGTTCACGAGTTTAATATAAGGGTTTTCTCTCTCCCATCTACTAGATTTTTGTAATATAGAAACCCTATGTTTCGCATGTGTGAGAGAGATAGAACCGAAAAACAAGAAATTTTGTCCTCCCAACCTCTTCTAGACCTTCACTCTCCTTTTTCTTCCCTTCCCAACTACAAATAAAGCTCTTTCTTTTAGAGATAACTTGTGAGTGAGTATGTCTCAAATGAATTTAAATTTCTCCTTTATATAGCCTTGTCAAGGGGTCAAATTCCCTCATTTAGAGCTACTTGATGATCCCAGGGCCAACTTGTACTCTTGGAGATTCCAAGTCTTTCTAGACTCAAAAAATAATTGTTTTTACATTTAAAAATTTCACATAAAGGTCTTATAAACATGATGTTGACTCCATTGACTCGTGACAATAAATCCTAAGACCTAACAAAACCTAGAAGCACGAAGAACATGGTTTTACCTAGAATACCATCAATAATGAGCATGAAACCCATGCTTTAATTATAATATCTTTTATTTCTTCTTTTTCTTGTTTGTTACATATGATACATATTAAAATGAGTACAAAAACTATGAATACTAAAACTAGTTACATTTCACAACACTACCTATTAACTAGGGAAGTATTCATAATTGTACAACTAGTACAACATCATATCTCAAAATGAAGAGTTCACACAAGAAGAGTTGGATTGATAAGCTATATTGTAATCATAATCATCATGACCAACATTGTTCTTGAGGATTAACTAGACAAGCTCTACTTTGATCAAGAGAATTATGGTGGGAGGATTTACGTATGATATTGCACTACCTCTACAAGGTATATACCCCACTCATATGTCTACAAGGTATGTCCTTTTAGGGATATTCTTATCTTTGATCTCCATACCTGATTCCTCAAAGAATATCGGTCCTCTTCGACCACTATTCTCTTGGATACCTATCCCATCCTCAAATAGTGCCAGTACCTTTCCTTTCTTGGATGTTATATCCTCAAGGAAACCAAAAATGCTTATTTGATCCTCCACCATTCTCTCTTCATAACCTGAAGAGGAGAAGGCACATGTGATGTCCAACATCACTCTCTCTGAACCAGAGAGGACAACCCTATTATCCTTTAATATTGAGAATAGAACCTTGCTCCTAGACAAGTCATCATCATAAAATAATGGGAGATCTAGACTTAATTTTTATTTGGGAAAGTTATCATCATAAGCCTTAAAAATTGTCTTCATGAGAGTATCAACTACAATTTCTACATAGCTTTCTGACACCCTCTTTCCTTTGCATCATCGAGCTTTCTTTCTTTCGAGGTATCATGGAACCACCTTCTCTTAATGAAATGTTCCATGCCAATTTTTCTTTCTCATCACTTTATTCTTTGATATGAAGGGATCACATTGAGCCTTCCAAAACTTCAAGCTAATCATAGCTTCTTCTTGAAAGTGATCTTCATTTTAACTTTAGGTTATCTTTTTGCATCACTACCTTTCAATCTCAGGATGTCCATATCTTGACTTCACAGTTTTCAGGTACCAGATATCAAGCTTCCCTCAGTATCTTTCATCCATACAGTTGAACTTGCCTCAAATACCATCATATATTCTTGCAACATTCTTCCAGGTAGCAATAATATGTTAACCAAATAACCAACAATAATGAAAATCAGACTTACCTCATCAGAATGAATAATCCTATTGTGGTCAAACGAATGTGCAAAACATACTATGAATGAGTCAATTAAGTTCCAATTTTTATCACAAAACTGCACATAAATGGAAAATATATCTAGGCTTAGAACAAAGTAATCACTATTTGTCCTTGAAAAGTCTTGAATAATACTGAAAACAATTACAGTAAAAAGAATTGTATCTAGATTTAAATGGTAATTACCATAACTATGATTAAAATAAAAATCAAAGATGAAACAAATTTCTAAAAATAAAAAAAAAACCATTGAATATTTATTTTCATTATGATCAACAAAAGAGCAATCATTTTCAAATCATTCACAAAATTGGTAAAGAGTGTCAGAATTTGCACAAAGAAATCAATTTTTAATAATAAGGTATACAATTGGAGTAACAATAATACTATATAGATACTCATAATAGCTATTATGTCCATAGAAATCTTTTTTATGATACCAAGTTCACTAGCATATTCACGACTGCCTTTTATTTTTATTTTTCTCTTTAACTTTGCGCATCTGCATTTAAGAAAAATAACAACAATTTTTCTACAATAAATTAAATACATGTAATAAATGATAATGTAACTTCAAAAAAATCTATGTGGAAAAAAAACCACGTGCAAATGTAAACCACTTTAGAAATTTTGGATACTAAAAATAACACCTGATTTCTAAAGAGTTTATCAAAATAGTTATACCTAGCTGCAAAAGTACATGAATTGGACTCCCATGAACCATTCTATGAAAAACCCATTTTCAATGAAAAGAAAAAAACCGCATCCAAAGATATACTCAATTCATAATAACATATATAAAACATGAACATTTAATCACTAGTAAACAGGAAAACAAATATTCCAATATTTAAGAAAACTTACAGTATGTAAAAGCATATGTCCTAATTGTTTGACTGCTAATTTTTTTTCGAGTTTGCAACTTCTTGAAGCAACTTCTCAGAACTTTCCTTGTATGCAATCTTTCACAGGAGCAACTGTAATTTTCAGTTTGACACCTTGATTGAATATCTCTTTTTCAATTTCCCTGGTCTCTCTTTGAAATTCTGCAACTAAATCAGAGTTTTGTTTATTAACATTAAACAAAGCTAATAAGCCATTCCCTATTTTCATGCATACTAAAATAAGTTATATGATCGAATTATTTTTCCTTTGACTGTTTTAGCTTATCCAAGTCAATTGTTAATATTTCTCTCTAAATTAATCTAGAGCCATATGCGATATGTGGACCATTCAGATTCTGCACAATCTGTATGGATTTGACATATGAATTTTCACTTCGATTCTCTATGTTATCATATTCAGAAATAATGTTCTCCATTCTTCTAATTCTTTGAGACCATGTAACTTTGAGTTTCTTCATTCAATTAGAATTTAGCGGTTCCTATCATTTTTTCTTTGCATTAGAAAGTAAATCAAGTCTTTCGTTGAAAGTAAATAATTCATTTTTCACGAAATACATGTCTCCTTCAAGATGACATTGAATGCAATTGAAAAATAACTTAGTTCTTTGTGCCAAATTCTCTATATCGAAAGTTACTTTCCATGCATGTTCAATGATTTGCAATCATTGGTATATATTGCTGATAATATATGTTTTCACTGCATTAAGGAAATTGATAGATTTAGAAAATTTATATGATGTGCTGCAAGTAGTAACTACCGACACTGCTATCCATATTGTCAATGGAGTCATCAACAAAGGACCCAAATTTAGAGCATATTCTAGGTCCTTTATTCTTGTTTTTAGTCTCAAGTTTTCTGCTTCCTTTTGACTAAGAGAGTCTAAAAACAAGTTACCGGTAACTTGATGCAGAGCCATGACCGATGTGGTTGCAACTCCAGAAAAATCGACATGCATTTCTGTTTGGTCTAATACCTTATTTTTGTGAAGCTTTACCTTCTCAATCTTCATTTTTTTACTCCTGCTGTCATACTTTTCATTTTGCAATGTGACAGAACCGTCATAATAAATAACAGATTCCTCAACAATTTGTGCCATTGTTTCCCAATTTTATGCAAAGAAAACACTAATCCAATTAGGTAACATACCATTGTCAACTTCTACGTTTATATCTCCTTCAACACCTCCTATTCTCATAGGACTTCTGGAATTAGCTGATTCACCACTATACAATTCTTCTAAAATAAAACTTCATCCATGATCTTTGTGCTTCCTTCTACCTGATAGCTTGTTGTGAATCAATTCCATATTTGCAGTAGATTTTGTCTTATTTTCACTTGGCAAAAAATTCACATGAGTATCATTTATCCAACATACACATTTCTCTATAAAACTACTGATCGATTATTCTTTGGTGATATTTGTTAAGCAGGTAAATCCTCTCTGCGGACAGAGACGATCCCTCTAGCCCTAGAGTGGGTTTAGAAATAAAGAGGCATGCTAGAGTGTAGATTCATAATTATAGAATGAAAGAGGACAAAGTAGATCGACCTACCTAGAATCCAATGCTGTCGTTACGACTGTAGTGGTGGTGGCCTCTCGCTCCTGCCTTGGCAAGTCACAATCCGTCTGTAGCCATGCTCAGATACTTGCACATAAAACAGTAAACAAGAGTAGCATACAACATAATAATTCCATTTGTAATCACTAACCAGTCAAATAGGGCTAAGAATATTGTGTTAAAACAAACAACATAACAAAAAATGGGAACCCAAACAATAGTCATGTATATATTGATAGAAGGAAGACGTACAACCAAAGATTTGACCTTGCAGTCTCCTCCAGCGAGGTTCAGCCGAAGCGTGTCTCAGATACCTGTAAGGGGATTTGGACGAGATGATGGCATGAACTTAAGCTCTCTCAACGAAGTTACTTCTTGTTCTATCTCTTCAACAATTCTGCTATAGTATACTCAATTCTCCATGTTCAGCTAGCTTATGCAAGGAGAGATAACTTATTTTTATAGAGGAAAAGGAGGAGGTTAGGATCCCTACAAAGGTGGGAGGGAGGCTTATCCTTTAGGAGGCTCTCATGGAAGTTGGAAACCATAAACTAAAGGAGGGAGTCCGTGGTTATTTAGTCCAACCACTCCCAATGACTCATCCTCGAAGTTGTTGAAGTGGAATCTTCGCCTCTATTTTTAAAAGAACATTCCATAAACAGCTCGGTGTAGGTGTCTAACTGGGATAGAGCGCCAACTAGCGCGGGGCCCAGTGTTAATCTTCCACATCGGCGTGAGAGTAGAACTGGCTACTCACGCCAAGGAAAAAACAAGGGTTTTTGAAGCTCTGCTTAGGGAATTGTCAACAGAAGGAATATTGCTCTCATGTAAAGGGATGCAATGATGGTATTTGCAAGGAATAAAACTTCTTATTAGTCACAGAAATGACCCTCCAATGTGCGAGTTGGGGATTGCAGGGATAGAGACAAAATGCTGTGTAACAGATGCCCCCTAAAGCATGAGGTCCGAGGGAGAGGGAGGGGCGAAATGCTTTATCAGAACGCGTTTGAACCAAACATTGCTGTCAGAAAACCTGTAATTACAAATACAACTGATATCTCTGATACATGAACATGTGGCATGGGCACAGCCATCCATAACAACGGAGATCCAAGGTATGGATGCAGCCATCCAACCGTAAGGATCAACAAATAGACTCAGGTATGGTCACAATAATGCAATCAAAAGAATCATGCAATAAGTCATGATAATCCATAAAAATCCACAGCTTGGATTTTATTGGACAAAACCCAGGGTCTTGCGCTCCATCTCGACCCGAACAAGTACAATTTCAAACATGTGAATGTATAAGCTAAAGTTGAACATGCAAGCAAATCGTCTGATTACCAGCCAATGATGAAAGTTGTTAACAGACGCAAAAGAAACCATCAATAATGACAATGGCCCTCAAGGTACGAAAGGTACAATCCACGGAATGTGAACAGTGATCTGACGTCGAACACCCACAGAATCACTCGATCGAATGCCAATGATGTGAACCATGTGTCGAATGTGAAAAACCTGCCATTGAGGCATGCAGGCTCCAAGGTACTGGAAGGGAGTCTCTAGATAAAATTCCTATATAATGAGCTGAAGTCGATAGGAAATGACTTGGTCGAAGGAGGGCCATAATGTTTCCCACATCATCGACACGAGACAAAGGAACATGATGAAAGTGAATCAGGACAAACATAGAATCAGAGTGAGGTTGACAACTGCAAAGGAAAACTTCTCTTGAACATATCAGTGACATGACACTGGATTTGGCAGTATTTGACATCAAGGGATTTGAGGTCATGATGACGCGGCAAAGAGAAAATGAGAGGTCAAAAGAGATTACCCAAACCCATGGAGGCAAAAATGACGAAATGAGATGTCCCCAACCCGACACAAATGCAGACAAGTGTCATGTTCAAGAGTGACATACTGCCAATGTAACTAGAACTTGGTTCCATTCCCCCCCACCATTTCAGGTGAGTACCCAAATTATTTTTTAAAACAAGCTTGAAGGGGATAGCATATGCTTGCAATGTAAGTTTGTCCTTCGGACAAATCCAACCTAGTACATTTTAAGAGCCCTAGGAAGGAGGAACTTGGGTAATGTCATGGCAACAAAGTCCGATTTCATTAGGGTTTAACAAGTCTGACAAAGGGAGAACTTGGCATCTTTTCATGTTTAGAGAGTTTGAAAAGAAGGCAGAAAATAAAACTCCAACATGGGCCTTTTCGTAGATAGTCTCTCAGATCCGAAAAGGTAGAAAACAATATCTAAAAGAACCTCTTAGTCGCGATAGGCTAAGGTATTCCTTTTTTGTAAATAATCTATCCTAGCCCAAAAAAGGGGTAAACGTATACTAGGTAGATATCGTTTCGCAACCATTTAACGAGTTCAAAACGACAAGAATCTCAACAATATTTTCAATTTTAGAGAGTCAGAAAAGAGCTAAAAGATGACTCCAGTAGTGACTTTTTTGTGTTTTTATCGAGTCTGAAAAAAGTATAAAATGTAACTCGTTACTTCATCATTGTCGCATGAAAACCTGTCACTGCACAAGAGACATGTAAAACCCATTTCTCGAAATAATATAATAAAATAATCGAAAAATATGTCTTAAAAATTAATCAGGGTTGTGAAAAAGTTATAAAATGCCAAAAAGGGTAAAAATAATTACTTTTCACTTTTTACCTCTTATGGAGCAATAGTTAGCCATTTAGCACTGTGATTTTGCAGCAACGATAGCAGACACTCCGACACCTTTCCCTTCATTTTGAATCCTTTTTCATGCCTGCAACCATCAAGTTTGATTTTTGAGGGGGGAAATTAGAAAATTTAGGGCAGAACGGTTGGCGCGAGTTTCGGGCACTGACTCGCACTAATCACATATTTTTCTTAACTAGGGTGCGCCATTGGCGTGACTGTTTGAGAAATAGTCATGCCAATGGCACAAACCATTTTTATGTTCAAAATTCCAATCAATAGACCAATTTTTCACAAATTCGATTGTTTAATTAGGCTAACAATGTCCATGTAACAATGTTTGCAGGTATAAAGCGACAAAATGGTAATAGAATGGAAAGAACGAGAACACAGCGAAGAGGACGAGCTTGCCATGGGAAATGAGAGATGCATGGAAGCTCTCAGAGACTGTGGACTGAAAAAGTTCTTCTTAACACTGTGTCTCCGAGCTCAATCAGAGTTGCTGCAGTATTTGATCAACATATGGGATGAAAATCAAGAAAGGCTCATCCTTCAAGATCAGGAAATTGAGATTGATGTCTCTGATGTCTATTTCATAACAGGATTATCGCAGAGGGGAGCAGCACCAATCCTAACCGGTACCCGGCCTTGCATGGAGAATTGATGCAGGAGCATTAGGCTCAAGAAAATACTTTGTATATAAATAGACATAGAGGGGTCTCATGTTTTTGCTTTCTTATGTAATTATTAATTCTTGAGTGATTTTTAATCAAATTTAGTGAGAAATTGTAAGTGTTCCCAAATGATTGGGGAACATGAGAGAAGTCGATTAGTTGGAGTGTGAAGAGTCAGTTTAGTTTATCTAGGGATTAGGCTAAATTTAGGACTTGTAGGGATTCCAAGAGTTTTGTTGAGCGTTAAGGGAGGATGAATCAATTATTATTAATTTGTATAAATAAGCCTCTATAGCATTGATCAGAGAGACTTGCATAGACCAGCATAGAGCTGGAGAGATCCGGAGAGGCAGAGTATGAGATAGAGGGGCCATCGAATTGAAGACCTGGCCAACCAAAGATTTTGTAAGTGATTTCACTTTATAAATGAAGGAATCTGTTTAAGTACTACATGAGTATTATTTGATTTAAATCCTGTGTAAATGAGCTTCGAATTTCAATAAGCCAATGTATGAGAACCAGTGTGATAAAACCCGTGTTAAGAGCCAATGCCAATGTGTTAATTCATTTCAATAAGTAATTGTATGGAAATGCGTAATATGAGTCTCTATGTAAAAGGTTAAAATTTTAATCCTGTACAAGACTGGGGTTAATGATGTTTCTGCATGCCTTGATAAATTGTTGAAAATGGCTTAATACGGTCTCAAACCTCAATAAGCACTTGAGTAGGATATTGATAGTGCCTTGAATGTATGTGTCCGTTGTCTATGTGAAGGAGGATTCGACCCTTTTAAGATTCCTAAATTATAGGTATTCTGTGTGTAATCGAATGAAATTGGAACTATGTGAATTGATCATATAATAATCGATGTCACTATTTGATTCTTATTGATGAGGTTTTAAATCGCATATGATGATTGCACTGTAATTATAACGGTGGAACTGTATCACCGTATCGCATTAGAATGCCAATGAAATTAAGGTTAACACACGAAGAAGCGGAATTGTAAGCGACTCAGAGAGGCGGAACCATGACGATGAAGGGAGCAGAACCGTGAAGCGGTATCATGAAACAACTGTGGTTTTCGCAAAGTTTATAACCGATAAGCTGTTTCGAAAATAAAAATGTGATACAGTCTAGCGCCCAACATGTGTCCTGGAGTGGTTTTTGGAAACCACCTATTTCACAAATTTTCTGAGCTTTAAAGTTTTGTTCAATAAAAAGTACGATAACCGTCCGATGCGAGGTTATAAGAGATCGACGACATTCGCATAGGAGAGTTGCACAGGAGGTAGCCCAAAGGTATGGCCCGATGTTATTGCGTTGATAATTGTTTATTAATTATTTAATGTGTGGGCCCGAGTATTATACGAAGTTCAGGATTGAATTTATCGTGTTGATGGTTGGGTAATAACTATCATGGCCAGACATTATTGTATGTTGGCGTGTGGAATGTTCCAATTGATAAATGAAATTAAGTGATGTGGGAATGGTCTATAAAGGCAAACCTGATATTTCTATTTCATTAGAAATACGGGTAGAAAGGGAATAGTAAGTTATATATGCGTGGAACAAACATTAATATATGCTTGAGTTTTAATGAAAGAGCGAACTTTTCGAGTTAATGAAATGTTCGCATGGTTGAGTATGTAAATGTGGGGCCAAATAACATGCGGATTGGTGAGCGTGTATGATGAGTGGTAAGTATTGATATATACATTAATGCATGTCTTGGTGAGGATTTACCTTGGGATTCGAATACTAAGGCTTGAATATTTAATATTCATGAAGTGGGTTCTATATGGGTTTTAGCACAAGCCAATGGAAGGATAGAGCTTCCGCCTATAACAGAATTGAAATCTGGGTTGAGTGGGTTTATACCCATAAGAGAAAATTTGAATTAATATCTCAAATCTCAGATTTGAGATATTAAACTTCCATATATATTGAATTTAAGTTGCCAGTCCAGAAAAGAGAATACTGTGAGTTTTCCCAGATTGTTTGAGATTTATTTGGGTGAAAATTTGGGATGCAATTATATGCATAGGAAAGTGGGGACTGTGGGTTTTATCCAGTATCTTGTGGTATCAGAGCTGGAATAAGCTCTTTGAGAATTAACTTTTGAAATACATATGTACTGAAGCAGTGAGGAAAGTTTGATGTTTAAATATGTTTAATATAAATTGCAGATTTTATTAGAGATGCAGTGCAGGTGAAAGAAGAGACAAGATTATACAAAATCTTGAAGGTGAATTGATGAGAATTGTTTAACTCTAGTTTGAAGTATTGTTTGTAGAACTTAGATTGCAAGCAATTGAGGAAATCTCAGCAAAAGTATATCACAACTTTGAGAACAGTGATGAAAGAGTCCAGCAGAGGATTCAAAAGTGAAGAAGAAAGTGTGGAAGAACCTGGAGGATTCCCAACAGAGGTTGGATGAAATAAGAACATATGTGTTCTTGAAAGTTGCAGAGTGAAGCCTAGAGAGAGCGGAAGAGAGTGCTCAGAAGGTTCCAGCAGGAGGGGACCAGTACTTTCCAAAAGCCCAGATCCGGAGGAAGGGATTGGTGAGGTAAGTTGCAGCAAGAGAGCTTGTTGTTGTAGAGGCTTAGTGTAGATTGTGAGTGAAGAACTCATGAAGGATAAAATGGCTACTAATAGCCATCGTAAATATTGCAGAGGTTCTAAGAGAGGCCGCAACAGAAGAGTGAAGGAAGATGCCAAAGAAAATGGCATGAGGAAGAAATTCACCGATGAAGAATATTGGAAAGAGGTAGCTGAGATCTGGGAGTAGTTCAAAAAATTGGAACTGATGATAAAGGAAAGCCAGAGAGTTGGTTGGCTCATGAAGAAGAAATTAAAGTGGCAGAGGCTACAGATGAAGAGAGATCAAATGATAAATGCTCAGCTGAAAGAGAGATTACTCAGGATGATTGAGTATTTGGAGAAGGACTTGAAAACTGGAACTTCAAGTAAGACCAAGAGGTCAAATGACTTTACACCTGATGATTTTTGTATGTTTGCAGGAAGAAAATATGGAGAAGAAAAAACTGTGGATGTTGTCACTAAGGAAGAAAATCGAACAACCAGATATTTTGGAAATGTCCATACACAGTTGGGGAAAGGTTTTGCTTCCCAATACATTAGAAGCAGAGGAATTCTAAATTGTGATGATGGCCAGAAGCTGGAATTTGAGCAGTCAATTGGAAAACTCGAAGAGACTGAAGAGAAGACCATTGAAGAATTTCCAAAATATATAGAAGACTTGGAACAACAAGAAGATTTGATGATCAAATCATCAAATGAGACCTTGGGGTCTTATGGTTTTACAACTGAAAAGTTGTGTGTGAATGCAGGTATTGAAGAAGACAGTTCATATGATGAAACTATGATAAATGAAGCTGAAAGTTGCCAAGTCACATATGATGATTATCTTTTAGATGGAGATCAAACTGAATTACTGTAGCAGAAGGAATTCATAAATTCCTTATTTAATGAAAGAGATTGTTTCAATGGGGACAAGACAATTATGTCTGATGATGACCAATTTTTTATTAATGCTAATAATGACAAATTTCTTTTATTGAATGGCCAAGTGAAAAGTGATGGACAGATAACTGAGATTATTGCGGAGATGGAAGATCAGAATTCTATTCTGATGAAAGATGAAGAAGTAGTGACAGCAAGAAAATTGACTTGTGAATACAGTATGAATGTTTTCTCAGATGAGATGACAGATTTATGGCATGAGTTAAGTGTTCTGGAGCAGAGGATAGAAACAAAAAGAAAAGGTGTTCAGATTGTAAAGGAAGAGATGAATGAGAATGAGAAGGTTCATTTTTATGAACTAGATCAAGGAGACATCCTTGAAGAGGATGATGCAGAGGAGAGACTAACTGATAGTCTCGAGAATTTTTTGAAGGATTGGAATCGGCATACTGATGTGCTGATAGAGAAAGAAGGAATTTCAGGACAGGATACTGAAATGCTGGTAGAGGAAATAAAGGCACTGAGGCCATATGATTTTTGTTTTAACAATTGTTTTGTGAATCAGATTCTGTTGATGCTGAAGAAAAGTTGACACCATTGGGCAGTCAATTAAATGAGGAGGAGAATTCTATGGAAGATTTTAATCCATGGAATGAAGAATTTAAGTTGCTAGAGATTATGCTGAATCAACAGGATTCAATGCAAGAGAGAGAAGAAATTTTCATGGGTGAAAATCAAGAAGAGTTTTACTGTTGCAGAGAAAAAGAGGGTATGGATGATTGGGTGGCAGCCAGGGCTCAGCAATTAAGGGCAAGAGCCGTAATAAGAGAAGTAGTAAGGACTGAGCAAGCAAGAGCTCGGAAAGAGGCAGTAAGTGTAAGAGTAAGAGTAAGCATAGGAGTAAGAGTTAGGGCTCAGCAAGTAAGAGCAAGAGCTAGAGTAAAAGCAACATAAGAGTTCAACAAATAAGAACTCAGCAAGCAGAAGCAGAAGTAGAAATTCAGCAATCAAGATGGAGCAGTGTCCAGTAGTCAGAAGACATATTAGACAGAGAAATTGAATTGATAAGAAAGCTGATGGTGAAAGTGTCTCAGAGGAAGATAGCAACAAGAAAGCAGAGAAACTGCAGCAGCAAGGGAAAGACATTCACAGAATGTGAAAGCTTAACAAGTGGAAAGATGCAGCATAAGATATGGAAGTCTGCAGAAGTGCAGAAGAAGAATGTCACAACAGATGATCAATTGCAGAACAAAGTGTGGGATCCAGGAAGACAAGGACGAAAGCACATGATCAGGGGATCATGAATCATTTTAACCTGGGGAGTCTGATGCAGGAAAATTAGGCTCAAGAAAATACTTTGTATATAAATAGACATAGGGGGGTCTCATGTTTTTTCTTTCTTGTGTAATTATTAATTCTTGAGTGATTTTTAATAAAATTTAGTGAGAAATTGTAAGTGTTCCCAAATGATTGGGGAACATGAGAGAAGTCAATTAGTTGGAGTGTGAAGAGTCAGTTCATTTTATCTAGGGATTAGGCTAAATTTAGGACTTGGAGGGATTCCAAGAGTTTTGTTGAGTGTTAAGGGAAGATGAGTCAATTATTATTAATTTGTATAAATAAGCCTTTGTGGCATTGAGCAGACAAACTTGCATTGATCAGCATAGAGTTGGAGAGATCTGGAGAGGCAGAGTAGGAGATAGAGGGGCCATCGAATTGAAGACCGGACAACCAAAGAGTTTGTAAGTGATTTCACTGTATAAATGAAGGAATTTGTTTAAGTACTACATGAGTATTATTTGATTTAAATGTTGTGTAAATGAGCTTCGAATTTCAATAAGCCAATGTGATAAAACCCGTGTTAAGAGCCAATGCCAATGTGTTGATTCGTTTCAAGAAGTAATTGTATGGCAATGCGTAATATGAGTCTCTATGTAAAAGGTTAAAATTGTAATCCTTTACAAGACTGGGGTTAATGGTGTTTCTGCACGCCTTGATAAATTGTTGAAAATGGCTTAATACGGTCTCGAACCTCAATAAGAACTTGAGTAGGATATTGATAGTGCCTTGAATGTATGTGTCCACTGTCTGTGTGAAGGAGGATTCGACCCTTTTAAGATTCCTGAATTATAGGTATTCTATATGTAATCGAATGAAATTGGAACTGTGTGAATCGATCATAGAATGATCGATGTCACTATTTGATTGTTATTGATGAGGTTTTAAATCACATATGATAATTTCACTGTAATTATAACGGTGGAACTGTATCACCGTATCACATTAGAATGCCAATGAAACAAAGGTTAACACACGAAGAAGCGGAATTGTAAGTGACTCGGAGAGGCGGAACCGTGAAGTGGTCTCATGAAATAACTGTGGTTTTCGCAAATTTTATAACCGGTAAGATGTTTCGCAAATAAAAATGTGATACAGTCAGGCACCCAACACGTGTCCTAGAGTGGTTTTTGGAAACCACCTATTTCGCAAATTTTCTGAGCTTTAAAGTTCTGTTCAATAAAAAGTGCGATAACCGTCCCATGCGAGGTTATAAGAGATCGACGACATTCACACAGGAGAGTTGCATGGGAGTTAGCCCAAAGGTATGGCCCGACGTTATTGCGTTGATAATTGTTTATTAATTATTTAATGTGTGGGCCCAAGTATTATACGAAGTTCGGGATTGAATTTATCGTGTTGATGGTTGGGTAATAACTATCATGGCCAGACATTATTGTATGTTGGCGTGTGGAATGTTCCAATTGATAAATGAAATTAAGTGCCATGGGCATGGTCTATAAAGGAAAACTTGATATTTCTATTTCATTAGAAATACCGGTAGAAAGGGAATACTAAGTTATATATGCGTGGAACCAACATTAAGATATGCTTGAGTTTTAATGAAAGAGCGAACTTTTCAAGTTAATGAAATGTTCGCATGGTTGAGTATGTAAATGTGGGGCCAAATAACATGCGGATTGGTGAGTGTGTATGATGAGTGGTAAGTATTGATATATACATTAATGCATGTATTGGTGAGGATTTACCTTGGGATTTGAATACTAAGGCTTGAATATTTAATATTCATGAAGTGGGTTCTATATGGCTTTTAGCACAAGCCAATGGAAGGATAGAGCTTCCGCCTATAACAGAATTGAAATCTGGGTTGAGTGGGTTTATACCCATAAGATAAACTTTGAATTAATATCTCAAATCTCAGATTTGAGATATTAAACTTCCATATATATTGAATTTAAATTGCCAGTCCAGAAAAGAGAATACTGTGAGTTTTCCCAGATTGTTTGAGATTTATTTGGGTGAAAATAAATCTTGCTTCTTGTTGTAGGCTTCTTGACACCTACCATCTACAACTGGGCAGAGGCCGTGACAATAAACATGAAACACTAGCTAAAAAAATGCAAGAAGGCCAAATTGAAACAATTTGGTTATGGATTTATCTTGGTATCGTTCGTCTTGGAACGACTACCAATCTTTCAGCGGCAGGAGGTCATAGTCTCGACACCACCAGCGAGGGAACCACGGATGGTCCGATGGGCAGCTTTGATGCCAAGGGCAAGGGGCAGTCAACAGATGTCCTGGAGACCAAAATTCTTTAATTGGATTTGCTGACAGTTAATTGTTGTAGAGGACTGGCCCTACTTTGGTACAGATTTCACTGATGATCCAGACCTCCCACTCCCGGAAGGAGAGGATTGGGATGAAGATTTGGGTAAGTCTCATTTTTTTAATTTTCATGAGTATTATGATTTTCTTACTTATGTATGTTTTGACATTAAATCCATGTGTTTGCAGATGTTGGCCCAGAGAGACCCGCAGGTACGTCACTTATAGCGAGGTGAATCCCTCACGATTTCGAACCTTATGATGAGGGAGGTGAGGAAGACGAGATCGTGCACAATCTGGAGGGAATCACACGGAGTCCTGGACTATGCACGATTCAAAGACGTTCCTCCTGCCTACTAGAGGAATACCATAGGGGTGCCTAGCCGAATAGACCGCTTGATGAGGTGGCTCGTACGGGCAATGACATGCTACCATGAGCATCATGCTGATTAGACACCTAGTTTTCTTATCTACATATTTTGAGAGACATGGTGTCTCGGGATGTAACAAAAACACACATATTTTTTGAAGTTATGATGCCTGGCAGTACGAGCTTATTCAATATATATATATATATATATATATATATATATATATATATATATATATATATATATATATATATATATATATATACATCTATTTTCCTACATGGATCTTTTACATATGATGATGAATTTAAAAATTACGCAAATGTCTGTCTAATACAATGTTGGCCACTGCATCAATTAATGCATTCATTCGTCTAGGAATATGTTGATATGTAATAAAATCAAAATGTATTTCTAGCAAATGAATACATAAATACAATCTCAGAATGTATGGATTTCTAACTGAATAATGACCATTGAGCTAAATAACGATAAGTTTTGAATCTAGATTTACAAGAAATGCGCGTATGACGAGGTTGATTGCCTCGGTTAATAGTTCAATGAAAACACTATATTCAATGACATTGTTTGTAGTTTGTCCTAGACAAATACCTTGCAGATATTTCAACTCACGAGCAGGATCATAAATTACCCAGGCTGCTGAAGACAAATTCCTGGTACTACAGGAAGCACCATCTGCGAAATCGACATAAGGGGTAATAGACATCTACACAATAAGAAGTACCCAATCAGCAGGAAAAACGCTCAAAAAGCACACCAAACCAAAACATGTACAAAAATGAAAACAACACCTATGTACACAAATTATGCATGAATGACTCACGCGTAATATTTTTTGAGATACAACCCATTTCTGGGTTGTTCAAGAGGATGACCTTCGTAATCAATGAGCTCATAGGCCCCATTATGCAACACACGTTTAATAATGTAGGGCCCATGCTACATGGGTTGAAATTTTCCTGCCCCTAACTTATCATGAGCTTGGTCGTACAGGAGGACGAGATCTTGTTCAACGAAGGAACGAGGGTAAACCAATTGGTCAAAATGAGCTTTGACCCACTTCTTTTGTGCTTCGATAACCAGAGCAACAAAGTGGTGGCTTTCATCCAGCCTTTCTAAATAAAGGAGACGTTTTCTTCTAGCGAAGTATTCGGCAGTAATTCAACAACCAACTTGAGTGAAGGTATTTCACATTCAATCGGAAGAGTAGCTTCCATACCATAAACCAACTGGAAAGGAGTGAATCCGGTTGCGTTCTTAACTGAGGTTCAGTATACCCAAAGACCCAAAAATAACATGAGATGCCAATTGGATTTGTGGATCCCAATTGTACATTGAAGCATGGTGACAAGAACTTTGTTCACAACTTCAACCTGGCCATTGACCTGAGGGTAGTACGGCGTTGAGCTGTCGTGACGTAGACCCAACTTAGAAGTCAAATCCTCCACCATATAATGCCGAAAATGGGAACCATGATCGGTAACGATGGCTTGAGGGACACAAAACCTAGCAATGATGTGATTGAATATGAATTAAGCAGTTGTCTTACCATCGGCGGCAAGTGTAGGCATTGCTTAAACCTATTTGGTGAAGTAGTCCATGACTACAATAATATAGGCATGCCCCCACGGCTGAGTGAGGGTTACACATCATAAAATTGATGCCCCACTTCTCAAAGGGACCAACGGTAACGACAGGATAAAGAGGTACGGGTGGCACACATATCTTGCGTTGGTAAATCTGGCAATCATGGAATTTACGAACCGCGAAAATGTAGTCCTTGAAGATAGAAGGCCAAAAATAACCAGCACGAAGAATTTTTTGTGCAGTAGCATAACTAGACATGTGACTACCACAAGCACCACTGTGACAATCATTCAGGGCTTTCTCAGCTTTCTCGGGAGTCAAACAACAACGGAGTATGGAATTGACTCTGATGTGATAGAGTGTATCTCCAACTATATGATAAGGTTGCGACTGATGTCAAATGCGTTGGCGGGCATCATTTGTCAACTCAGATCTAAAGGTCGAAGTCTGGAGATAGATGATGATATCACTGTACCAAGGATCGAGGGTGCTAATCAAGAAAAGTGAATCGTCTGGAATGTATTCCTCAGAATGAGAGGGAGTGGAGTCAGAAGGGAGGGAACAGATCAAATCAGTAAAGACAAATGATTTCTTTGACTTGGCAGTAGTAAATTCCAAATCAAACTCTTGGAGGATGACAATTCACTTCGATTATTTTACCCCCAACAATTGTCGAGACAATATGTAGGTCGTAGGGTTGCAATCAGAAATCACAGTCACAGTACGCAAAATAATATAATGACGAAAATGTTGAACTTCCTGAACCACAGTTAACGCTAACTTCTTTACATGTGCATAATGTGTTTTAGGGTTAAGAAGGTTACGAGACAAGTAATAGATAACATGCTCATGACCGTCATCATCGTCTTGTACCAGAACCATGGAAATCATGCTGAAATCGACGGCTAAATAGAGGGAAAAATCATGATGATAATTTGGAGGATGTAGTAGAGGAGCATTGACAAGTAATTTCTTCAACGCATCAAAATAATTTTGAGCAATTTCATCCCAACAGAAGGGGATGCCCTGCTTTAATAATCATGTGAATCCTTTATCCACTTCTGCATAGTTAGGTATGAAATGGCGTAGAAAATTAGCCTTCCCTTGTAAACTCTGCAACTTATGTAATGAGGAGGGAGAGGGGAGATTGATAATAGCCTCAAACTTGAGTATATCAAGGCAAATTCCATCTTTGGACACGATAAACCCCAAGAGTCTACTAGAATCAATGTAGAAGACGCACTTGTGCGGATTAAGCTGAATGTTGTAGTGTCTACAATGAAGAAAAATCTGACGAAGATGGTTAGGATGATCCCTATGCTTAGCTGAATGAGCTGGAAGGTCATCCAGATAAGGCTAAATGATGTGATGAATATCATGAAAGGCATATGACATTTCTCGCTGAAATGTGGCCCCAACATTATTTAAGCCAAAAGGGAGCTTCTTATATGTGAAGGTACCCCAAGGACAGATGAAGACATTCTTATTTTGATCATTCAGGAGAATTTTAATCTGATTATAACCAGAAAAACCATCCATGAGGGAAAAAATCTCGCTCCCGGCACAGTCATCAATGATTTGATCAATAAAGGGAGTAGGATAATTATCCTTGGGAAAAGCTTGATTGATATCACGATAATCAACACAGACCTGAATTGTTCCTTGTTTCTTATCCACAGGAACAATATTAGAGACCCATTTTGTCAATGGAATCATATAAATGAAACCAACTTTGAGAAGCTTTTCGACTTCACCCTTAATGGAAGCAGCTTTTCTAGGGTGCACCGGACGAAGACGCTGGCGAATAGGTTTCGAACCAAGGTAAGTAGGAATTTCATGCACCACTATACTAAGATCAATGTCAGGCATTTCTTCGTAGGACCATGCAAAGACATTATGTAACTCGCAAAAAAGGATAGTGTAAACTTGTAATTCATCTGAAGAACAAGTGACCCTGATATGGATGTTCTCGACGATTCCTTGTTTAATGGAAATGTCAATAGGCATCGTCTATGTAATGTTACTCAAGTTACCTTCCGAAAAAACTTCATGTGTCTGAATAGGTGTTTGAAGTGGAGGAGAAGGAACCTGAGATGCAAATCACTCAAGACACTTAGACATGGCCCTAAGACTAGGCATAAACGAGGAACGATGATGACCATCGTCCCACGATAGATCTTTGAGAGGCATGGTTTCTACAATGGCCTCATCAGAGGGAAACACTTCTTTCAAAGGATCAGGCGAATTGAAATCACCAAGCCAGGGGGATTGAGAATAAATTTCAAGAGATATTCTCAAAGGATCATAATCAGAGGACGGAGTGTCCGAAGCTGCTATGAGTTCACAATAGTAAATCTCAATCGAACTCAATGACATTGAATGTCTGAAAGAATCAATCTGTTCAGGCGAAGGGATAATCCATGGGTCATCAGATCGAGAGATCATGTTGACCTGAACAGTGTTTGGTAGAGGAAGGGGAAAAATACCCATGAGGGCAGGGTCCTTGAAAAGGCCCGACCCTATGCTCTCATAGGGAGTAGGAATCTGATCCACGTACAAAACTTTGTTCTTGGAAGAAGAAGTGAAAAAAGACAATTGATCAATAGTAATAGTCTTTCCTTCGTGCAAAAATTTCGAAACATGAAAGAGAGTGGACGGAACACATAGCATGGCGTGAGTCCAACTTCGTTTGAGGAGAAGATTGTAATTGAGCGTAGCGTCAACTACTTCAACCTCGACATTAACTGTCTTCCCTTCCAATGTAATCGGAAAACTAGCGAGAACACCAAGAGGTTTAGATTCCCTTCCATCAAATGCTTCAAGCGCATTTGGTGAGGAAGTGAGAGCTGAAGAACCAATGAATTTCCAACAAGAAAATGACGTGACACATGTAGAAGCACCCTCATCCATAACTGCCCGGTGAATATTCAGACCATTAACACCAACTTGGATAATAAGTGCAATCTGATGTGGAATTTGTGGGACGAAATTCTCTAAATCGAAAGCAAGAAGGCTAGTATCTGCAGGGTCAATCCCACCAATCGCAGAAAACAAAGCCTTCTGTTGAGACGAACAACTCTGAATTACTTCTAAAGTGGACATCACAGATCGTGCAAAGCCAAATCTTCAACAATATTGTAATGTTGAGCGGCACGGGCATTAGGATTGTAAGAAGACTTGCAGAGTACATCTTTGAAAGGTGGTTGTACAACGGATTCAGTGCGAGGCCTTTCAATCTCAAGAGGGCCATAAACAGGTGGAAGAGGAGGACCATCAGCAATCTCCTTCCCCACTGCCTGACGTGATCCAGAATAATCTTTCGATCGAGTAGCAATATAAATGGGTGCAAAACCATTCATCATGAATACCTGAGAGCCAAATGGGGTAGAGGACTGAGGTTGCTCTACCATCTGGGTTTGTTGAGATGGGAAAGGTTCTTTAAGAACGGTCGGAGTTCCCTGGGTGCCTTTGAGAAATTGGCTCACTTCGGACCGTCAAGGATAGTCCTTGGTGAAGTTCTCTTCATCACAAATCAAATAAGGGTACTTCGGTTTGTGTTGAGAACCATCGACAGCACAAGGTTTCTGAGAATCCTGTTTCAGGGTATCGGCTTTTGCCTTACCTTTACCCTTCTTCTTATCTTTAGAAGTGTTATTCGTAGGATTGGCCTGAACGGAATTAACTTCTGCGGTTTTACCATAATTTGAGGTGGACTGAGAAGCAACATTGTTGGAAGAAGTAGACTTCTTCTTCCCAGAGTTTGATGAAGAAGACTCCTGAGAAGTCTGAGATACGGAACAATAATACCATCGAAGGATGGAGTTTCTAGTGGTTTAGAAGTTCCAAGTCGAGGAGCATCAGGCAAGATGTCATACAATGCACCAAACTGAGAGTACACAAGATCAAGGTACTGGGCATAAGCAATGGCTTGTTCCTCGGTTACACATGCCCCCATAGCTATGTCATTCACAATCTGATTGGCAAAGGAGGTAGTGAACTAATGAGTCAGAAGCTGATAAGGAATCTCAAACTTGATCATGCGATGACGACGTTGCCACTCATGAATATGATCTGAGATATGAGTAGCTCGGTCCTATTTCAACTAAGTTTTGAGATGCATCTCGGTCTCATAACGGATCAGTAACTGAAAATGTGTAAGGAATGCCATGGCTAAGGAATTGAAATCTTGGAAGACACCACAAGACAACTCAATGTACCGCCTTGCAGCGACACCAGTAAGAGTTCGTTTGAAAAGACAGAGGCGAATAGAATCTTCAACCCAAGAGTTAGAGGAACACCACAAGTGGTATGTCATAACATGCGCTTGGGGGTCTTCACCAGACTTGCCCTCAAACTTAGGAAAATCACCAAGAATCTTGGTCAGAACCGGAGGCCAATACGGGTTATGAATAATAGGATCATTCATTAACTTTGACACATTTGGTAACTCCAACGTAGCAAGAAATGGTAATTAAGGATTAAAAGTCACTGGAGGTCTCTGATAAGGACCCGTGTTCACATTCTACCCAGTTCGAGAGAAATTTTTCCCCCAGATATTCTGTCCCAGAGAATTATGACCATAGGGGTTAGAAGCAGGATAATTCTATTGATACTGGGGTTGGGGACCAAGATATTGAGTTTGAGTAGACCATTGAGGCCCTTGCTGAGCAATGTAAGGATTATGTTGCGGAATGTAAGCATGGCTCTGCGGTTGATTTTGACGGTAAAAACCTTGGGGCGCATTATATACCGGTCAATATTGACCTTGAGGGTAATAAGCGCCTTGCAGTTGAGCAGGCGGACCATGCTAAGCAGGTTGAGCAGGTGGACCTAGCTAAGTTGGCTAAATAGGTAGAATTGGCTGCGGAACCGATGGAACCAGCGGAGGAGCGGGTTGAACCTATTGCTGAGCTGGTTGAAATAGATATTGAAGACCACCTGGTTTCACTTATGGGAAAGGTTGGCCCGATGGTTGCGATGGACCAGGTTGTCCCTGATAACCAGGTTGACTCGGAGGAGGACCGTAGGGTTGTCCTGGTTGCACAAAGTTTGGGCCATACTTAACGTGCGACTATGGTTGGGGTGCAACAGGTTGTCCCTATGGTGGATATATTTCCCCCCTAGGAGCAGAAGATGGTCCTAGTTGATTCAAAAGTTGACCAAACAAAATAGAAGGTTGTCCTTGTTGGACCAAAGGTTGACCTTGTGAAGGCTGGCCTTGTGGACCAACGACAGAACCCTGCTGAGGCAAAGGTTGTCCCGAAGGGGGTTGTCCTTGTAAGCTAGATGGTTGCACATGTAAGGTAGGTCCTAGATGATTAACAGTATGATAAGGATCATAAACATCCTGATGAGGATCAATAGGAGGAAAATAGACATGATTACCATATTCGTCATAATGATGCAGATACACATATACAGGGTTATCGACAACATCATAGTGATGGAATCAAGGATTACCAGGAGCTTGGAGTTGCTGAGAACCCTGAGAGCTCTACAGTTGAACAGCCAACAGATACTCTTAAAAATTAAGGCCACCAGTAATCACTGAAGTAGTGGAAACAACACTAGAAGCAAGTGGGGCCTCCGCGGCACGAGCTTGTGATCCACTTAGACTGGGATTAACAAGCCACGTAGGATTGAGAACAATAGACCTGCAAGTGTGAAAATATCCGTACAACTGAGACGTAACAACCGGTGTAGACGAAGCTACACAGACAGTGGGTTGAACTGGGACAGATGTAATAGTAACCGACGGATCTGATGCCGAAGGTGACAGCCCTAACGACGGGATGACTGAACTCCGAGGAGGAGTTGACATGCAGGATTGTGCTATGGATGCAATACCAGACATAATCTGACTCAAAGACCTATATTCGAGCAGAAGTGACACCGATGGTGGAGAAGATTGAATAGACACACGAGGGAGATCTTCTGGAAACAGTTGATATTCTCATGTAGAAACAAGCATTCCTTCACTGCCAACAGGACTAGAGGAATCCATATCTGATTCTGCCATAAGATCTTCGAAAAGACTACAAGGACTAGGAGGTACCGTAGCAGTGATAAATGACGATCCTGACGTAAGATTCTCCTTGTTCCCCAAAACCAGACCAAGCACCCGAAGGAGGCCAATTGAAATCAACTGACTCTTTAGGAGGATATCAAGTAGCAAGAGGCTAGACAGATGAGAGAATAGGCTGTGAAAACTCAGCAGACCTAGTGGACTAAGGGGTTTCAAAAGAAATGTCCGGAAAAGAACTACCACTAGGAGGCAGTGAGGATGACGAAACTAGAGGTTTTTCCACTTTGACTGTATATCAAAACAGGAAGGAAAAGAGATAACCAATCGAAGGCTCCAAGATCAAAAAATAAGGAAAACAAAAACAGGCCAAGTAACAAAACTTTTAACGGGCTTGTGATCGTAGGTAATTAATTTTGTGACACCGAAACCAGATTTTGATGTTTCATATTTTAAGAGTCGAGAAACAGGCAAAAGATGACTCTAGTCACTTTCAATTTGAAACGAGCATGAAAGGACAAGTGCACAACGATCTCTTCTCTTTTTAAAGAGTCATGAAAAGATCAAAATGACTACTCAGGTACTCTAAGCAAGAGGGTGTACTAGGTTTCCGTGAACTTCCATATACACCTTAGTGATAAAATGAAAGAGAAATGACCAAGGACTTAACGTACGTGCAGGTAGTCTCCCCGAATGTTGTATTCGGTGTATCATGGTTACAAGGCGGTAGACTTTGCTTCCTATGGATAAGAGGATTGCAACCTAGAGGGGTCTTCCTTTATATACTCGAGGGTATGGGGAGCACAAGTCCATACTAGCGTTGTCTAAATCCAAATGACGAAATGACAACGACTAGGTTTTAAGATGCCGGAACACGTCTCTAGCCTAGACCACTAAAAATGTTGCGTTAGGTTTCAATTTTGCCTTAGGTTCATTGAGTGAATTTTAAAGTTTATCTTGGATTATGTTTCAATTTCAAGGTCCTATCGAATTTGGAGCTCAAATTCCTAGATGAAAACTATATGCAAATGAACATCATTTTCAATTCAATGAATTCTAGTTGTGAGAAGGATAGAGATCTTTCAAACAATAAAAAAAAATGAAAGTATGCAAATAAATCCTCTAATGCCTCTAATGCAACCAACCAAAAATGAAACTCTCTCCTAGATTATCAAATTCTAGTTATGCAAAAGAATGTTTCAATTTTGATGCAAAGAAAGAATGCAAAATATGTTTTTTTCTTAATTTTCGATGAAAAGAAGTACGAAATGCACTAATTACATGAAAAATTAAAACAAACACTAGCTTGAGTGTTGTGTAAGATGTTAGTCATCAGTATTTTTTAGCTATTGATGATGACTAGTTTTTAAAGCGAAGTTTTCTAGAAGCTGATCTCCAATTTGTCAAAATTTGTCAGCTAGAAAACACCCCTAAAACATTTTTTCCTCCCACCTTTTCAATCAGCCTATGATGAGAAAAAACCCAGTTGTCAAGCCCTATCTAGTCTTAGTCATAAGCTAAAGTCATATGCTGTCATTCACCCTCATCCCCAGGTCATTCATTAACCAACTCTTGATAAGAATATCAGCCACCCTAGCTCCAGTCATATGTCATCTTAAGATCTGGTCATACCAAAGAGAATACTCCAAATCTGTCAAAGATCCCCCCTAAGTTAGGTAGTGGCGCTTTAGGAAATCCTCCCTTGGCAAACTATCCTATACTCAAAGAACCTCTATCTAATATCAACTAGTCATAGATGACCTTCCTATTCTGCAAACAAAGCTTGATACACCCTTAGGTCATGCCACTAACAAGTCTTGGTGTCTCAGCAGTGCATGTTTCAAAAGCCAAACTCATATTGTGTTGATCTATAGTGTTTCAGTGTCCTTTTCAAAGAAGAAATGTACCAATGTTCCAGAAGACATTATTAAACTAAACATGAGAAGACAACTGCTTCTCATGCTGTTTTGAGCCCGGGATGAAAGTAATAGACAGAGAGGTAATTCAAAGAACTTCTGCAAACACAATAAAAAAGGTTAGTGACTAATGACTAGCAAGTAATACTCTAACAGATACAAGTCAGGTTGCTCCTGGTTTCTAAAGATGCATAAGGGTATTCTATCAACAGGATACACATCTCAGAGCATGCCCCTCATGGCATATTGTCAAATTTTCACTTTTTATTACTTATTGTGATATACCAAGCAGAGATAGGCATTACAAGGAAAAATGACACAGTTTGAGAAAGGGATGAAATGTCACTTGTTGTAAAACCTCCTCCAAACATGAGCAAATGTTTGGGTGACTGTGTAAAACCTCCTTCAAGCATGAGCAGATGGTTAGGTCATTTGTTATAAACCTCCTTCATTTAAAAGCAGATGGTTTGGAAATATGATTAAGGCCTCCTTCATTTAACAAGCAGAGGGTCAAGAACAGAGGTGTAGCCTCATTCAAAAAGCACAAGGCCAACAATGCTGCAAATGGCCTAAAAAACTTGTTTACACCTTTTCTGCAATGGAGGAAACCACTGATACAGCAGTGATGTTTCAAGGGATGCTTACATAGTTTCACTGTTGAAAGACAGAATTGAAATGCAGTGGGAAAAAATTGAATGATTATTAGTATAAAATGGTGTTAAACAGAGGACAATCAATGGTACTATGATGAGTTAAGAAGCTTTGTTTGTCATGTCTACAAAAGCCTCCTTCAAAGAGTAAAAAAAGGCTAGAATGCCCAAGCTTACAACAACCTCATCAAAATGACAAAGAAGATAGTCTAAGCCTTGCTTCTGAAAGATACTTTTGCAAATGAACACACTGAGACAGTATGTGTGAGGGAAGGGTATGACAAATGTTTTAAATTCAGAGACAACAGTCAAAGAAATGAGACATACTACTATCATAAACAAAGATCTTTTTATGAAACATGTGAAAAAACCTTGTTGTTGCATATGATTGCATTAAGGGTCTCTAAAGGCCTCTTTCCTTGATCAACAAATATAAGTCAAGCCTCGGTGAATGAAACTAAGGTTTTACCCACCGTCAAAGAGAAATATCATTATAAGGATGCATCAACAGTCTTTGATTTTTCTCCGGAGCAGTTTTCCTTTTTTAAGGATAGAAATGGAAAAAAGGTGACAGGGTTATTTTCTTAATGAAGAAACAGTGAAAAGATCTTGCTTTCTAAGGAGTTTTATTTACTTCAGAAAAATTCATGACTATGGTGTCCTAAAAAAGAAGTTGTCCACAGCATTTTGTTATTAACTTGATCGAAGATGGGTCTTTGTAATGTTTTAAAGGTGATGAAATTACAAAAATAGTGATTCATGTTTTGACAAAACAAAAAAGGGCCTTTTCAAACATATAAACCCTCCAAAGCATGATATGAGGACATTTGAATTTTCTTTCATATAAAAGGTGGAGGAGACCGTTACAAAGTCCAATTTTCATTTCTCAAAACCATGAAACAAATGCTCCTCTAGCTGCTCACTGGAGAAACGAGGTTTTCAGGGAAAAATTTCAAGTTTTTTAAAAGCTTGGACATGCGCGGCGCGCCTGTAAGTGAAAATACACGGGGCTTCAAAAATTGCACAGCGTGCCTGTAGCAGCGCGCGGCGCGCCTGTGCGCCCATTCATTTACCGCCCGAAACTGACCCGACAGTCTGCTGCGCGACGCCCTCCGATTTAAACGCGTCGCTCCCCCATTTGCCTTTCAAAAAAGCTCTAAAAGCTCCTCCAAAAATTGACCAAGGCCCTTAAGCATTTCTTCAAGGTATTATCAATTTCCTCTTGGAAAAATTCAAAGTTTCAAGGGGGTGTTTTGCGGTGTTTTTTCCCTAAGAAGGAATAATGATTTTGAAACCATTTCATCATCTAAAACAATGGGATAGGCAATGTTAAAAATATAGAGTTCTTGTCAAAATTGAAGAAATTTTTCTTATGTTTGGAGGTCTCAAATCAATTTGGAGAGTGTCTTAACAATGGTTTTGAGGGCATTTTTTCATTTAAAAAGAACAAGAGAAAAGCAGTGACTAGAGGTTAGAGCCTTTGGTAAAAAATTAAATATTTTTGTTGCTGTGACTGCCAAGGATTAGTACAGTGATAGGTGGGGTGTTTTTATCAGTCTTAAAGGGCCTTAACTGCCTTTAAGAACAATGATATCCCACAGTTGCTAGACAGAAATACAGAGTTGTAGAGGTCTCAAGTTGGTTTGAAGGTGTCCTAACAGTGTTAAAACAAGAACAAACCTTGTCTGCAAAATCAAAGGGGGAAACACTGATTATAAGGTGAAGGCTTGGTCATATAAAGTGTCCTCTCTGTATTGTGAAATAGTGAACTTTGTGCAGCTACCAGAGTTCCAAAAACAGAGTGTGTTGAAAGATTTTTCAAGTCAGTTGAGGGTGTCTTGTTTACTTTGTAAAGAACAGTGAATAGCAAAAGAACATTGTTTGGGGGAAAGGTGTTTTTGTTTTTGTCAAAACACAAGAGTTATTTCTTCACTAAGAGACCACAAACACATCTTTTCAAGACCTTGCCCAAGCACAGTGATAAATTGAATTTTTGTTTTTCATTTGACAAGCACTTGTTGATTGGCATCAAAGAGGCACAGTGACTTATAAGGAGGACAAAGTGTGGTGTTGGGAAACCATTTGAGCAGCTTGTCTTGGTAAAACATTAAAGAGTATTCAAAGCAAAATGCCTCCCAAGAAAGACAGCAGAAGTGGCCCTCACATGAGGTTTGAACCTGTTTCAACTGAAGAGGTAAATGCTCATCCATCAGTCCTGTTTAACTTTCATGAAGTTGGATGTCTAGAGTTTTTTCAGGAGGTGAAAAGCTATCTCCCCTTGACACAACTTTGTGCTTTGAGATTGCAAGGGAAACACTTTCAGCTGGTAGGCTTGGATTTCAAGTTTTCTCCTAGATCCATTTCCAAAGCTACCAAAATCCCTTATGTCGGGGAAAAGTGGTTTAAACAGAGCTACCTAGACTCATAACAGTACAAACCCTTTTTGAAACCGGAGCATCGGGATACATGCCCATCCATCTTTCCTTTCTCATATTTGTTGACTAGTTATGCTCCCCTCATGAAGATAATCATGAAATATTTCACATGCGAGGGAAGATTTTCCCGGGTCTATGCTTACCATGTCCGGTTGCTCATGCATTTCACAAGAGCCCAATTGTTAAATCTCCCCTTATTCCTCCATAGAAGTATTGAAAATATGGCCTCCATTGTTCAAAAGATACCTCCCTCTCAGCAGTCAGCTTACCTTTTCCATCATCCCTCATCAAGATTGTCATTCTTCATCAACTTGAGAAGAAGGGAATCTCTTGGGACACTTTTATTGCACATCCATATTTCTCCATTGTCCCTTCATCCCATGCATCTCCTTCACCTTCCACTCATCATATTTCGCCTTCTTCAAGTAAGCCCATTCCCAAGAAGCTAAAATTTCCCATGATTAGTGAAGAAGAGCATGATGAAGAAGAAGAGCAGCAAGGTGAAGAAGAGCAGCATGATGAAACAGGGCAGCAAGGTGAAGAAGAGAAGCATGATGAAGAAGAGAAAAACAGTGAGGTGGGAAATGATGAGGAAATTGAATAGTTTTATGAGGATATTGGTAGCCCTCATAGCAGAAAAAATTATGAAGATGAAGCCCAAAACATTGGGGAGACAGAGCCTAAAATTACTAAAGAAAGCAAGGACAAGAGTAAAGAGGGCAACCCTCAAAAAGAAATGCAAGATGACAATCAAAGCATTCATGAAGAAACTCAGAACAGTGGCAAGGATGATGAGGGAAGTAACAAGGGCAAAGCGAAAATAGAGCATGTGATAGCTGCCTCTCCTAGGCAAGGGGCCATGCTTTCTTCTCCAAAAGTGGCAAAGCCCCAGACATCAAGGAAAAGGGTGCCTCAAACTATAACTCCAAATGTTACTAGGGCCCTCCGAAGCAAGGGAAGTTGCCCAAGCAACCCATTGTCGAATTACCCAAGAGAAGGAAGACCAAGAAGGCCACCCAAAGTAAGGGAAAGGAGAAAGAAGAAAGCAGCCATGAGAAGGAGAGGGACTTTGACATAATTCAGATCCAAAGTGATGATAGTGACAATGAGGCCTGAATCCTAGAGTCTCTCTTGATTAATAAAGAAGAAAAAATTGATGCTTTGAGGGCAGATCTAGAGAGGTCTTAAAACTTCATTCACTTTTTTCAAACACAAAATAAACAGATGAGTGTCCACATGGCGGTATATGAGACACGGGCCATCAAATATCAAAAAGAGGCCTCCAAGGCGCAAATTAAGTTGGAAGAACTCATGGGCGAGTTCAATGATAGCGAAGATGAAGATCAGTCAAGAAGAAAGAGGCCAAGGACCATGGGACTCAGAAGAGCCTTAAAGAAACAAAAGGAGGAAGAAGCTTCCATTTTCCAATCTCTTCCTCTCACTACTTTGTTCACCCAAGAGATAGAAAACAATCGAGAAGCATGGCTTGAGAGGGTGAATGATCACTTGGAGAAGAAGTTGGAAAAGGCCAATAGAGATTTGGACCTTCAAAGGAGGATGAACGGGCACCAAAAATGAAGAAAGACACCTCAAAGCTCCAAATTTTGGCCTCAGCTTCTCAGCATGTTTCTAAAAACCCTTGAGGGTCATGCTCGCCAAAATTGGGCAAAATTCAACAAGTTTTGGTTTTTTGTCATTTTTGGGCTTTTGGCTAAAAATCATGGGCATCGCAATTTCTTTTTGGGACATCCTAAAAGGATGAAAATGGTATCATTGGATGCCATAATTTCATGGGCATCTACTCAGCGATTTTTATATCAATTGAAGATGATTTGGTCCCCAAAAATGGCGAAAAACACTCACTTTTTCCACAATCTGCCCCGTTTATCAGCAAAGTCTATTTTTTGGGTTTTTACACACAGGTCAGTTTTTTGTAGACTTCCAGTGATCAGTTTGGACAAAAATAAGAATTTTCAGAAAATAGACATTCATAGCTTTCCAACTAGCCATTACGGGTCTCGTTTTGACATCGGGAAGGCCTCCAAAAGTTGCCGGCAAGACAGAGGACTTTCTGCTGATATATTTCTTAAGTATTTTTGTGAAAAATGCATTTTTCTGAAGTGGCTTTTCTTAATGTGCGTTTAGCTATTTTTGGGCATGGTTAGTTATGAAAAGTCAATATATTTTCCTTTTTTATCATTTTTGAGATATTTTATTAGATATTTTGTGCCTTGGGCTTTGCAAAGCCTCAAGGACAAAATCAGATATTTTGATGGGCCAATGAGATTGCAAGTTGCACTAGGAGGTTTTCCCTCATCTTGGCCTATATAGTCCAAGAGACTTCATTGTAAATAAGGTTGAACTTGATGATATAGAGCAATATATGGTTATACAAGCTTGGAAGAAACACCTGTCTCATGCATTGGATAGTTTCTTGAATGTTTTTGGATGATGAAAGAGGACTATTGTTGGATTCCTTGACTTGGTAAAATGGTATAGTGTCCCTCTCTGTTATGCTTCTTATTTTTCATTCATACTACATGTTCTTGCTTTCTATAAGACAGTAAAGAATAGATTTGAGACATGCCCTTGGAGGCACCTCAAATTTCATGTTTCTTTATAGCTTCTATGTTTTCTTCCTTCTTAGTCATATCAAAGAATCCTTGATTGCTCTTTGATAACTGAAGAAATTGTTTGCTTGTTTCATTTATGGTTTTATGCATGCTAAGTATGATTCACGGTATGCCCTGCTTACTCCTGGCTAGTCATAGCTCCACCTCTGAAACCTTTCGTTGATTGTTTGAGTGTCATTTGTTGAACCAAGGAGGTCTTGTACTGATCTTGCCCTTTGCCTAAAACTATGCAATCTTGATTCAAAGTGCCCAATATCTTGAAATACTATGCTTAGGCATTTCCTCATAGTGATTTTATTTGTTTGCTTGTCTTAATTGTATTTCCCCAAAGTCTGATAGCAATTTCCTAAAATTAGAGAGTCATATATCTCTATGTATTGCTTGAATGTTTATTTCTATGCATTGATTAGTTTATAGTTACATTTCTCATTATTAATGGTTAGCCCTACCATGTTTATGTTAGCTATTGAACTATTTATGTTTGAAATCATTTTTTCTTCACAAATTTAGTGTCCATCCCACTCCATTTTACCCAAAGATCCATTTTACCTTGATCAAATCGGCCCTTCCACAACCTTGTATCACCATCTAGAGCTTTCTAGACCTTTTCGACCCCATAGCCTATTTGATCTGACAATATTTTTATCTATCTTAGTCTTTGATCATTTCATCCCTCACAAACCTAAAAGCAAAACTAAAAACCTACTTCATAACTAGCCTAAAATCAGAAACACAAGAAGCAAACACACAGATATCCCTTATACAAATAGAGAGAGCCCTCTCTGAGTCCAGGAAGGCTAGGTCCTTGGGCTCCAAAGATTGGTTTGATGTTACCCTATCACTTGGCTTGCCAATCAGCCAAATCACGGGACACTAACATAAGAATTGAAATTGAATGACTCAACCAAACACAAAGCAAACACAAGAGAGAACTCAAACTAATGCTGCAATCTTTCAACCAAAATTTTATTTTTTTAAAAACTGACCCAAAAAAAGCAATGTAATCTATGCTTGGAGCAACTAGGAGAAGAATCAATCAAAAAATGAAATGATCATTCAATCAAAGCAAACACTCAAAAGGATAAAAAAACTTAGTGCAATCGACCCGAGAATGAGGCTGACAAAAATCAACGAGAATTGATTTCCAAGCAGAAGGCTCAGTGCACAAAGACGCTTAGAAACCCTAAGGCCTTAATCTACACTGATAGGAAAATGGACAAACGACTGAGAAAAAAAAGTCAACAATAATAAAAATTAATCCCAAAGGCTTAATTACACACAAAAAATCACCCAGAGTCAAGCACAATTGACCAAAAGACTCATTAAGCAGGGTAAACCTAATTCTACAGGAGTTGGCACGACTGTGAGGTGGTATTCAATGCCAAACAGGGGTTGGCGCGACTGCACCAAAAGCAACCTATGCCAATCGATGGGACTGTTCAAACGAAAAACGTGCCAAGCCATATAAATATAGAAAAAAGGAAAATCCAATGAGCATAGGTCAACCTTGACACTCTGGAGCTGAATAGGGGATGACAAGCAAGCTAGCAAATCGGGAAAATACAAACAAGCAAGCCAGCGACTGAAATCGACCCAACAAGCTAAAACGACAAACTCACACTGATTCCCCAATGGAGTCTCCAATTTGTTAAGCAGTTAAATCCTCTCTACGGACAGAGACGATCCCTCTAGCCCGAGAGTGGGTCTAGAAACAAAGAGGCATGCTAGAGTGTAGATTCCTAATTACATAATGGAAGAGGACACGATAGATCGACCTACCTAGAATCCAATGCAGTCGTTATGGCTCTAGTGGTTGTGGCCTCTCGCTCCTGCCTTGGCAAGTCACAATCCATCTGTAGTCATGCTTGGATACCTGCACATAAAACAGTAAATAAGAGCAGCATACAACATAATAATTCCATTTGAATCACTAACCAGTCAAAGAGGGCTAAGCATATTGTGTTAAAACAAACAACATAACACAAAATGGGAACCCAAACAATAGTAACATATATATTGATAGAAGGAAGAGGTACAACCAAAGCTTTGACCTTACAGTCTCATCCAGCAGGGTTCAGCCGAAGCACGTCTCATATACCTGTCAAGGGATTCAGACGAGATGAGGGCATGGACTTAAGCTCTCTCAACGAAGTTCCTTCTTGTTCTATCTCTTCAACAATTCTGCTATAGTATACTCAATTCTCCATGTTCAACTAGCTTATGCAAGGAGAGATAAATTATTTTTATAGAAGCAAAGGAGGAGGTTAGGATCCCTACAAAGGTGCGAGGGAGGCCAATCCTTTAGGAGGTTCTCATGGGAGGTGGAAACCATAAACTAGAGTGAGTGTTGAAAATGCAATAAGATGATGGAGCTTAGTGAAAAGAAGTCGCCTTCACTAAGTGGGCTCGCAGGCTATTTTTGGCGCAAAGTCTATTTTTAGACATATGGATCATGGTCTATGAGTTGCAGGATGATATTTATGGATGATTGGTCGAGTTGGTAAAAATACATGGACCTCTATTTTTAGACATTGGGCGGAATCTATTTTTAGACTGCCAGTCTAAAAATAGAACAGTCGAATATTATTAACCATTAATAATATTTGGACTATAAACATTATCTTATCCTCTTGGAGCACTTCAGTTTGATGCTTGGATGTGGCACATGCAACTGAAAGAAGGAAATACGCTTTTCCTATGGGTTATTTGAGCTATTTCATGGTTGAATTCAGTTAGAACTCATGTGGTAGAGTTTGGTGGAGTTGATGAGACAGTTGGTGGAGTTGTGCTCGGTTTAACTTAGTTGAACTAGTTTTATTTAGTCTAACTGACAAATACACTAGTGATGAGTGGTGTGAATTAATTATTAATTAATTCACTAATTATTAACTCATAAATCAACTAAAGAATACATCAGTTAACTGCAATGCATGGATAGTTCAGTGGAGACTAGTGTTAGAGGTGGGTGAAAGGGTGAGTCTACTATCAGTTGTGACTATAGCTGTGCATGGGATTTGCACACACATTGATTGAGATTGCCAATGAGGATTGCGTAGTACAAGACAGTGGGATTCGAACTTGGATCTCATCATTATTCATCTTGGATTGTGCAGTAGAGGTAGGCAGACTTGTGGAGGAGATTTGAACTTGTGACTTGTTCATATCTGAGCTAGTTTTGTGTGTAGCATGTGAGATAGTGCTGAGAGCTGTGAGGAGATTTGTGCTATGTATTGTTACATGTTCTCTATCATTATAATATACAGATAGTTGGGGGTTTTCAGCTATTAACTTTCCCCATTACATATTGTGTTATATGTGTGCTTGATTATGTTTTAATGTGCGCATGCGACTGCTTTAGTTTCCGCAAATTGATGATCAATTGTAGAAGAGGTTATGTATTATGCATGAAGCTTAAATAGTGTGTAATCAGGATAATCTAGGTGAATAATTCAGCTATTATTCAATTTTCTACATGGTATTGGAGCGAAATTGATCATCAGATCTATTACAGTGATTACAATTTATTTCGGTAGACAGAGTCTGTAAGCAAGCCAGGTAGCTTCTGGATCCATGCTTTCTTTGAAAGGTGATATATCCAGTAAATTCCCCTACAGTCAATCTCTGTGCTAGAAATACTTTGTTCTCACAGATCAGAAGCGGTTGAGTTTTGGGCTGGTGGAATTCGAATTTGCAGAAGAGTTTTCTTGGTGTCGAAGTTGAAATGTCTTTCAACAGATTGCGATTGGAGTATGCCCTTGAGGGCAGCTCGAATTATGTTGCATGGAAGGATAGGATGGAGGCGGTGTTAGATGACAATGGGTTGAAGGAGTTCATAGATGCTGAAGTCCCAAAGCCTACTGACGTTGCTCAAGTTGAGGCTTGGCAAAAGAAGACAGCAAAATGTCGAAGGATGCTGTTGGAGGGCGTGAAGGATCACATTGTATCTAGCCTGCATGGAAAAACTTCTCCATACTTGATGTGGAAAGCGTTGAAAGATTTATTCCAAAGCAAGAGTGACCAGAGGAAGTTGGCGCTCAAGGATAAACTCAGAAACATAAAGATGAAGAAAGGCGACAGTATACCCAAGTACCTCACGAAGTTCACCCAATGCAGGGATGAGCTGGGAAGTGTGGGGGTGACTGTAGATGAGGAGGACTTGGTGGACTTGGCTCTCCTTGTTCTTCCGAAGAGTTGGCATTCCTATCAGGACTCTATCAATGGTCAGGAGAAATTGCCAGGATGGGAGCGACTTTGGTTGGATCTCATGCAAGAGGAGATAAGGCGAAATACCAGGGACAGACCTTCATCAAAGGCATCTGATGAAGAAAATTGCGCTTTGGCTGCCAAAGCAAAGAAGGGGAATAGCAAGAAAGATTCTCATTCCGGTGCGAAAGGCAAGAAGCAGGACATGTCCAAGGTGAAGTGCTTTCACTGTCACCAGCACGGACATTATGCCACAAATTGTCCGCAAAAGAAGAAAAATAAGCATGCTTTTAGATCTGCAGCGGGAGAGGCCTTAGCCTCGTAGTTTGAGCTGGATTTTTCGCTGATCCCATGCTTGGTATCAAGTGTGATGGGTTCATTTTGGTTCTTGGACAGTGGTTAGTCTTTTCACATGACAGGAGATCGATATTTCTTTTCTGATCTGGATGAGAAAGATCTTGGAGTGCACTTTGAGATGGGCGATGATGGTAGATACAGTGCGACCAGTATCGGTACCATTTCCTTTGAGAAGGAGTCTGGTAAACCCTTCGTATTGAAGGAAGTGATGCATGTTCCAGGATTGAAGAAGAATCTTATCTCTGTGGCAATGTTAGAAGACAAGGGATATAATGTTGTCTTCAGCGAGGGAAAGGATTTCCTGCGCAGTAAGACAACTGGAGAAACCCGGAAGATAGGGGTTCGAGTCAACAACCTTTATCAATTGCAAGTAGATGGCTGCGTAGCAATGGAATGCAAGGCAGAAGGAGTGGTGAGCCGGGATGATGGCGAGCTGTGGCACCGGAGATTGGGCCACATTCACCATGGAGCTTTGAAGATACTGCAGCAGATTTCTACTGGGCTTCCTAAGGGCACTCTTGCGCAGTGAGATCAGTGCAAGGGGTGTACCCTAGGAAAATTTGTGAAAGCCACCTTTCACGAGAAGGATAGTCGCGCCACGAAAATCCTTGAGAGAATTCACATAGACGTGTGTGGACCTTTCTCAGTAGCTTCGACAACAAAGCACAAGTACTATGTGATCTTTGTTGATGATTTTTCTCGGAAGTGCTGGATCTTCTTCATGCAGAAGAAGAGAGAGACAGACTCAAAGTTCTGTGAGTTCAAGGCGCTAGTTGAGAAGGAATCGGGGAAGCATGTGAAGGCTCTTAGGAGTGACAATGGTGGCGAATTCATCTCTGCCGAATTCAAGGACTTTTGCAGTGCAGAAGGAATTCAGAGAGAGCTCATAGCACTTCATAACACACAGCAGAACGGGGTTGCTGAGCGGAAGAAAATAACAATCGTGGGTGTTGCACGGGCGATGTTGCATGATCAGGGCCTACCCATTCACTTGTGGGCGGAGGCATGCAATACTGCAGTATATGTGTAGAACTGTTGTCCTCACAAGATACTTGGCATGAGTACACTCAAGGAGGCGTTTTCTGGTAAGAGGCCTGATATTTCCCATTTGAGGATTTTTGGTTCACCTGTCTATATTCATGTGACGAAGGATTCCAGGAAGAAGCTGGAGCCGACCGCAGAGTTTGGGATATTTTTGGGGTACACTGATACACCCCACAACTATCATGTGTATTTTCCAGACAGTCGCAAGACTGTTGTGCGACGGGATAACAAATTTCAGGAGGAGAAAGCCATGAAGTGTTCGCTTGAGAGGGAGCCACACTTGCATGTAGATGAGGAGCTATTAGTTCCTAAGGATGAGCTTCAGGATGTGGATTAGCCACAAGAGGAATTTCATGGAGTGGTAGAGACCACTCATGCAGTGCCAACCATCAAAGGGCAGAAGTGCACTACAGAAGCTGAGCGACTGGCTCAAGATGCAGAGAAGGTTGTAGGACCACCTACAGCATAGTGCAAACAGAGACAATCACCGGACCGGTACATTGGATACATGGCTCTTGTGAGCAAATGTGTCGTGACAGAGCCATCCTCTTTCGAGGAAGTTGTGGAGGACCTCGCATGGGTAGATGCCATGGTGGAAGAGTACGATTCAATTGTCAGAAACAGTGCATGGGAGATTGTCCCAAGGCCGGAAGGGAAATCAGTGGTGGGTTCAAGATGGATCTACAAAGTGAAGCAGGTGGCTAAAGGGAGTGTGGAGAAGTACAAGGCAAGATTTTTTGCCCGAGGCTTCTCACAGATAGAGGGGATCGATTATGAGGAGACCTTTGCATCTGTCGCAAGGTATTCTTCTATACGGACGATCCTAGCTCTCTCAGCGCAGATGGGGTGGCACATTCATCAGATGGATGTGAAGACTGTGTTCCTTAACGGAGTCATTGAGGATGAGGTGTACATAGAGCAGCCCGAAGGTTTCGAGATCTTCAGCAACGAGTCGCATGTGTGCAGGCTCAAGAGAGCATTGTATGGGTTGAAACAAGCACCTCCTTCTTGGTACACACGGATAGACAGTTATTTGACCGGACTTGGATTCTCCAAGAGTGGGGCGGATCCTAACCTGTACCAGATTGTGGTGGAGGGTAAGTTGCTGATCATTGTACTTTATGTAGATGATTTGAATTTGACGGGTGATGAGCTGTTGATACTTTCATGCAAGGAGGATCTTGCTAGAGAGTTTGAGATGAAGGACTTGAGCCTCCTTCATTATTTCCTGGGATTGGAAATTTGGCAGCGTAGTGATGCACTGTTTGTTTCTCAGGGTAAGTATGCCTGGGAGATACTGGAGAAGTTCAACATGCATGGCTGCAAGCCTGTTGATACTCCTCTTCCTGGAGGTTGGAGGAAAGAGGATGCTACTTCAGCGGAGGTAGTGGATGCCACTTTGTATGTAAAGCGATTGGTGGGGTCTGCTGTGTCTGGTCAATAGGCCCGATATATGCTAAATAATGAGACTTGACTGTCACAAGCTATGGTTAAGCCAACCAAGCTCTTCTGGAAGGCAGGCAAGCATGTATTGCGTTATCTTAGAGGCACATTGGGATATGGATTGTGGTACAGATAGGAGGATGAGGTGAAGCTATGTGGCTTCACGGATGCAGATTGGGCAGGGAGCCCAACGGATAGAAAGAGCACATCTGGAGGGATAAGAAGTTTCATGATAGATCCAAACACATCAACATATTCCATAAGTTTCATGGAGTGTTGAAAATGCAACAAGATGATGGAGCCTAGTGAAAATAAGTCGCCTTCACTAAGTGGGCCCGCATGCTATTTTTGGCGCAAAGTCTATTTTTAGACATATGGATCATGGTCTATGAGTTGCAGGATGATATTTATGGATGATTGGTCAAGTTGGTAAAAATAGATGGACCTCTATTTTTAGACATTGGGCGGAATCTATTTTTAGACTGCCAGTCTAAAAATAGAACAGTCGAATATTATTAACCATTAATAATATTTGGACTATAAACATTATCTTATCCTCTTGGAGCACTTCAATTTGATGCTTGGATGTGGCACATGCAGCTGACAGAAGGAAATACGCTTTTCCTATGGGTTATTTGAGCTATTGCATGGTTGAATTCAGTTAGAACTCATGTGGCAGAGTTTGGTGGAGTTGATGAGACAGTTGGTGGAGTTGTGTTCGGTTTAACTTAGTTGAACTAGTTGTATTTGGTCTAACTGAAAAGTACACTAGTGATGAGTGGTGTGAATTAATTATTAATTAATTCACTATTTATTAACTCATAAATCAACTAAAGAATACATTAGTTAACTGCAATGCATGGACGGTTCAGTGGAGACCAGTGTTAGAGGTGGGTGAAAGGGTGAGTCTACTATCAGTTGTGACTATAGCTGTGCATGGGATTTGCACACACATTTATTGAGATTTCCAATGAGGACAGCGTAGTAAAAGCTAGTGGGATTTGAACTTGGATCTCATCATTATTCATCTTGGATTGCGCAGTAGAGGCAGGCAGACTTGTGGAGGAGATTTGAACTTGTGACTTGTTCATATATGAGCTAGTTTTGTGTGTAGCATGTGAGATAGTGCTGAGAGCTGTGAGGAGCTTTGTGCTATGTATTCTCTATCATTATAATATACAAATAGTTGGGGGTTTTCAGCTATTAGCTTTCCCCATTACATACTGTGTTATATGTGTGCTTGATTATGTTTTAATGTGCACATGTGACTGCTTCGATTTCCGCAAATTGATGATCAATTGTAGAAGAGGTTATGTATTATGCATGAAGCTTAAATAGTGTGTAATCAGGATAATCTCGGTGAATAATTCATCTATTATTCAATTTTCTACAGTTGATTCCATGGTTATTCAATCCAATCACTCTGAATGACTCATCCTCGAAGTTGTTGAAGTGGAATCTTCACCTCTATTTTTTTTAAAAATTCGATAAACATCTCAGCATGGGTGTCTAATTGGGATAGAGCACCAACTAGAATGGGGCCCAGTGTTAATCTTCCTCGTCGAGGCGAAAGTGGAACTGGCTACTCAAACCAAGGCAAAAATAAGGGTTTTTGAAGCTCTACTCAGGGAATTGTCAACAGAAGGAATATTTCTCTCATGTAAAGGGATGCAATGATGGTCTTTGCAAGGCATGAAACTTCTTATTAGTCATAGAAATGACCCTCCGATGTGCGAGTTAGGGATTGTAAGGATAGTGAAAAAATGCTATGTAACAATATCTTCAACATCTATGATTAGCCCTTTATTTCCATGAGTATCTTTTATGAAATGCACAAATTTATATTTAAAAATAATGATACTTGATTCTTCGATGATTTATTCAACATCAATGATTAGCCGCTGAATTTTTGTTGATGCATTTTGACATTCTTCGCTCTATTCTCTAATTTTTGGGAATAAATTTATGTATCCAATTGTTTACAAGTGTGTATGAAATAGAACTTCATCATCAAAGGCTTTAATTGATTTAGCTTCAATTAAGTTAAAAGGATGCAAAGTATATGCAAGCTCTGTAACATGAGCCACAATTTTCACTATTATTTATCTAATATTAAATGACAAAGAAATAAATTGTTTTGTATTTTTTCTTTGAAATATATTTAGTCTAGTCAAGATATTACCTATAGACTTAAGCAACAAAATACCTATCTATAAAAAATTTCGGCAATAGCAATGTCTTACCTTGAAATCCATATATTTGAATCAATGTATTACTTTCTCTTTCTTCATGCATATCTTTTCCCCAAAGGAAAAATTGTGCCTGTCTAGATATACTATGAGGTTGTTGTTCATTTATCATGTAATTGATTTGCCTTACAAAAACATCTTGAATTAGACAAAATTTTAAAGAAGCATTATGCTTCCACAGTATAGGATACCATAATTACAATGGTTCTTTATCACATTGAATTTAGTATTACATATAAAAGCGTGAAAGCCATCATTAGAAATTAAAGCTATTATGAGATATGACAAAATGAAGAATCTATTGGTCCTGGATAAATTGGTTAACTAAGAATCTAATTCATTATAAATGATATCAACCCAATTGAATACACAATCCTTTTTCTATGTGCAATAAATCATATAGAGAATCATTTTTGGAACACTTTTTGTAGTTTCTTGGCCCATGACATGTGCACAAAGCCAACATAAAGATCGTAAGGAAATTGGTAACTTGGTGAAAAGAAATCCCCAACAAAATTAGCCTCACAGGATTCTGATATCGTGAAACTATTTAATTTGGACAATGCCAAATGAATATTAGCTTCCGATAACTTGAATATTTGTCTGAATGTGCTTGTATTCAAAGGAATCCTCTTCACTAGTAGCATAATTGTTCTTTTTTTTTATTCATTTTTTTTTGCGCACAAATGGACAATTTCCCTAAAATAAAATAAAAATATGGCACACATGAAGCATTTTCTAATCCATTATTCCAAATATTTTTGATGTTCTTATATTTCATTGGAAGATTCACATAATTCTCATATGAAATCAACCAATGGAAGTTATCATTGACACGACCAAGTAAATTAATGGTATCAATGAAAATATCTTTTCTACCTTGTATTCTAACCATGTTCATTTTGTAGCTGAAAACACTTTCTAAATCAATAATGTTCTTAATACTGCTGAGATGTACACTTTTTTAAATTATGTATATATTCTGTATCTCTTTCTTTTGAAAACACAAAATCAACTCCGACTATTGCAATTGTGAAATATATTGCACATCACATTTGTCAATAAATAAAAATTGAGGATACCAAAGCTAACATTTAGAGAAACCAGTGAAAATATAAATCGAAGCTCCAAAACCATCTCATCCATTTATTATGCATCTCACTTCTGTGTTACTATAATTTCTTTGCAATATTGGTAGGTAACTCACATAATTTTGATAATAATTCTCATTGCAAAAAGTGCGCCTAGTTATGCCTATCATAAAAGTACAAGGTTGTGTGGGTAATTCCCACTACTTTGTCATTATCATCTTTGAATTATGAATAACCTAACACACAAATTTAAAGAAGCTCAGAGACGCATGCAGTTTCACCAATCATTGCAAATTTCTTCGCTCCCTTATCTTCTAACCTAAATAAAGGATGGTTAAAAAATTAATGACATTTTTAAAAATGTCCATGAACGTATGGGAAAAGTGTCACACAATATGGGAATATGAAAAGAAAATATGCAAAGTAGAATGTATATACAAACAAAGGAAGATGCAAAAAAGACAACAACACTTCTATAAATTTGCAAGTTTCACAAAATGTTTGTGCATTTTTCCTATCTTTTGCAATTAGTAATTAGCTTAAGTTTTAATAATACAATTAACAAATCTGAAGTATCAAATATTGGATATGATTCCTGAAATCTACGATTATTATTACCTTGCAATAGTTAAATTAATTACTTATTCATTTTGGAATCCACATGAGAACAAATAAACAAATCTATCGTTACAACTTATACAAAAATAGCCAAAATTTGCAAAGGTATGTTGTATTGCATTTTTAATTGCCTATGAACTTTATTGTTTCAAAACAAAAAACATATAGATTTTGCAGTGTTAACATTATTCAAAGTATAACGAAGCATGAACTGCATCATGGTGACTCTAGTACAAATGTAAAATATGAACATTACATTGTTGAAGAGAAACAAATGTCCAAATGTGATCAATAATTGCCTTATTCCTATCAATAAAATTCATCGTTATTTCTTGTAACTTCTTGCACCACGTATACTCTAATAGTTGTTTACTTATTTTTATATTTGAATTAATGCCAATATTTAAATCTCCAATAAGTATAAAAATGTATCACCAAGTGTGAATTGTGCCCTTGCTATATTTATTTCTTCAATGATTACTGAAACAAATACAAGTGGAACAACATATATATATATCTGTATATATATTTTATGCATATCCAACATTAGAAAAATACTTTCAAAAAAACAAGTTCGATTATGTTATTGCGAATGTTTTTCCTTGATACGATTTCTATGTTTTCTTGCATGCAAGTAAGTACTCCATGAAGACAATTTGATATGTTGAAATTGAATATACGAAATTCTGTATTGGACGGTGGAAATTTTAAATGTGTTTCTTGAATACAGAGAATCACATCATTCATTAAGTCTTCATAAAAAATAATGTCATTCAAATGAGCATGTATACTTCGTGTATTCAAACTTTCAATAGTTAGATTATTTTCACTTTCTATCGACTTCTCTATGTATCCTAATTTCCATGATGCTTTAGTTCATAAGTATTTACACAAAATTTAATTTGTGTTAGTTTTTGAAGAACATACAACGATTCTATCATTATAACACGTGATAGTGTTGTGTAAACTAGTCCATGTGTCAATATGCCATTTGGATCAAATGCAAGTCTATTCAATGTTAAACCCTGTGATCAGTGAATTGTTCTAGAACACGTTAGCTGTATCGAAAAGTGTTTACCTACCATAGTTGTGAATTTGTTCCTATTACATGTCAAATTATTTTGAAACACACAATATTGAATTCCAATAAGACGAAACATTTCTGTCGTATATTCCACGATAATTTTTTCTTTGAAGTGTACCGATATATAGTACATTTGGCGGAAATTTCGACACTTTTGACGAAATGTCGGAAATTTCCCCAAATTATATCAACTTTTCAAATCCCGCCACGAAGTGTCGCTATACCGATGTTTAGAGACAAGTTTCAGTATTGCGACACATATAGGTAAGTGTCGGTCTTGCGACATTTTCAAAAAAGCGTCGTAATTGCGACGGATTGCTGAAATATGTCGTTATTGCGACACTTAGACAAGGTGTCACAATTGCGACGTTTCGAGGAAGGTGTCGTTATTGCGACAGTCTGGGGAAACGTGTCGCTCTTGTGACGTTACAGAGACAATATGTCGCTATTGCGACGTTTAGAGGAAGGTGTCACTATTGCGAAATTTAGAGGCAAAGTGTCGCTCTTGCGATGGTTGGTGGCAAAGTGTCGCTCTTGCGACGGTTGGTGGCAAAGTGTCGCTCTTGCGACGGTTGGTGGCAAATGTGTTCGGTGGGATAATCCCACATTCACCAAGTGTATAAGCGATATTGGTGTTTATATAAATATTGAGGTTTTACATGTTTCGACTACGAGCCGAAGGCTATGCACACTCATACATTCAATTGGGACTCAGCGCATGCACTCGGCCCCTCCCATCACGACTTGGATTTGGTTGTGGTTTAGCTTGTGGTTCTCGGCCTCGGTCCTGTGGTGATCGGTGTAGGTGCTTGGGCTGAGCCAGGTGCTCTGTGGAGTATAAAGCCCACAATTTTATTAAAAATATAAACAATTTGTAAAAAGCCCACAATTTTATTAAAAATATAAACAATTTTATATTAAATATAATATAAAATTCATATACCCTTTTTTATTTGCCCAATAAAATAAGCTCGAATACAAAAAATTTTATATTAAATATAAAATTGATATACACTTTTTTATTTTCCCAATAAAATAAGCTAGAATACGATAGGATTAGGGCATTTTGAGATTTTTTACAAAAATGGCAAAAGAGGGAAATAGATAGGACAATCATTAAGGTAGTTTAGGAAAAATAGGATTTCATATATTTTAGCATGCAAATTGCCAGACTGGGGTAATTTAGGGCTTTTTTGAAAAATCGAGGTATATGATAACGACGGAAAATGGTGAATATAGTGAAGGCATAAGGAATCATAGCCAAAAAATGATCATGAAAGATAACTTTTGAGGGTGAAAAAATGAGTGTTAACAAGATGCATGCTTTGATTCTAAGTTAGAACCCGATAAGGGGAATGACAAAGGGAAGCATATGATTGATGCAGAGCCTAGTGCCACTGTTACCACCACCAAGATCCATAAGGATGAGCCCGAAGATCTAGAGGAGGGGGGTCCCCTCTTCCACTCATAGATGTGGGTGAAGGGTTCTTTGCTACAGTTCATTTTCGAAAACAAGAGCCAAAAGAATCTCATTTCAGCAGAGGTTGTGAAGCAGCTAGGCCTACTGACCACAAAACACCCGTAGTCATACACCATCGGGTGGCTTCACCTGCAGTCATAAACCATAGGCCTATTTTTCTTTTTCTCCCTTGTGGCATATTCGTTCGGTTACGCGCGTCGTGTCGCGCCGTGTGAGGTCGGCCAATCGGGCGCGTTCGGGTCAGGCCATTCCGTTCGAGGGCGCCCGTATCAGTTTTTCTAAGTTGTGACCGCTCGGGTGCCTTGTGCATGTTTGGGTGGCACATTTTTCATTTGCTTCCTTGTGGCATCGTTTGATCGGGTGTGCAATGTCGCGCTGTGTGAGGTCGCCTGAACGGACGCATTCGGTTCGGGCCGTTTCTTTCAAGGGCGCCCATATTAGTTTTGCTAGGTTGTGACTGCCAGGGTACCTTGTGCACGTTCGGGTGGCCCGTTTGATGTTTTCTCCCTTGTGGCATCGTTCATTCGGGCGCATCGTGTCGCACCGTGCGAGGTCGCTCGACCAGCGCATTCGGGTCAGATCGTTTCATTCGAGGAGGCGCCCATATTAGTTTTGCTAAGTTGTGACCACCTGAGTGCCGTGTGCACGTTCAAGCAACCCATTTTCCATTTTCTCCCTTGTGGCATCGTTCAGTCAGGCGCGTCGTGTCGCGCCATGTGAGGTCACCCGACCAGGCGTGCTCGGGTCGGGTCGTTTTGTTCGAGGGCACCTGTATCAGTTTTGCTAAGTTGTGACCGCCCAGGTGCCTTGTGCACATTCAGGTGGCCCGTTTGTTGTTTTCTCCATTGTGGCATATTTGTTTGGTTAGGTGTGTCATGTCGCACCGTGTGAGGTCGCCCGACCAAGCGCATTCAGGTTGGGCCATTTCGTTCGAGGGCTCTCGTATCAGTTTTGCTAAGTTGTGACCGCTTGGGTGCCTTCTGCACGTTCAAACGGCCTGTTTTTCATTTGTAGACTTGTGCAATCGTTCAGTTGGGCGAGCCGTGTCGTGCTGTGCGAGGTCGCCCAACCGGGCGCGTTCGGTTTGGGTCATTTTGTTCGAGGGTGCCCGTATCAGTTTTGCTAACTTGTGACTGCCCATGTGCCTTGTGCATGTTCGTGCAACCCGTTTTCCATTTGCTCCATTGTGGCATCGTTTAGTCGGGCGCACCGTGTTGCACAGTGCGAGGTTGACCGACCGGGCGAATTCGGTTTAGGCCGTTTCGTTTGAGGGCGTGCGTATCAGTTTTGCTAAGTTGTGACCGCCCGAGTGCCTTGTGCACGTTTGGGCGACCCATTTTCCATTTTCTCCCTTGTGGCATCGTTCGATCGGGCGTGTCGTGTCGCGCCATGTGAGGTGGCCCGACTGGGTGCGTCCAGGTCGAGCCATTTTGTTCAAGGGTGCCCGTATCAGTCTTGCTAAGTTGTGACCGTCTGGGTGCCTTATGCACGTTAGGGTGGCCCGTTTTCTGTTTTCTCCCTTGTGGCATATTCGTTCGGTCAAGCGTGCGGTGTCGCGTCGTGTGAGGTCGTCCGACTAGGCGCGTTCGGTTCGAGCCGTTTCTTTCAAGGGTGCCCGTATAAGTTTTGCTAGGTTGTGACCACCAGGGTGCCTTGTGCACGTTCACGCGACTCGTTTTATGTTTGCTCCCTTGTGGCATCGTTCGGTCGGGTGCATCGTGTCGTGACGTGCGAGGTTGCCTGACTGGGCGCATTCGGGTTAGGTCATTTCATTCAAGGGCGTCTGTATTAGTTTTGCTAAGTTATGACCACCCGAGTACCATGTGCACATTCGGGCTGCCTGTTTGCCATTTTCTCCCTTGTGGCATCGTTCGGTCGGGCGCGCCGTGTCGCGCCATGTGAGGTCGCCTGACTAGGCGCATTTGGGTCGGGCCGTTTTGTTCGAGGGCACCTGTGTTAGTTTTGCTAATTTGTGACCGCCCGAGTGCCTTGTTCATGTTTGGGCGACCCGTTAGCTGTTTTCTCCCTTGTGGCATATTCGTTCGGTCAGGCGCATCATGTCGTGCCGTGTGAGGTCGCCCGACCGGGCACATTCGGGTCGGGCTGTTTCGTTCGAGGGCTCCCGTATCAGTTTTTCTAAGCTGTGACCACCCAAGTGCCTTGTGCATGTTTGGGTGGCCCGTTTTCCGTTTTCTCCCTTGTGGCATCGTTCAGTCAGGCGCGCTGTGTCATGCCGTGCGAGGTCGCCCAACCGGGTGCGTTAGGTTCGAGCCGTTTTGTTCAAGGGCACCCGTATCAGTTTTGCTAACTTGTGACTACCCGGGTGCCTTGTGCACGTTTAGGCAGCCTGTTTTCCATCTACTCCCTTGTGGCATCGTTCATTTGGGTGCACCGTGCGAGGTTGCCTGACCAAGCGCGTTCAGTTCGGGCCATTTCGTTCGAGGGCGCCCGTATCAGTTTTGCTAAGTTGTGACCACCCGAGTGCCTTGTGCACGTTCGAGTGGCCCCTTTGCCGTTTGCTCCGTTGTGGCATCATTCAGTCAGGCGGGCCGTGTCGCGTCATGTGAGGTTGCCCGACCGAGCGCGTTCGGGTTGGGCCATTTTGTTCAAGGGTGCCCGTATCAGTTTTGCTAAGTTGTGACCGCCTGGGTGCCTTATGCATGTTTGGGCGGCCCATTTTTTGTTTGCTCCCTTGTGGCATATTAGTTCGGTCAGGCACATCATGTCGCGTCGTGTGAGGTCGCCCGACCAAGCGCGTTTGGGTCGAGCCGTTTTGTTTGAGGGCGCCCGTATTAGTTTTGCTAAGTTGTGACCACCCGGGTGCCTTATGCAAGTTTGGGCGGCCCGTTTTCCATTTTCTCCCTTATGGCATCGTTCGGTCGGGTGCACCGTGTCGTGCCTTGCGAGGTCGCCCAACTGGGCGCGTTCGGTTCGGGTCATTTTGTTCAAGGGCACCCCTATCATTTTTGCTAAGTTGTGATTGCCCAGGTGCCTTGTGCATGTTCGGGTGGCCCATTTGATGTTTTCTCCCTTGTGGCATCGTTCGTTCGGGTGCATCGTGTCGCGCCGTGCAAGGTCGCCCGACTGGGCGCGTTTGGGTCAATTCGTTTCACTCGAGGGCACCCGTATCAGTTTTGATAATTTGTGACCACCTGAGTGACGTGTGCACGTTCGGACGGCCCGTTTGCCATTTTCTCCCTTGTGGCATCATTCGGTCGGGTGCGCCGTGTTGCTCCATGTGAGGTCGCCCGACTGGGCGCATTCGGGTCTCGTCGTTTTGTTCGAGGGCGCCTGTATCAGTTTTGCTAAGTTGTGACTGCTTAGGTGCCTTCTGGGCGTTCAAGTGGCCCATTTTTTGTTTGCTCCCTTGTGGCATATTCATTCGGTCAAGCGCGTCGTGTTGCGCCGTGTGAGGTCGCCTGACCAGGCGTGTTCAGGTTGGGCCGTTTTGTTCGAGGGTGCCCGTATTAGTTTTGCTAAGTTGTGACCACCCGAGTGCCTTGTGCACATTTCGGTGGCCCATTTTCCGTTTGCTCCCTTGTGGCATCGTTTGATCGGGCGTGCCGTGTTGCGCCATGTGAGGTCGCCTGACCAGGAGCGTTCGGGTCGAGAAATTTTGTTCGAGGGTGCCCATATCAGTTTTGCTAAGTTGTGACCGCCTGGGTGCCTTCTGCACGTTTGTGCGACCCATTTTCTATTTGTTCCCTTGTGGAATATTCATTCGGTCAGGCACGTCGTGTCGCATCGTGCGAGGTTGCCCGACCGGGCACGTTTGGGTCGGGTCGTTTCGTTCGAGGGCGCTCGTATTAGTTTTGCTAAGTTGTGACCACTCAGGTGCCTTGTGTAAGTTCGGGTAGCCTATTTTCCATTTTCTCCCCTGTGGCATCATTTGGTCGGGCGTGCCGTGTCACGCTGTGCGAGGTCGCCCGAATGGGCATGTTCGGTTCGGACCGTTTTGTTTGAGGGCGCCCATATCATTTTTTCTAAGTTGTGACCGCCCGGGTGCCTTGTGCATGTTTGGGCGGCTTGTTTTCCGTTTTCTCCCTTGTGGCATCATTCGTTCGGGCACGCCGTGTCGCATCGTGCGAGGTCGCCCGACTGGGCGCGTTCGATTCGAGCCGTTTCATTCAAGGTCGCCTGTATCAGTTTTGCTAAGTTGTGACCGCCCCAGTGCCTTATGCACGTTCGAGTGGCCCGTTTGTTGTTTTCTCCCTTGTGGAATCGTTCGGTCGGGCGCGTGGATGCATTAACCCTAACCCATGATTTAACCCCCTAAGCCCCAAACATCTAACCGCTAAACTCCTTAACCAGTACTTGATCTGCTAGGGGCCAGTTACCTTGATATTAACGATATTGGTGTATTCATACTCCTTCTGAATAACCAATAAAGGGTCAAGGAAATTGACCAATATGTTGTCAAGTTTTATCTTATCCATCTCTGGGGTAAGCTGCTTATGTTTTCACTATCTCCCTCTCTTACCCTTCTCTACCTCTCTGACTCCTCTCCCTCTCTCTCTCTCAGCTCATCCATTCCTTCTCTCCCCTCTCCTCGAGTTTATCTCCATCTCTCCCTTGTGACTCCCCTTGTCTTGCCACCTGATCTATCAATCTATGTCTTTATAATTATTCCTTCTCATATATATCTAGAGTTGATATATATCATGACATATTGGGACCTACGATTGGGTTAATTCCGCCTTGTTGGCAAGGTTAAAATGGTTAATCTTCAATATACAAAATGTAGGTCAAATATTTCATCAAAAAGAGGGAACCATACCCTATATTCTTCCAAGCTATGCCTATCAGTCGCTTGGCCTCTTCTTGCTCTCACATGAATGTAGTCTTGCTTGACTGGTACAGAAGAAGGTTTCGCATTATCAACTATTTGTTTGGGACAACTTTTAGTTGTTTCAACACTGCTACATTATAATTCAAGCTTATCCTTTAAACCATCTTAGTCTTTTGTACTCTCTTCAACTTTGTAGTGCTTTCCATTCCTCTCAGTCACATATGTTTCCTTGGTCTGTTAAGGGACAAGGTCGACAACATTAGGATGTTTTTGCAATAAACAAGGGTATTTCTAGAACACAGTCAGGTGGAGCAAGAGTATAAGAGCCAAATTTCTCATGATTGTGGGACACTCGAACTTAAGATTTTCTAGAGTAGTCATGAGGTGCAGTCTGGTTATTAAGACTTCATCAGATGGCCATTCTCCTGACTTAAATTGTGTGACAAAATTGTGGCTGAGTTTGAAACTGGAGATTGAACAAACATTTGGTAATTTGATTGCAATAGATATTTTCATCAATAAATGTAAAGCAATGGCTAACCCCCTAAAACCCTAACCCATTTAACCCCCTAAACCCTTAACTTATAACCCCTTAACCCCTAACCCATTTAACCCCCTAAACCATAAACCTCTAAACCCCTAACCCATTTAACCCCCTAAACCCTAAACCTATAACCGCTTAACCCCAAACCCATTTAACCCCCTAAACCATATTAAACCTCTAAACCCCTAACCGCTAACCCCAAATCCCTTAAGCCCTCCAAATTTGAATTAGCTTTGAAGAAGTAATTGTTTTCTTACCTCTATCTAATTCACTATATAATCAGATCATGAATGTGAGAAGGCTTTTGGTTGTAAGCATGGTTGTGGTATGTTTATGTTCAGATGAAAACTACAACTTGTAGCCCTTGATCTGCTAGTGGCCGGTTACCTTGATATAATTAACGGTGGTGTTATATTCATACTCCTTCTAAACAACCAATAAAGGGTCAAGGAAATTGACGAATATGTTGTCAAGTTTTATCTTATCCATCTCCGGGGAAAGCTTATTTTTGGGTTATAACTCCACTGCTTTTTATCTCAATTTTTCCAATTTCTTCCTTCTCTCATATGATACTTGAGCATGTTCGGTTCGAGCCATTTTGTTTGAGGGCGCCCGTATCAGTTTTTCTAAGTTGTGACTGCCTGTGTGCCTTGTGCACGTTCGGTCGGCCCGTTTGTTGTTTGCTTCCTTGTGACATTTTCGTTCGGTCTGGCGCGTCGTGTTGCACCATGTGAGGTCGCCCGACCAGGTGCATTCGGGTCGGGCCATTTCGTTCGAGGGCACCCGTATCATTTTTTCTAAGTTGCGATAGCCCGAGTGCATTTTGCACGTTCGGGCAGCCCGTTTTTCATTTTATCCCTTGTGGCATCATTCGGTTGGGCACGCAGTGTCTCACCGTGTGAGGTCGCCCGACCAGGTGCGTTTAGTTCAAGTCGTTTTGTTCGAGGGCACCCGTATCAGTGTTGCTAAGTTGTGAAAGATCGGGTGCCTTGTGTAGTACGTTCGGGCGGCCCGTTTGCTGTTTGCTCCCTTATGACATATTCATTCGATCGGGTGCGCCGTGTCGTGCCGTGCAAGGTCGCCCAACCAGGTGCATTTGGTTTGGGCCGTTTCGTTCGAGGGCGCCCGTATCAGTTTTGCTAAGTTGTGATCGCCTGGGTAGCTACTTTTCCTGGGAATAACTTTCCCACTGGCTGACTGTAACTGCTCCAAGATAAACACAAAAGGTCAAAATTATCTTGTTTACAATATTATGGGATGTTATTGGACGAATTAAAAGTGCAAGTGTTGCACATGAAATCACCAAAAATCTACAGAATCAAGCACTGTGTGTATATCATATTACAACAAAATTGTAGTACACCCTCTTAGATTCAATATCCTCGACCCACAAGTAAAATACTTGCATAACCTTGTCATACACTTTTGATGGTAACACAATACTTTCCAAGTGCTTCAATATCCTAAGATAACCATCAAAATGAGGGCTTGTTTGTACAGATCATTCATTTACAAAAAATCTATGACGATTTGGATAGATCTGGCACAAGGCTGAAAGCTCATCTGATCAATGACATGAATCTTAGCAGAAGATAGTACTCCCTTTATTAACATATCACGACAGCTAGTTGGATCTCTCCAGTAAACTTGATCAAGTAATAGAAACATTCCTGGGTAACTGATTTCTAATTTGAGTCATCCATGAGTGGCACAAAAATAGAAGGATTCATTCTGAAATGGGAAACTATTTCATCTTTGCATCTGTCCATTCTAGTCCAAAGAAATTAATATAGTTTTCCTATTTTAGAAATGATTGCTTTGAACATGCATTCATATTTTCTCCACTGAGAATGGAGACTAAGGACATATTTAACAAGAACTAGGTTATGGATAGAGAAGGTATGGATATACTAGGTTATGAGGGTATCATGTTTTTGTGGGTAATGCCATTATTACCATGTGTTTGTAGAATAATTAGTAAATTTTAATTAAATTTACTAATTCATAATTAATCAATTGATACATGATTAAAGACCCCTAATTAATCAATTGATATCATTAATACATGATTAATCATAATTAATCAATTGATAGCATTAATACATGATTAAATATCCCTAGCTTAGCCTATTTTTTTAAATTCCAACAAATTAGCCTAATAACCTTACCGACGTGCCCTTTTTCCAAATATTCTTACCATTTGATTTCATTACCCACGTGCCCTTTATCCAAAAATTCTTACCGAATCGATTTCATTATCTCTGCAACGACACTGAGAGTTCGATTCTCACCTAATTGATTTCATTATCTTTGCAACGGTTCTGAGAGTTCGACTATTTGTTCAACCAGTCAGTTGTTCGTTGGTTCGAGGGTTTAGCAGGTTTGGGGGTTTAGCAGGGGACCCATTGGTTCGAACACCAAAATGGTAAGCATACACCAATCCTTTAGCTGTAATGTCCCGAATGTTATAAAAAAATTCAATTTCTTGAAAGTATAGCAAGGAAACAAACTTGAAAATTTCAAAGAATTTTCACTGGATCCTTTTGACAAGAAAATGCTACAAAAAAAACCCACAGACAATTATTGTAGCTGTCGTCTCGACTTACAAACAATAGTTATCCCATTCCTATCCATTTTCTATTGAATCAGCTGATTCAATTACAACCAACGAAGTTACAATACAAGTCTGTAATGCCAATTTCTAAGATAGTTGGACCCTTTTCCTGAAGCAAGAGTTATTCAAATTAAGAAAAGAGGAGGGTTTCAAGGTTTCAAGAGTGTAGTTCTTGACTCTAGTTGAAAATATGGAATGAAGGGAAACCAACGAGCCTTGTTATATTCGACCTATGGAGGAGAAGCCCTGAACAAGCTAGTCAGGTGATGTAGCGCTTAGCCCCACACACACTATTTTTTAGCTTCGATCACCTTTGTATTTTTCCACAGTATCTTGGGCAGGGAAACCTTGCCACTTTATAACACTTGTATATTTTACAATTTATTTAATAGCAGTCTCCCAATCATTCACCGCTTTCTTGAATACCATAACAAATTTTTCCATATCCAAATTGAGGATCACTAACATTTATTCATGGCCATTTACACTCTCACTTCTACACTTCCTCCTCCACCTCATTACAGATCATGACATCTATGTTACTAAAAATTTCGTTGATCGATTGATATTGTTGTGAAGCAGTCAACACAAATCATTTGATTTAACTCTCAATTTTTCTACAACAACATATTCTAAGAGGTACAGGTTTTCCAAGATCCAAACAACTACATCATTCATCCAAATATAGAGTTAAATACAGAGTTTTAATCACTTATAGTCATATAAGGGACCAATTCTATCCGAAATGAAGCACATGAGAATGATGGTTGATTAATATAGGGTCATATACAAAGTTTTCTTCATATAAGGTCTTGGTTTTTCTTCCTTTGTATATGCATGTGTTTTATGTTGTGGCTCTAATGTATCAAAATTTATATAGAGGTTGACATCCACTAGGTGTTCCAAGAGGATTCTTTACTACATAAATCTCAAACCTCTATCTCATTTATTTCTTGAAGCTCAAATATTGTGTGAACCTTAGGCATCATTGCACAGTAAAGAAGCCCTGAGCAAAGGTAATTAATAGATACCAAATAATTATCTCTACATGGAGTTACAACACAGGAGAACAAAAAACGTATTAAGATAGGTCTAATGGGAAATTATAGGTCTTTTGGTGAAAAGAACGGTGTTTATTTAATGGGTTCCACTGCCTAAAATTTATCTGCCATTTTCTCTTAATGAGTGGTGATTCATTGCCTTGAAATCTGCACTTTGCTAACTAATCTCTTGGGAATACTCATCAATTCATTTCAAATCTAGATTAATTCCCAATTTGTTGAGCTAGGGGAATACTCATCAATTCATTTCAATAGATTAATTCCCAATTCCTTTCAACGCATTGTGCAAAGATGTAATTCCCCTTTTGGGCTACTCCTCTTAGTGCCTTGTGTGTTGGCTTGTGACTTGGTAGACAATGAAATCATGACATTTCCTGGGTACTTAGCGTGGCTTGGATTAACACACATGATTTAACATTTGATATACATACCATAAGGCTTAATAATCATTCAGAATATATGACATTCAAGGCAATATCTAGAAATTTGCATTTTCACCCAAAAATATTTATACCACATTTTCACAACAACACAATAATATATTCTTTATATTTTTTCCCCCACAATTCCTTTCAACGCATTGTGCAGAGATATAATTCCCCTTGTGGGCTCATCCTCTTAGTGCCTTCTGTGTTGGCTTATGACTTGGTAGCTGCTAGCTGGTAACCTTGTGACTTGGTTGTTGCTAGTTGGTAAGATTTGATCCTTGGTGGACTTTTGGTGGTTGGTCGACGACTTGGAGATTAGGTGACTCAACCCAATAATTTTTATAAAACAGAGTAATGAACCTACATATAAGGTTTTGGTGGTTGGTCGATGACTTGGAGATTAGGTAACTCAACCCAATAATTTTTAAAAAACAGAGTAATGAACCTACAATAAGCTCGAGAGAATAAATAGGATTATAAAACCAAATTATTTTCATGCACAAAACTCTTAGATATTTTCACAAAAAGTTATAAAAATTTGCAATTTCTTGAAAGTATAGCAAGGAAACAAACTGGAAAATTTCAAATAATTTTCACTGGATCCTTTTGACAAGAAAATGCTACAAAAAAACCCGTAGACAATGACTATAGCTGTCATCAGTAGTTAGCCCATTCCTATCCATTTTCTGTTGAATTAGCTGATTCAATTACAACCAACGAAGTTACAATACAAGTCTGTAATGCCAATTTCTAGGATAGTTGGACCCTTTTCCTGAAGTAAGAGTTATTAAAATTAAGAAGAGAGGAGAGTTTCAAGGTTTCAAGAGTTTAGTTCTTGACTCTAGCTGAAAACATGCAATGAAGGGAAACCAACAAGCCTTTTTATATTCAAGTAATGGAGGAGAAGCCCTGAACAAGCTAGTCAAGTGATGTAGCCCTTAGCCCCACACACACTATTTTTTAGCTTCGATCACCTTTGTATTTTTCCACAGTATCCTGGGCAAGGCAACCTTGCCACTTTATAACACTTGTATATTTTACAATTTCTTTAATAGCAGTTTCCCAATCATTCACTGCTTTCGTGAATACCACAACAAATTTGTCCATATCCAAATTGAGGATCACTAACATTTATTCATGGCCATTTACAATCTCACTTCTACACTTCCTCCTCCACCTCATTATAGATCATGACATCTATGTTACTAAAAATTTCGTTGATCGATTGATATTGTTGTGAAGTAGTCAACACAAATCATTTGATTTAACTCTCAATTTTTCTACAACAACATATTCTAAGAGGCACGAGTTTTCCAAGTTCCAAACAACTACATCATTCATCCAAATAAAAAGTTTTAATCACCTATAGTCATATAAGGGACCAGTTGTATCCGAAATGAAGCACATGAGAATGATGGTTGATTAATATAGGGTCATATACAAAGTTTTCTTCATATAAGGTCTTGGTTTTTCCTCCTTTGTATATGCATGTGTTTTATGTTGTGGCTCTAATGTATCAAAATTTATATATAGGTTGACATCCACTAGGTGTTCCAAGAGGATTATTTACTACATCAAGCTCAAACCTCTGTCTCATTTATTTCTTGAAGCTCAAATGTTGTGTGAACCTTAGGCATCATTGCACACTAAAGAAGCCCCGAGCAAAGGTAATTAATAGATACCAAATAATTACCTCTACATGGAGTTACAACACAAGAGAACAAAAAACGTATTAAGATAGGTCTAATGGGAAAATATAGGTCTTTTGGTGAAAAGAACGGTGTTTATTTAGTGGGTTCCACTGCCTAAAATTGATCTGCCATTTTCTCTTAATGAGTGTTGATTCATTGCCTTGAAATCTGCACTTTGCTAACTAATCTCTTGGGAATACTCATCAATTCATTTCAAATCTATATTAATTCCCAATCTGTTGAGATATGGGAATACTCATCAATTCATTTCAATATATTAATTCCCAATTCCTTTCAACACATTATGCAAAGATGTAATTCCCATTTTGGGCTCCTCCTCTTAGTGCCTTGTGTGTTGGCTTGTGACTTGGTAGACAATGAAATCATGACATTTCCTGGGTACTTAGCGTGGCTTGGATTAACATACATGATTTAACATTTGATATACATACCATAAAGCTTAACAATCATTCAGAATATATGACATTCAAGGCAATCTCTACAAATTTGCATTTGCACCCAAAAATATTTATACCACATTTTCACAACAACACAATAATATATTCTTTATATTTTTTTTCCCCACAATTCCTTTCAACGCATTGTGCAAAGATATAATTCCCCTTGTGGGCTCCTCCTCTTAGTGCCTTGTGTGTTGGCTTGTGACTTGGTAGCTGCTAGCTAGTAACCTTGTGACTTGGTTGTTGCTAGTTGGTAAGATTTGATCCTTGGTGGACTTTTGGTGGTTGGTCGACGACTTGGAGATTAGGTGACTCAACCCTATAATTTTTAAAAAACAGAGTAATGAACCTACATATAAGGTTTTGGTGGTTGGTCGATGACTTGGATATTAGGTGACTCAACCCAATAATTTTTTAAAAATAGAGTAATGAACCTACATATAAGCTTGAGAGAAGAAATAGGATTATAAAACCAAATTATTGTCATGCACAAAATTCTTAGATATTTTCACAAAAATTTATAAAAATTTGCAATTTCTTGAAAGTATAGCATGGAAACAAACTGGAAAATTTCAAAGAATTTTCACTGGATCCTTTTTACAAGAAAATGCTACAAAAAAACCCACAGAAAATGACTGTAGCTGTCATCTCGACTTACAAACAGTAGTTAGCCCATTCATATCCATTTTCTATTGAATCAACTGATTCAATTACAACCAACAAAGTTACAATACAAGTCTGTAATGCCAAGTTCTAGGATAGTTGGACCCTTTTCCTGAAGCAAGATTTATTCAAATTAAGAAAAGAGGAGGGTTTCAAGGTTTCAAGAGTTTAGTTCTTGACTCTAGCTGAAAACATGGAATGAAGGGAAACCAACGAGCCTTGTTATATTCAACCTATGGAGGAGAAGCCCTGAACAAGCTAGTCAAGTGATGTAGCGCTTAGCCCCACACACACTATTTTTTAGCTTCGATCACCTTTGTATTTTTCCACAGTATCCTGGGCAGGGCAACCTTGCCACTTTATAACACTTGTATACTTTACAATTTATTTAATATCAGTCTCCCAATCATTCACTGTTTTCTTGAATACCACAAAAAATTTGTCCATATCCAAATTGAGGATCACTAACATTTATTCATGGCCATTTACACTCTCACTTCTACACTTCCTCCTCCACCTCATTATAGATCATGACATATATGTTACTAAAAAGTTAGTTGATCGATTGATATTGTTGTGAAGCAATCAACACAAATCATTTGATTTAACTCTCAATTTTTCTACAACAACATATTCTAAGAGGCACGGGTTTTCCAAGATCTAAACAACTACATCATTCATCCAAATACAGAGTTTTAATCACCTATAGTCATATAAGGGACCAGTTGTATCCGAAATGAAGCACATGAGAATGATGGTTGATTAATATAGGGTCATATACAGAGTTTCTTCATATAAGGTCTTGGTTTTTCCTCCTTTGTATATGCATGTGTTTTATGTTGTGGCTCTAATGTATCAAAATTTATATAGAGGTTGACATCCACTAGGTGTTCCAAGAGGATTCTTTACTACATCAAGCTCAAACCTCTATCTCATTTATTTCTTGAAGCTCAAATGTTGTGTGAACCTTAGGCATCATTGCACACTAAAGAAGCCCTGAGAAAAGGTAATTAATAGATACCAAATAATTATCTCTACATGGAGTTACAACATAGGAGAACAAAAAACGTATTAAGATAGGTCTAATGGGAAAATAATGTTAAAAAAGAAGAGAGGTAGGTCTTAGAGAGAATAATGGAGTTATTAGAACCACCAAAGATTTGATATCATGTCATATAAAGGTGTAACTCCAAACTTGGATCATATTCAATCCATATTTAATATGGTAATATGACTCTTGATTTCATCTTTCAAGAGGTTAATTGACCTTTCATGTTGACCTATCTATTAATATTTCTCCTATTATTTATAAATGATTAAAATGAAAAAAAATGAAGAATTATATGTCCAATAGCACTAAACCCAAATTGAACTATGATCTCAGCTTGCCAAAACCCCCTAAAACTTCTTTCACTAAGGTCTATTGTTCTACTTGAATTCACTTTACACAAGTTCACACTTTTTATCTTATACATGTGTTATGCCTTACATTTTGGTCTTCATCATCCTTGTCTCTCATTTTGTCTCTCACAACAAGTACCTATATGCAATCATGTCACTCCTTGGTCCATCACATTGTTCCACATAAAATGAGCTTGCCCATTCCCATCATGCACTGGTCTAGATAACTTGCCTTGTCAACCCATGTGCTGACTCATTTCACCCACTTAAATTATCAAGATAACATGCATGCCAACTTGTTTTACCCACTTAAATTATCAAGCTAACCCATGTGTCTTCTCAACACACATTGCACCAAACTATGTCATGGCATCTTATGCTATGCTAACTCCTTGGTCACACGCTTACCTCTGACACCATTTATCATCATCATGCCATGTTAAGTCACTATCCAAAAATCCACTTAAACTTTGTTGCACCAAAATTTAGCCTTCCAATCATGCATAGCATGCTTGATACATTTTGGTGTGAATCCCCTTGGCACTTTTGCATGCCCAAGGAAATCTAGCCCACCTACTATATATCCAACGCACCTCTGGTTCATGCATAACACATTGCAATCATGCAAATAGCTACTTCGTGAAATCGTGCAAGAGCAGACACCTATACCATGACCTTCAAGGTCTGACACATCCTATTGAGATGAAAAAAATGGAAATTCCACCCATGACATGGTCAACATGTCAAATTTGAAAAGGATTTTGTCAAAATGCTTGTGTTGTGAAAATGGAGAGTATATTTTATGAATTTCAAATTTTCAATTAATTTAAATTGGTTGGATGTGATAGGCTAGAATCACTACAAGGAAAAGAACCTCTAGCGGATGTTTTTGAGGAACCCCTTATAAAAATACCCCATACATCTATTTCTAGTGTAGGTTACTAGAGGAGGTTGGAGGGTGGATGGTTTTGCGGATAACTACACATCTGTGGTTGTATCTTGTGTTCATTTCCACTGTTTGTATGGTACTGATGAAACTAGTAGAAAGTCTACTTTAGAGGTCAGATCACTGCTATAGCAGAATGTGATTATGTTGTTGCTTGTCTAATGTTTTGTTTCAATTTTTTTGTGATTTATACACAGCAGACTCAATAATACTGAAGTTATGAAGCTGATTTGTTTCAATAATTAATATACCTTTTGAGATTTTAAAATTTCACTACAAATAACCCAGTTTAGTCTCATTGTCAACTCGTCTCTTGTTTGGGTGCCTTAATGTGCAATGACATGTTTCCAGGACTGAATTCAATGCAAGGCATATTTGAAACTCTAACTCTGTCTTTCGATGTCTTATTAGAAATTATTTCAGTTTTCATTTTGTGTTTTCAAGTTAGATATTGTTTTCAAGTTTTTACATTTATAATTTTATTGCAATGTGGCAGACTGATCAGGGCAATACAGGAACAACCCCGAGACAGGATGATTGCAGAAAGGGGCTGGCGGAAGAACATGTAAAGTGCCAGCATTGCTCTATCTTCAGGTATTTTAGTTATTTACATAATTGAAATAATATTAATTTTGTTCAAATATGCAGACACTTGGCCATGGTACGCCTGATGATTCCTTATATGAGGAAGAGCTTTCTTCATCCCTATCTCCATCGCTCTTGCTGCGAAAAAAGGCACGAAAAGCAAGGTTGGAATTTTATACTTTGGTAGACGTGCCTCAAACACCTGAAACATAAGCGAGGATAAAACAACTTATGACCCAGCTAGCAACATATCAGGTAATAATAAAAAATCAAAAGGATATTGTTTTTGTTATGCATGAGATGAATTGTGATAGTTTGATTTTTAATTTTTACATTGACTAAAATAACAAAAAGTTCTTTTGTATGTAGCATTATTTGACACTTGATGAACCCAGTGTTAGTGGTAGTGGGACACAAGGACAAGATATTGTCGAGCAACCCTCTCGTACACCTTCTACTCCTTTAGGTTCCAGCCAAGAAACACACCCTGCCCAAGCAGAAACCCAGCCAACCGCTTAACGTGTTGGCAGTGATGAGGCTGATATGGCCAACTACATTATTGCGTTTCCTGGAGCTACATGTGTCAGCTCCACGGGGACCATTAATGGCACATTGTTGGTGAACGATGAAGGTGTCCCTATAAAGCACATACAACTCCTAGGTAAGTTTTAATATTTTAACTATTTCATGTACTCTATCTAAAACATATTTTATCATGATTTTTATTTTTAAATTAATGATAATATCTTTTTTTTCTTTGTAGGAAACAATGAGTTCTACAGGTTTTTGGAGAGCCATGCATTGGTAATTTTTGGCCCAACCATACGCACAAGGTGGAATTCCCAGAATTTCAACCTGAAAAAGGAACTTCTAGATTTTGTAAAAAATCTTTCAGTAATAATCACATGCAATGGAACATTGTCGACGCCTTTCGAACCAACTAGTGTGGTTCATCATCAGGACTAGGTCACTGGTTGGTTCGAAACGCGTCGGCAATGTTCCATTGCATGTGATTATTACCGAAAGATTTTTTACAAATTATATGATGGATCACATAAGCATAAATTCCAAAAACTTCTAGATTATCTAGAAGCCCTTTTTGGGGTGGTCACATTTGACAGAACAATGGTGGCTCAGGTAGCTCGCAAATATTTGAAATATACCAGGGACACCTATAGGACGCAATTGAAATTTAACCCTAGATACGAGCGTCCTCTCACAGTTCCAGAGAGTGAGTGGAGAGCACTCATCCATGACGGAAAAGAGAAAAGGGCAAAGAAAGAAGGAAAAATGCCAACTAGACCTGCAAGGTAAATTACAACTTTAATTCAATAGCTTTAATTTTCTATATGTATAAAATAAAAGTGTGCTACGTCATATCTGAATTCAATCTTTTGATGATAGGTTGCCTGACACCTCGAAGGCAACCAAAGCTAGGATTGAAAAAAAAGTGTCATCACAAGCTAGGCCAGGGCGGCTACTTGAAATTAGCCGCAAGAATTGTAAGTAGCTAAACATCTTATAATTAATTGTATCGCCTTCCAACGTTTTTGTAATCCTATCAAATAACATTAAAAATACACAATCATATGTAATGTAGGGTGATGACTTCGGAACAGAAAATACAGAGGAAGATAAAAATATCGCTTTCCATTTCGGCTATCAAGCCGTAGTTGAACATCGCAGAAGCTTGGGGCAGGTCCCAAGATCCAGAATGCCTGATAAGGTAAAACGTTAACCTTTCAATATGTTTGTTTTCATCCATAAATTTAATGTCTAACAACTTTGTTTAAATCAGGGGAGCAACACTACCAACGACGCAAATAACCCAGTTTTAGAGCCAAATGTAGATGATCCTCACGTGCAACCTGATCATTGTAGTAGGGACCAGGCTGACAATGCTACTATCAGTGAGGGCTGTGACGGTAATTAATTTCCACTTATAATTTTTTCTAATTATACCTTGATGGTTTTCCTTATAACGTTTTTTGTTTAAATGACAGAGAATGTTTCCCTTGAGGATCTTACCACCAGAGAGGAAGACAGGGAAACAGTCCCAACGGCGACAACTGGTGCACCAGGTAAATAATCTCATTGCAATTTTTTATTAATATTACCGAACTAGTTCAATGATATTTAAAAACTGACAATTAAAATTTAATATTATCTGTTTTTGTAGGCGATGCCCCATCACTGGATGAGACCAGACATCATGACTACGCAACTAGGTCAGCAGTGTGGGTCGAAAGGCACGAAACAGGAGGAGAGCACAATGATATTGATGATGTAATTAGGAGCTTTAGAAATAGGAAGAAGAAAAAAAATTTGATAATGTAAAATATTGTATTATTATAAGACAAACGTTACCATACTTGGAACATTTTTTACGTTATATAAAAAACTCATTTATCATGCTATTTTTATGTCAAGCACTAATTTCAATGTTTCCTTGCGTACTTTTTGTTGCATTGTTTTTTTATTAGTTATTGAATATTTTTTTTATGCTCATGAAAGTAAAAAATGAAATATAGATTAGGTATTGGGGAATTGAGAGTGATGTGAGGGGGGGGAGGGGCCATAAGAGCTTCCACCTTCACGTGGTTGGCCCTGTTTAGTAGAGAATAATTTATTGGAGCGATTTAATCTTGGAGCAAACCTCCCTCGATCCAACGTAGCAACAAAAAAGTCACTATTGACTTAGTTGCTACTCTTTCAAATCGTGGGAGGCTTGTTCCAAGTTCATGCGACTCCAATAAATTGTTCTTGAAACGAAGAGGAGCTTATTCAGGTATGTTTTGAAATTTTTAACATATGTTCTAACATTATCATAAGAATGCATCTTAGAGTAAAAAATACTACATCAATTACTTGTATTTATTGTATAGATAATGATGGATTTTGATTGACTTGGCAGTGCAAGTACAAATCCTCTTGCATCATGAGCAATAAAACTTTTCAACCAGGGTCATGTCCAGGATATTTTTGCTTGTGCACTTGAATAGGTTCGTAATGTCACATTTTGTAAGTTCCTTTACAGTTCATAATTCAATATTAAGTTTGTTCATGATTATTATCTAGGTTTTTTGTATGTGTTTTTTCATCCACTTGATTGTAATCAACTCTGCATGTTTCCTGTTGTTCACTATGATTTATCCATTTACCACTCCAAGGATGAATCCGACTTTATTGTTACATAAGTTACTTTATTGTTACTATGATTTCTCCATTTACGATTTTATAGGTTACATCATGTAAAGTTGTCAATCTCAGGTTGGTGATGAGCTTTAGTTCTCCAGATTTGGGGCTTTTCTGATATTTTCTCCCTCATGTCATTCCTACATCACCTCGTTGTTTGAGCATGCCAATTTTCTACCACTTGTACCAATTGGCACATGTTAATCTTTGAGTGGTGCCACATTTCACCTATTTTCGGCCCACTTGACCACCTGAAAAACTCAAATCCACACACCATGTGTTTTTATCATGGAGTGCCACATGTCCTAGATATTTTAGATGCTAACATCATGCTTCTAATGTGTTATGTCAACCAATCACAGTGTTCCATGTGGACTTTTTCCATGTCACCAGTTTGGAAGAGAGATTTGAGCCTTTTATTTTCATGATTTTTCTATTATAAGTTTTTTCTTCAGGACGGGAAATCCCTTTTGCAATAGATGGGGATTTTCCCATTTCCCTGGAGTCATCTCCTAGGACACCCTTCAAGCCATCATCCAAGAGGCAATCTGCAACTCTCTGTTGTTTCCCTCTTTCCCTTGAATTATGTGCTTCTAGAAGACCAGTTAGGGCACTCTTCTAGCCCTTATCCCATTGCTTCATCATTGTATCAACTTCTCCCACAGGCTGCTTCTATTTTTTGTCCACTTAAAGGAAGCAAACACTACCCTAGGGTGAGGCTTCTCCTTAACTATCCCTACTGCACTTATGGAGCAACCAGCAATATGAACGTTTCCCCTACTTATGGAGACACCCCCTATGCTACTGCACATTCAATTCCAGGGGATACTTGCTAAGGAAACCTATAATTATGGAGTGGTTGATTTTTGTGCTTCTTTGTGTTGCCTATAATTATCTGTGGAAACCATTGAAATAGTGGCAATGATAAATTAAAATCTTGGTGCAGAATCTAGTAATTTATCTTTTGCTTTATGCAGAATAAGAAAAAAGCAACAAATAAGAAGTCATGTTCATCCGAAGCAGCTCTCAATTCCAATGCAAATGAACCTGGAAAAGAATCACAGGAAGATGAAGGGTAATAAAAAGCGTCTTCTACTATGCTTTATTTACTTTTCATTTTGTTGTCTGTTTTCTCCTTAATCTAGTCTATTTTGTTCTATGCTGGAAATTTAGAGCAGCAACCAGGACATTTTGCAGAATTCCATTTATTTTCTTTGAAGAGTCTCTAAAAAAATCTGAAAAAAAGTTGTTGTGGTAAGACACCCTTGACATATTGAGTTGGAAAGTTGGCCCAAATAATAAGTATATTTGTGTACAACATTCCAGCTGACCTAGTTTTCAATTACTAAACTAATATCTAGATATTTATATCAATAAAGCCATCACATTTTTTTAATTTGTATGCCTCTATATTGGATTCTCTCTCTCTAGTAAATAATGACTACACCAATACCATTTCTTCTTTATATGATTGTTACTTCCCACCTTTCTATGCTTGCTTATTTAGTGACTTGTTTGAGCATGAAAACTTCAGTCACATACACACGATTATTATCTAAAAAAAAATTTCTTTATGTTTGATAGGCACAACGGCACAAAGAATACATGGACAAAATCCTTAAGAACTATCAGGTTGGTCAGGAACCATTTTTTCTATTTCTCACATGTTACTTTGGTTTAGCTAGTAATAAGTCTCTTGTATTTGAAAAGATTGTCTTTTATAGAACTTAAAGCTTTGGTTCTAATACTTTTCTTCTGAATTACACACCTGATACATGTATGAAAAACCTACATATTGTGAGATTAATAACACGAAAAGGTAACAAGAGTCACTAGGAAACTCAACTTAGTACTAGCCAATTAAGTTATAAGGTGCATTATAACTTACGTTTATCATCAGAGTTATGTGGTTATAGAAGTTCAGTAGATAAATTACCGACATTTATGACTAAAAGGGAGATTATCATAATGTATGAAATCACTCCAACAACAGTAAATTTATTAGTCAGAATATTTCTTGTGCATATATTTTACATATTTCCAACAGTGATATTAGAGTGAGAATACTCAAAGCACATTGTTAGTTCAGAAAACCAATTTTGAATAGAGAGAAGCTAAAGAGAAGTTTAAATGTTTCCCTGAGTTGGATATTGGCATTATTATTAGGAAAAAGTTATTTGCTGGAAAAGAAACTCAAGGAAATGAGCTTTTGTGAATAGAAAATAATTGCAAACTTTCAAAGAATTGAACAACCCATCATGCATTGGAGTCACAAGGGAGAAACTAGAAGTCTGACATCAATACGACCTTGCAGCATCAGCCATGGTCTTAAACATAGAGCTGAAAATTGCAATACGGATCGACAAACCAATTATTACTTGCAAGGGAGGAGGAAATCCTCCAAAATGCAATCACCTGTTTTCATTTACATGTGACATACAAATCTGATACATCATAGAAGGTGATGCAACCGAGACACAATTCATTCATAGCCATGTGGGCCCTAGCATATAACCATTTATAATTTTCAAAAACAGACACAAAAACCAAGAGCATAACTTTTTAGATAATATAGGCACAGGCTGCTATACAGTCTGCTTAGACAACATGCATAGATTTTTTGGAAGATTAGTTTTTTGAAAAAGGCATGACAACATTATTTTGTTCAGCATAATCTCTAAGACGTCCAATAGAACTTTGGGAAGCACATATTTGAAGGTATATTTCTATTCTGATTTTCTTTTTTAAATGCAAGCAACGAACTCATCTATTGAAAAATTCCATGGACTTAGCTTTCACACCTGGAAATCAAAACTTCAACTTTGTTCAATGGAAATAAGTCCATGAGAAGTATAAAGTTGCGTAGAAAAGTAACCCACAAGGGAAAGTAAATTAGTTGAATGGTAGAATAAAGGCAATATGACAATTGTCCTTATTCATTTGGGATTATCAAACAACCAGTCACAGCATCTAGATTCGAAGAAATCCAACAATGATATCTGCAAATCACTAGGAAAATTGTTTGGCAGTAACAAACTGCAATATTTTACATAAACAAGAATTCTTCAGTTTACAAATGTCATGTGATGAAAGTATGACACAGACTATGTAGACAATTTGAGGTTGTTGTTGTCACAATTAGCAGAAGTTGTAGTCGATGTAGAAGAGAGACACAAATGCTGTAATATATTCATACATATTAGCTTTTGGTTGCTCTAGAATTGCTTTCACCTATCAAGGGGAGCACTTCATGTGATGTGGAGGGATTGCACTATTACACGAAATTGTTTAAAGGGGTTGCAGCTTATGTAAAGGTCTTAGCAACATCTGGCACACCAAATAATGCTGGCCTCCCAAGCCATTATACTTTAGAATCTCCTCTGACAATTAATATCCCCATCAACACTAAAATGTCAGATGTTGAGGTGAACAATTAGCAGTCAACAATTTCAACACAAGGAATGAATATTACTGTACCAGTTTCCATCCAAAATCAACAGTTGCCAGCAGTATCTTCCTCGGAAGGTATTGATGGAAATGTGTCAGAAAATTTTTCTCAGCCAGTGAGAAAGAAGAGAAAAAAATGGACTGAAGAGGAGGACAAAGAACTAATTGCTGTTGTCCAGAAGTGTGGTGAAGGGAACTGGGCAAGAATTTTAAAAGGAGAATTCAAGCATGATATAACATCTTCTCAGTTGTCATAGTTGATACACATTTCAGTCATATTATAAATAGTCCTCTTCTTCTCTTCTTAGTATGAGGAATGAGAATTTTATCTGCTTGCTCTGTTTAGTTCTTGTAGATTTATCTATGCATATTGTGCATTTAGTCAGATTCAAGCTTATTTAGAAAGCATGATTCATTTTATTTACCTGATATTTAATTAGGAATTTTCATAATATTTTCTTTTTCCAAGTTTTTTTTCCTTTCTTTTCCCTTAGATATGCTAAACACTAAAGCCAATAACAGGTCAGCCACTATATATTTATGTGCCAGAAAGTGAGGAATGACAGTTTCTTGAAGCTATTCATGTAGTCCCATAAGCTATAATTCTAGGGTTATTACAACCTCAATAAAATCCTTATGTTTAACTTCATCATTTTCCTTATCTAATGCTAGCTTTTGAATTAATGGTAGCAACAGTACTTAAACTCCTTCAAAGACAAACTTACAGTGCAAGTTACAAAAAATATCAGATAACCAAGCATTGTATGCATGCAATGGCATAGGCCAACATTGTTGTATATGAGTATTGTCATGTTTCATTTTGAGTTGAAGGGACTTCCATTATATTCCCCCCCCCCGCTTGTATTCTTCAATGTTGGGATCTGTACAAGGCTCAGAAACCTCAAGGATTTTGGGTTTGTGTCCATTGGAGCTAAGAGGATACAATTGGACATGTTGTTCCTTGAGAAACAATTTCTTGCTGTGTAAAGAAATCTGTGCTGAAGACATTAAAGATTATGTCACAAACAAAAGTATATCTGTCCCTGTTCTATAAACCTTCAAACATTAATTATATAATCTTCAAATATTAAACCCATGGAAGGTTTTTCAATGCCATATCCTCCTTATGCTGAAATGAAAGGATGGAAGAAACAAGAAAGAAAGGATTTCAATTTGATATGCTGCTTGAAACAAAATCTATCAGTGTAAAATCCCAAAGGAATGAGTAATGATAACGTTAAAATAGAGGAGCGCCTATTAAGGTTTATTTAACTCTTAAATACACATGTATCTAGAGAACTGTAGCTCAAATTACTCTATTTTACTCACAGATATGGAAAACATAATGAAAACTGAGAAACTATTCAGCATAAACAGAATGAAGGAAACTTGAAAAAACTTTTCATTAATTCAGTATTCTCCAGTACAAAATTTTAGCTTCAAGGTCCAAAACTCGGAACCTTTCTCTTTCTTCAAATTGTCTTTAAATACAATATGACAAAACAGTTTCCAGTAATGAAACTGATCCTAACTACTTTAACCAACTTTAACTGCCTAAACTGTTAACTGTCATGGAGGTACATGCCTCGAAAAAGTCTTATTACATTTACATAATCCTGAGAAATGACATAATGAGGATTTTTAAAACTTCTAAACTAAAGGAACAACTGGTCTTGAAGCTATTGCTGAATCATCGATTGCTTTTGATTTAGCCATTGGGATCTCTTTTGTTGTATCCACGGAAAAAGTTTTGCACTTTTTCCAAAGTTCACCTTGAGTTGTAGAAGCATTCTTGTAACTAAGATATTCCAATCTAAATGCAACAGCCTGACTGTGAGTAAGTCTTTCTGTGAAGAGTGTTTTAACCATCCATAGTAAGTTGAAATGCCTCTGCAAAAAGTTAAACACTGTTTCTCCCCTTAAAACTTGAGTTTTTTCGTGCCTGCTATCTACCTTGTTTTTTGCCAGTGTTAGTGCATCTTCATAAAACTTCCACGTCAAAATATTTCCCTTTTCTATCCAGCATGATGGTAAACCTATCCTGATCAATTTATCAAATGTCATGTCAAACTTGTTTACCACCTCCTTTATTCCCAGTAACCTTTTCTCTGCTACTTGTCGAAGGTTATTCTTAATTATCATCTTATTGACTTCTTCAGCGTAAAAATATCTGTCTTGTATTTCCATATCTTCTAACTCCTCATCTGATTTGGAATTGATAAAATCTATAAAAAAATTGGCCCAATTTTCTCTTTTCATGACCGTTTGATTTTCAGACAATATCTCTTCTTCATGCTCTGAAATGAGGCATTTTTCCTTAGCAATTATATTTAAGGAATCCCAATTGGATTTCATTTCAGAAATTATTTCGTCCCAGATGATATCTTTAGCTCTTAAAAGTGAGATATTACCTTTCAACTTTTCCTTAAGATCTTTAATTGCGTCCTCAGCCTTTTGTAACTTCTGCTTGTTTTCATTCGCTTTATCCTCCCATGCTCACATGATCTTGGTAGCTATTTCCAACTCTGATTGAACCTGCTTACGATCTCATTCTGCTAACTTTAATTCGGTGCTGAGCTGAACAACCTGTGCTTGAGGATCAGAATGAGCATCACCTGTAGGGGAAATAAAAGTGCAAGTGTGGTTTTCAATATGATTTTGCAGAGATATAGCAGTCTGCTTCACTTTGGACAACTCTTCATCTTTTTGTAGAAATTGCAGACGTAACTCTTCCTTCTCTTTTTCCACCTCAGCTACTTTTGCAGCCATTGAGTGCTCTGTAGCTGGTAATTTTAGCTTTCTTCTTAATGAAGATATCTCCATTTCTGCACTTTTCATGAGTTTTTGAATTGCAGCTTTATCATTTGGATCCACACCAATTTTCATAATGATCTTCTTCAACTCTTCATTTTGAGTTGTTAATGCCCTTGAATTATCTTTCTCCATTTTTCATTGTTTGATGACCTTTGCAAGCATGTTTTCAGTCTTGACTGCTGTGGCATTAGTCTTGCTCAAATCATTTACAATCAACTGCCCGGTCTGCATATGAGGATTCATTTTGTCTCTCAATGGGATCTTTTTAACATCCATGATTATGTTTACCTCATTAAATATGCTCGAAGACCCAAGGGACATTCCCTTTGGATGTGACAGAGCCATTCTAAATTGATCTTTTTCAATATCCATTACGGTCAATAATCTAGTCTGATCAGCAACTGTGTGATGTTCTGCTTGCGCTTCTACATTGGATTTTATTCTCTGATTTCTCTCTTCAATTTGCATGAACACTTGCTTGATTGCTGGCATCCTTTCTGAGTAAATTTCATGTCTTCTAGGAGAAGAGGGAACACTTGATTCTTCATTGATATGAAGGGTAAAACCAGGCGAATTGGGAGAATGGTCTTCTGCTAGTTTGGTTCTCTTTTCTTCTTTGGGTTCCTCATTATCTATTTCAATAACATCTTCTCTACTTATTTTGCTTGCCCTTTCCATAATTGCAGGTGTTTGAATGTTGGTTTTTGAGGCACTTGTTTCACCTGGATTTGCCAGCTTCTCTATATTAGGCTTGCTTACATGGGAGAATGCAGCATACCCGTTCTCAACCCTTTTCTGAGAAATTATTCCATGCGGATCATAAGGCCATTTTTCTCCCAACAACAACTGTGTCCCTTCCAACATTTTTGAGACTTCATCAAAATCTTGTCTCGTGTTGATCACAAAAGGTCCCACACTCATAGGAAATTTGTACATCAAACCTTTCTTCATGGGAAGAAAGTGGAATTGGTCTAAATTAATATTTTTCCTTATGAATTCCAGGGCGAAAAGTCGCATGGGTACAAAAGTTGGGAACCTATAGGGCTCCATGCTAACTCCATACAGCCTTATCTCTGAGTATTCTTTGAATACAAACCAATCTCCCAATCTGCAATTGGGTCCTATCTGTAGGAACTCCCGGGCTTTTGGTAGAAAGCATAGAGGAAGAGTTCCATTCAAAATTTTATAAGCAATAGACATGAAATGATTAGCAAATTCAAACAACCCTACTTCAATCTCTTATTTTCTAATCATGTCGGTCCAGAATAAAACTGATTGCTTATTTTTATTACTATCAACTATATTTAAACCCAAACTCATGAACTCTTCAACATTTTGATACAAAAATAAGTAAACAACCACTGATGGAAATCTGAAGAAACCTGTTAGAGGAAAAGCTATCAATTGGGAATTTACTATTTCCTGCCAAAAAGACGGAATGTCAAGGACCACCCCTGGTTTCATCATCAGTGAAAACATCCCCAAGACTGATTTATCAATTTTGTGGTCATTGTCTTTCCCCAAAATCTCCGCGATGCAGCTAAGAACTGGCCTATACTGAACATTGAACGCCTCCAAACTGAACCCTTCTCCTTCAAATTGAGTTTTTTCTGGATTTGATTTCAAAAATGATATACAACGACTGAACTCTTCGTTTGAAAGGTCTTCAAAATACTGAACCAATGAATCTTCGGAGAATTGTAACGGAGACTTATCTTCTGGAAAGCACAATGCTTAGCGAACTAATTGTGTTGACACCTGCAGGACATTTTCTCCCTAAGAATTCATGACGAAACATTTACCAGGGTACATTGATGAGACTAACCATGATATGAATTCGGGAAAAAAGTGGGTTTTTGGGATACAGGCTGCCAAAACACCAAAAGTTCTCATGGCGGAAAACACTAGGGATTTCTCGGCATTGAGGGTCACTTGGTGACACAATAAGGGATGATTGAAAGAGGAAAAGGTGTCATGGACGTCTTTTTCATTGTCCAGGAGGGGACTGAGGCTTGAAATACCAGATAGGGAGACTCGCTTTGCCATGGCTGACAGGGGATAGAAACAATTCGTGGGATAAGACAACGCAAAGGTGGCAAGAACACGGTTCAAAGGTAAAAACAACCACGAATAGATGAAAACGGGATAAAAGAACCCTTTTAACAGCTAGGAAGATCCGTAATAAATGCCAACATGATGTGAAAAAGCCGTTAGGACAGCTGTCGTCTACCTCACCAGATGACATCACCGCGGGGGGTCCTGGAGTACGGTAGCGAACTTCGACCGGCACCCCCCGTAATGAATTCAAGCCATTGATCACGGCTCATCCAAGTTTTGACTAGTCAACTATGGGGGGTCAGGATTTGATAAACAACGAGCTACTTCTCCCCCCGCAATAACTTATCCGAAAGAACTTTTCTGTGATCACCGCTTCTGCTCAAGAAATTGCTCGGAGCTTAAGCTTAAATCAAAACATATATTTCAATAAGTTTAATATTCATCGAGCTTTGAAATGATTCTTTTATGATATAGTATAAAAACTTTATACTATAACATATGATTTTTTTTTTTTTTCTAATTTTTTTGTATTTTTTAATATTCAAAATAAAAATTGTAAAGGATATGCAGATATGATCTACAACAGGACACACAAGGAGATTTTATCTGAGTTATACTCAATTATTAGACCTTTGCGTTGCCAATTAATAGGTGCATTTAGAGTGGAATATATTAAATGCATGACTACAGGAGAATAGGAATCCTGGGGTTTTTTCAGCCACCTTGGTGGTAATTCACTTGGTTTTTGTATTGATGGTACTGAAATGGAAGGCTGATGGAACAACCAAGAAGGAGGCAAACATGAAGTTGGCGGTCTTGGAAGCACAAGAAACAGTTACTTTGGTTGAGGGCGAGTGTGAGTACATGAATAGTAGTTTTATTACAGTTCTCGCACCACCTCAATATATGGGTGCTGTTTGATTGAGGACTGCTTCAAAACGTTGTGTGAGATGCAAAGCTTTGAGGTACTGGTAAGTGCCATCAGGCTGGTTTCTATCTCATTTTTGTTAGATAATAGTTTGGATATGATTTTTAATTGGAGACACTTGACATGCATCCGATTTTGGTTCTCAAATTTCCCCTCTGAAAACTATATTGTATATATTATATTATATTTTGCCAAAATCAGGTACAGAAAGAAGAACATGTCATTCGAGTTTGGAGTCCTCCCTATATTAGATTCTTCCTTCTGAGCATCTCGTTTTATGTTTCAATACTATATTCAATCTTTCTTCTTAGCTTTTATGTTCTAGATTGTTGTCCACGTAACTTCCCTAGGGAAGTATGAAACTTACAAAATGACATGCTTTTGCTTGCTTTATAGTGATCTCATTATAGGAGCATATAAATGTCAACAATACAGGTGTATTCTATATAATTTCGAATATAGAGAGGCAGAACCCAACTTGATTGCAGAACTGGAAAAGCTAGATAAACCTGAACAGGCTTCATGTAAAGACTTAACTCATGTGATTTTTTATTATGAAAACTTTGGCATCTGCCAATGTACTTTCACAATAGATACATATTTATTAATAAAGGTCTCGGAAAGAAATTTATTTACATGCTAATGAAGGTTTCTCAAAGAAAATAAATAGAGAATTGGGAGGAAACTCAAATGATTAGATGGGTATCATGCTAGGTACAAAGATGTGGTTTTAAATCTGAGCAGGTAAGAATGGGACTACTGGCCACTAATCTGATACATAAGAGATTCATATGAAGCAAAGGTGGAGTTTCTTATGGTGCAAAAACAACAGATTGATTTCTTTCTGAATTGATGCTTTACAAGACTCCTAAAATCTCCAAATGAGAAGGATACTGCCACTAAAATGGATTGCTCTGTCATCTCTTGACCATTTTTTGTTTGTTTTATATCTATAGCTTATTACTGTGATCAATTTTTTAAAAAATTTCTAGCATTTGGTATACACTTGTGTAAATTAAGCTGTTCCTTATCATACTCGAGATCTATTATCTTATTTTTTATACTTTTGTTCTAATTTTATACTTGTTAATACTGGTATTAACTTCGTTTTTGTAGAGATTTGAAATACTTCATAAGTTTGTCTCAACACATTAGTTAAATTGCAATGAACATCAAAAAACATTTCCTCAAATAGACATTTCTATTCTAAATGATGACTCCTTCTCTTTTCACAGCTCGGGAAAGTGCTAGATAATTCACTGGAGGCAAGGCCACAAGGAAGAATGTCAGCCAGCAGATATATGCACTTCTTTTTTGTTTGTTTCTACTCCAAAAATTGAATTTAATTCAACTAGTTCTTTGCTGGAGCCCAAGGAACACAAGTTAGTGTATTTTAAAAGGAGAAAATGTTTCTCCTCATCTTCAAGAACTTGGATCCTTATTTCTGAAGCTCTTGAAACTTTGCATCAAAATTGCATCAAGTTTCTACATGAAATAGGAGTTATGAAGCTACATGTGAAATCTCAAGATTGGTTTGTATTAATGGAACTGATTCTGTTTGCAATGTTATTCATACAATCAATATAAGCTCCGAAGTTTCTGTCTCCAATACCCATTCACCTGTTTGCAGATCAACATCATGTACTGAAAAGGATGCTCTGATGCCTGACACTCCTATCTATGAGATTTCTGGATGTGAAGTCCCCAAGTACCTTGGAGTATCTTCTTCCAATGCTCGCTCCAGCTCCACTAATGCAATGGATCCTATCACTGGTACCCTGGATTTTGTACGTCCTGTTTTGGATAACACTAGCTCCAAAATCTTTCAAAAGGATTTGTGCTGTTCTGTAGACATCGATAACTGCTTGAATTATTTCTTGAGTTCTGGAAGTAATGAAAATAACGTGCATAAATCTACGAGTATGACACACAATAATTCAACCTCCGGAAATTCTATGCTTGATCTCCACACCATCGAGACTGTAAACAACAATCCTCCAAATGCAACCAGAAAACTCTGTGAGATGGACACCTCCAGACCCAGTACTTCTATCTGTAGTGGTCCTAGTAACATATCTTTGTTGGATGAAGCAACCCCCATATTGTATGCATGCAATGCCATAGGCCAACATTTTTGTATATGAGTACTGTCACGTTTCATTTTTTTTAAATAATTTTTTCCTTGCGTCGGAAGACCGACGTTACTTTTTTTTAAATAATTTTGCCTTGCGTCAGAAGACCGACGTTACGTTTTTAAATATTTTTTGCCCTGCGTCTAAATATCGATGTTTCTTTACGTCGGAAGACCGGCAGTTCATCTTTAAATATTTTTTGTTGTATTTTTGGAAGAGCGACGAGTTAAACTTCGGTAGAGGTAACGTCGTAATTGTGACGCATATGTTTCGTTGGAAGACCGGCGCGTTGGAAAACGACGAAAGAGCGACGCATATTTTTCGTCGAAAGACTGACGCTTTGGAAAACGTCGGAAGACCGACAGAGTGCAAGACGTTGGAAGAGCGACGGTTTGGAGAACGTCGGAAGAGCGACGGTTGTTTGGAAACGTCGGAAAAACTATCGATCTTCGAACACATTATTGAAGTGTTAGAATTGTGACGTAATGGCTAACCATGTTTTTCCCGGCCTCAAACTGTCACTCTTGCGACGCCGATGTGTTGGAATAGCAACTAAGTGGCCGTCGGAAATTGGGCCAAATTTACTAGTGATATTTGGATTTAAAACATCTATCCATAACACATCAACATTCTTGTTGTTTTTCATATATTTTTTGCATATTACATTTACGCCATTAATGAGGCCATCTTCTATATTATATTTTCCTGCATATAACTCAACAATAACATTGCATTTGATAAGGATTCTCGATGGTAATCTCATTGTCTTCTCATATGCAACAAATCCTATTTCCTTACTGTGATATTCGTCAAATTCAAGAACTATTAGCTCTTCATTTACATGTGACAATATTTTTTGGTTATGCTTTTGTATATCCATTTTTATGTATAATAGGTATGGAAACAATGGATCTAGTGGAGAAGGCCTATAACACTTATAAGTTATATATTTTATGTCTTCATAAGATTGTTGATTCACTCACATTTTGTTAAGGATTTCAACGAATTTGTTATATTTTTGACACATTGTCATATATATTTCATAGCATTTGAATTTGTCTCTCCAGGAAAATGTATACTAGTTTTTCACCTACTAAAATTGGTTGCTCAAAAGTCAAAAAATCTTTGATTAGTTGGGCTTGGAAAAAGTCACCTGAAAATAGTACATAAATATTTCCAAAATAATCCAATGGAGTATGTTTAATTTCACGTAAGCATTTGTCAATGTTGTATAATAACGTTGAACCTATCAAAGACACCTCATCAATAAGCATAACACAAAGTTCTTCACAATGTTTTTTCATTGTGTCTAATTTTTCACTTTTAAGCGAAATATATCCCAATTTATTTAAATGGTAAATGGAATGAGAAATGAAATGTTATACTACCTGCATTGAATGCTTCCTTATGTGTATATGTTGTGATGATTCCTTTTAATTGAGCTAGGTCATATCTAAACATGTTGTTGTGCAAGAAATTCTATGAAGTCCAACAAGAAATTGCAGCACCTACACTAGTGTGGGACCAATGGGTCCAAGCGGCACCTACACTAGTGTGGGACCAGGAGGTCTTAACAGCATCTAGGGAAAATTTGAAGGATGGACATTTCTCTTAAATTTTAGAAACCTTGGAGAATCTTAGTAGTCCCCAATATGTAAATTGTAAAATTTTTGATGTTATTTTTGTAAAAATATTTAGTTTTCCAATGATTTTATATTGGTATATATAACATTTTGACGATTTTTAGGGTCAAATAATTTTATACTGTAAAATTTGGGCGAATCAATTTTCTAAAAAAATGGAAATTAGTGAAGCTTTTTTTTGTAAAAAGCATGGAAAATTAGCCCACCTGTGAATATTAGCCCCTAAAATTTTCCCTGAGTCCTACACTAGTGTGGCCTAAATTTGGTGCAGTGTCTATTTTAATTTTCCCTTAATTAAAATGGACAATAAAATGTAATCTTATATCATAATCACTTGTAATAGTTAATTTAGTGTGATAAACTCAGTTAGCTCATGAATTTCTAGTTGAGGGTAGTTGAGGAGGCATGGAGAGTAATTCTAGTTGTAACAGAGTTCGAAGTGAAGTTGGTGCATTAGTTTAATGCATGAGTAATCAATTAACTCAGTTAGGTGAGTTAGAGTCAGTTGAACTAGTTGTAATTGTTTATTGCACTAGTGAGAGATCAAGTGAATTAAATATTATTTAATTCACAATCAGTGATCTAACAATCAACTAATGGTTTACTATTATTAGTTGCATGCATTTCAGTTCCAGTGGAGACCCAATTGAGACAAAGGTGAAAGGGATGTTATCTTTCAGATGTAGGAATATTGGGTTGCACCCATGAAACCCAACATTCATTGGAGTGCCCATGATCCTTGCGTAGTTTAGGAAGGCCAAAATTCCTAAAGAATAGGGATTTCATTCATCAGGAATTACGAAAGAAAAGAAGGTTGTTTATAGGTTGAGAATTGCCTAAGTGTTGAACAGTTTTGTCCAGGACAGTGTGAGACAATTAGCTGAGTATAGGAGACTCTTGTGAGAAGAGTGTATTGTAATTGTTTCTTGTATCCATGCTGAATATGAAATAGAAGATAGTGGGGTTTTGAGCAACAAGCTTTTCCTGGGAAATTATCTGTGTTGTGGTTTTATTGATTCTTCTTTGCTTCATGTGATTGGCAATTGTTTTTAATTTCCACAATTGATTTGTAGAAGCAATTCAGTATCTAGCTTTATTAGATTGTTAGATCAGATTGAATCCATAATATACATATTGCTTGTATAATTTCTACATGGTACCATAGTACATTATATCAGAATAGTGGAGGAGAATCTGAGTTTGTGACTGAATGTAATTCGAATTTGCAGAAGACTTTCTTGGTGCTACAGGTGATTCAAGATCGAAATGGATTTCAATGGCTTGAGATTGGAGTATGCACTCGAGGGAAACTCTAACTATATTTTGTAGAAATTATATAACTGATATGTTATGCATCCAAGATTATCCTGATCACACACTATTTGACTTCATGCACAATAGAGAATCTCTTCTACCATTGATCATTAATTGCGGAAATAAAATCAATTGCATGCACACATTAAAACCATAAAAATTCACACATATGAACACAGTAATTTATGGGAAAGCTTAAAGCTGAAAACCCCCAACTATCTGCATATTATATGTCATAGAGATCATGTAACAATAATTATACAAAGCTCCTCACAATCTCTCAGTACAATCCAATCGCTACACACTAATCAGGCCTGATCTTGCAAATCCATGCACCGATCTTTGCCAGCCTTTAGCCTGCCTCTACTGCGTAATCCCTGCTGAAGAATGGATCATAATGAACTTGAATCCATCCTATATTGGCCACACAATCCTCATTGGCATCTCCAATCACTGGTTGTTGCAAATCATGCAACATTATAGTCACAACTGATAGTCACATTGCTCTTTCACCTACCTCTCCACTGGTATCCACTGAAACTGTCCATGCATTATAGTTAACTGATGTATTCTTTAGTTGATTAATGAGTTTATAATTAGTGAATTAATTGTTTAATTAATTCACACCACTCTCACTAGTGTATCAATCAGTTAGACTAGATACAACTAGCTCAACTATGTTTAACTCAGTTAAACTGAACACAACTCCATTAACTTCCTCAATCAACTCCACCAGCTCTCTCACATGAGTCCTAACTGAATTCTCCAACCCCACCCAATAGCTCCACTTAACCCTCGGGGAATAGCGTAATTCTTGACGTAAATATACGCGCACATACGTACGCCGTGAAGTGCTCCAAGAGAATAAGATAATGTTTATAGTCCAAATATTATTAAGAGCTAATAATATTCAACATATCTAGTTTTAGGTAGCAATCTAAAAATAGATTCTGCCCAATATGTCTAAAAATAGAAATCCATATATTTTTCCAACTTGACCAACCATCCACAAATAGCATCCCGCAACTCATAGAATATGATCGACATGTCTAAAAATAGACTTTGTGACAAAAAATCATTTGTGTGGGCCCCACCTAGTTTAGGTGATTATTTTCCAAATAGGATCAGGAATGATGTTTCAGGATGCCTCCTTCATTGTTTCTTATTGCAATCTTCAACACTCCCTCTCAACAAGAAAGGACTTTCTTTGCATGCGACATGCAACTCCATGCATTCGCCCTAAAACCTTCACAAGCACCATGCAACTCCATGCATCTGCTCTGCAACTCTTCCGAAATTGAATAGGCTCCAAAAAACTCTATCAATATAATGCATATATCAAAGTCTTCAACCTCTGCTGGTACCAACTACACATGTCTTTAGGAACCACTACTTTGTTGAAATCTGCACCCATGCACTCTGCACTTGATGTCAACTCTTATCCGCGCTCCAGTATCCGACACTGTCACTTTGATCTGCCTGCATCAATCCAAATAATAATGCTATTTCTGCGCTGTGGGCACCTCGTAGCCAGGTTCAATTCATGAGATCCACACCATCTCAATGAATCCTGCCCAGATATCTCCTCTTGGGATTACTCATGCATGTCGCCCCACCTCTCACCTGGTGGTATAGCTGCATGCACTCCCTCTGCCCATCTGGCATGAAATTTCTCTGCATGAGTGGTTGCTCCCACTCCATGATCCTCATCTTGTAGCTGCTCCACATCCCGAGGTTCACTCTTACCTGCATGAAAAACTTGCTCCCTCTCAAGTATCAATTGCATGTCTTTCTTGCACTTCCCAACAGTAGGAAGCTCCGTAGAAATCCCATCTACTTCAAGTTTGTAGAGATTCTTTACTCGAATCCCAACTTTCTTGACTTGTCCTGTTGCCTTGTGCCGAAGGAAAACTTTTCCTTCACTAAAGACAACATCATACCCTTTATCCTCTAACTTTGCGACTGAGATTAAATTCTTCTTTAAACCTGGAACATGCACTACATCTTGTAAAAGAATGAGTTTACCTGACTCCCTCTGAAAGGTAATGGTACCAATGCCGATTGCATTGTATTGTCCATTTTCACCCAACTCAACATGCAACTGGAGATCTTTCTCCACCAAGTCACTAAAAAGATTCACATCTCCCTTCATGTGAAAGGAAGCGCCACTATCAAAATACCACCCCGATCCCAATGCACTAGACACCATGCATGTGATCAATGAGAAGTCTAGCTCAAATTGCGAGGCAAGAGCCTCACCACTGCAGCTCCAACAGCCTGCTTGTTCTTCTTCTTCTGTGGACAATGCGTGGCGAAATGCCCATGCTCGTGACAGTGAAAACACTTCACTTTGGACATGTCACGCTCTTTTCCATCCGCATGGGATTGAGAAGAATTTTTCTTGCCCTTTCCCTTCCTTTCTTTGGCATCCAAAGCGCAATCCTCTTCATCATAATTCTTTTATGAAGATCCATCCTTGGTATCCCGCCTTATCTCCTCCTGCACAAGATCCGACCAAAGTCACTCCCATCCTGGCAGTCTCTCTCGACCATTGACAAAGTCCTGATAGGAATGCCAACTCTTTGGAAGCCCAAGGAGAGCCAAGCTCATCAATTCCTCGTCATCCACACTAACTCCTACACTCCCAAGCTCATCCCTGCAGTGGAAAAACTTTGTCAAGTATACCGAAATAGTGTCACTCTTCTCCATTTTTATTTTCCTGAGTTTATCCTTGAGCGCCAACTTCCTCTGGTCGCTCTTTCTTTGGAAAAAATATATCAAAGCTTTCCACATCAAGAATGGAGAAGCTTTACCATGAAGGCTGGATACTATGTGATCCTTCACACCTTCCAACAGAATCCTTCAACACCTTGCTACCTTCTTTTTCCATGCGTCAAGTGCGGCTGCATCGCTAGAACCCGGTTTAGGAATATCAGCATCTATGAACTCCTTCAACCCATTGTCATCCAGCACCACCTCCATCCTATCCTTCCATGCAATATAATTTGAGTTTCCCTCAAGGGCATACTCCAATCGCAATCCGTTGAAAGACATTTCAATGAATGCTCATCTTCGACACCAAGAAAACACTATAGCAATTTCGAATTCCACCAGCACAAAACTCATCTGCTTCAATGCTTTGCAATTGCTCTAATGATCAATATTGCTCTGATACCATGTATAAATTATATCATTGATATGTTATACATCCGAGATTCTCCTAATCACACACTATTTGACTTCATGCACAATACAGAATCTCTTCTACCATTGATCATTAATTGCGGAAATAAAATCAATTGCATGCACACATTAAAACCATAAAAATTCACACATATGAACACAGTAATTTATGGGAAAGCTTAAAGCTGAAAACCCCCAACTATCTTTATATTATATTTCATAGAGATCATGTAACAATAATTATACAAATCTCCTCACAAGCTCTCAGTACAATCCAATCGCTACACACTAATCAGGCCTGATCTTGCAAATCCATGCACTGATATTTGCCAGCCTTTAGCCTACCTCTACTGTGTAATCCCTGCTAAATAATGGCTCATAATGAACTCGAATCCATCCTATATTGACCACGCAATCCTCATTGGCATCTCCAATCACTGGTTGTTGCAAATCATGCAACATTATAGTCACAACTGATAGTCACACTGCTCTTTCACCTACCTCTCCACTTGTCTCCACTGAAACTATCCATGCACTGTAGTTAACTGATGTATTCTTTAGTTGATTAATGAGTTTATAATTAGTTAATTAATTCACACCACTCTCACTAGTGTATCAATCAGTTAGACTAGATACAACTAGCTCAACTATGTTTAACTCAGTTAAACTGAACACAACTCCATTAACTTCCTCAATCAACTCCACCAAACTCTCTCACATGAGTTCTAACTGAAGTCTCCACGCAATAGCTCCACTTAACCCTCAGGAATAGCGTAATTCCTTGTGTCATCTCCTGTGCCACATCTGTGCACTTAACTGAAGTGCTCCAAGAGAATAAGATAATGTTTATAGTCCAAATATTATTAAGAGCTAATAATATTCGACATATCTATTTTTAGACTGGCAATCTAAAAATAGATTCCACCCAATATGTCTAAAAATAGAAATCCATCTATTTTTCCAACTTGACCAACCATCCACAAATAGCATCCCGCAACTCATAGAATATGATCGACATGTCTAAAAATAGACTTTGTGAAAAAAATCACCTGTGTGGGCCCCACCTAGTTTAGGTGATTATTTTCCAACTAGGATCAGGAATGATGTCTCAGGATGCCTCCTTAACTGTTTCTTGTTGAAATATTCAACATATTTCTTGTAAAGACAAGATGGAGGTAGTACTAGAGGACAATGGATTGCAAGAATTCATTGACAATTATGTTCCCAAACCTGTTGTGATAGATGCTGCAAATCTTGATGCATGGAAAAAGAAAATTGCAAAGGCAAGGAGGATAGTACTAGAGGGAGTACGATACCACATTGTCTCAAGTTTCTATGGAAAATCAACACCATATGCAATGTGGAAAGCTTTGATGGATATATTTCAGAGCAGCAATGACCATAGGAAATTGGCATTGAAGGATAAACCCAGGATGATCAAAATGGAGAAAGATGACTTCATTCCAAAATATTTAACAAAGTTTTTCCAATGTCGAGATGAGCTTGGGAGCATTGGAATTATTGTCGCTGATAATGATTTGATGAGCCTAGCTCTTCTAGGAATTCCCAAGAGTTGGCATAGTTATCAGGACTCTATCAATGGAAGGGTAGAACTGCCAGATTGGGAACGATTTTGGTTGGATTTGGTGCAAGAAGAGTTCAGACGGAATACCAGAGATGGATATTCATATAAGAATGAAGATGAACAAGATTTTGCTTTGGCTTCCAAGGCGAAGAAGGGGAAAGGAAAGAAATTCCATTCCAAATCCGAGTCCGATAAAGATGGCAAGAAGTGCGACAAGTCCAGAGTGAAGTGTTTTCACTGTCACGAGCATGGACATTATTCCATTAAATGTCCACAAAAGAAGAAGAACAAGCAGGTTTCAAGATATACAGCTGGTGAGGCTTTGGCCTCACAATTTGAGCTTGAATTCTCACTCATTGCATGCATGGTGTCAAGTGAAATGGGATCAGTGTGGTATTTGGATAGTGGTGCATCATTTCACATGAAGAGAGACAAATAACTTTTCAATAGCTTGAAGGAGAACAAACTCCAGATGCATATCGAAATGGGTGATGATGGGTGGTACAATGATACCACGATTACTACCATTACTTTCTAGGGACAGTCAGGTAAACCCTTTCAATTAAAAGATGTAATGCATGTACCAGGCTTGAAGAAAAATTTAGTCTCAGTTACAATGTTGGAGGATAGAGGCTATGGTGTTATTTTCAGTGAAGGAAAATATTTCCTACGACACAAAAAAACAGGACAAGCCAAGAAGATTGGGATTCGAGTTAAGAATATCCATAAAATTGATGTATATGGCTGCGCAACATTGATGGGTAAGGTGAACAAAGTGGTGAGCCAGGATGAGGGTGAGTTATGGCACAGGAGATTTGGCCATCTACACCACGAAGCCTTGAAGGTCATGCAACATATTTCTATGGGTCTTCCCAAGGGTACACTTGTGTAGTCAGAAACATGCAAGGGATGTACTATTGGAAAATATGAAAAGGCCACCTTTCATGAGAAGGAGAACTGAACCTCGAAGATCCTTTAGAGAGTTCACTCATACGTGTGTGGACCATTCTCTACTGCTTCGAAAACAAATCATAATTACTATGTGATATTTGTTGATAACTTTTCTTGAAAGTGCTAGATCTACTTCATGCAGAAGAAAGATCAGACGTTCTCAAAGTTTCTTGAGTTCAAAGCACTGGTGGAGAAAGACACGGGGAAACATGTGAAGGCTCTTAGCAGCGACAATTACAGTGAGTACATCTCCAATGAATTCAAGAACTTCTGGAGCAATGAAGGAATTTAGAGAGAAGTGATTGTGCCTCATAACCCACAACAGAATGGGGTCGCAGAAAGAAAGAATAGAACAATTGTGGGTGGAACAAGAGATATGTTGCATGATCAGGGCCTATCGTTACATCTATGGTCGGAGGCATGAAACACAATGGTATTTGTGTAAAATCGTTGTCCTCATCATATAATTGGCATGAGTACACCAGAAGAGGATTTTACTGGTAAGAAACCTGATGTTTCACATTTTAAGATTTTTGGCTCATCTGTTTATGTGCATGTGACCAAAGACACCAAGAAGGAGCTCGAACCAACAATTGAGGTTGGGATATTTGTGGGGTACACCGAAACTCCCCACAACTATCAGGTGTATTTTCCAAACAACAAAATTATTGTTGTGCGACGGGATATAAAATTTGATGAGGAGAAAGCCATGCGATTGTCCCTTGAGAGGGAGTTGTATTTGCATGCAGAGGAGGAACTCTTGGTTCCAAAGGAGGAGCCTCAAGATGTGGATCAGCCACATGTGGAGGATCATGGAGTGGAAGAAAACACTCATGCAGAGTCATCCAATAGAAATGGTAGAAAGGCGCACCACGGAAGTTGATAGATTGAGACTTGATGCGACAGAGAATGTAGGAGCCCCTACTTCACTGCACAGATAGAGACAGTCTCTAGATAGGTTTACTGGATACATGGCTCTTATGAGAAAGTGTATTGTGACAGAACCATCTTCCTTTCATGAGGCAGTGCAACAACCAATTTGCGTTGATGCAATGGTGGAGGAGTATGACTCCAATGTCAAGAACAATGCATGGGAGATTGTCCCAAGACTGGTCGGTAAATCAGTAGTTGGATCTAGATGGATCTACAAGGTAAAGCAAGCTGCTGATGGGTGTGTGGAGAAGTACAAGGCCATATTTGTGGCCCGAGGATTCTCACATATTAAGGGGATCGACTATGATGAGACTTTTGCACCAGATGCGAGGTACTCCTCCATTAGATCTATCCTTTCACTCTCAATGCAGATGGGGTGGCACATTCATCAGATGGATATGAAAAATACGTTTATAAATGGATTTATTGAGGAAGAATTCTACATAGATCAACCAAAAGGTTTCGAGGTCTTTGACAGTGAGTCGCATGTGTGTTGACTCAAGAGAGCACTATATGGGCTGAAGCAAGCACCTCGTGCTTGGTACACTTGGATTGAAAACTATTTCACCGGGTTGGGCTTCAAAAAAAGTGAAGCTGATGCAAACCTATACCAGATTGTGGTTGAGGGTAAGTCCTTGGTTATTGTACTTTATGTTGATGATCTAATTTTGACAGGTGATGAGCAACCGATACACTCACGCAAGGAGGATATTGCAAGGGAGTTCGAAATGAAGAACATGGGACTCCTTCATTATTTCCTTGGTTTGGAAATATGGTAGTGGGATGGTGAAATTCTTGTTTCTCAAGGAAAGTATGCCAAAGAGATACTGGGTAAGTTTCACATGCAGAGCTGTAAACCCATGGACACTCCTCTTCCAAGAAATTGGAGGAAAGAGGATGCGACTTCTGGAGAAGTAGTGGATGCTACTGTCTACGGGCAGTTAGTAGGTTCACTAATGTACTTGGTGAACACCAGATCAAACATTTGCTATACAGTTAACTAGTTGATTCAACCTATGGTTAAGCCAACCAAGCTCTTTTGGAAGACAGAGAAGCATGTATTGAGATATCTTAGGGGCACTATCGAGTATGGATTATGGTACAGATGGATAGAGGGAGTGAAGCTTCAAGGCTTCACGGATGTAGATTGGGCAGGCAATCCATAAGACAGGAAGCAATGATATGTGGCACTTAGTTTAGCAGAGGCAGAGTACATGGCAACAAGTCAAACTGCATGTGAGGCCATTTGGATGAGAAAGATCTTGGTTGGTTTGTTTGGTTCTCATATGGATTCGATAGTGATATATTGTGACAACCAGAGTTGCATTAAACTCTCGGTTAATCCTTTATTTCATGATAGATCCAAGCACATAGACATCTTGTACCACTATTTCATAGATTATTTTCAGAGGAGCATAATGTTACTTCAATACATTCCCACGGAAGATCAAGATGAAAATATTTTGATGAAGGCACTCACCAGGAGAAAATTCGAATACCATAGATGCAGGATCGGGGTGGCAGATAATCCCTTTCTTGTTGAGAGGGAGTGTTGAAGTCCAACAAGAAATTGCAACACCTACACTAGTGTGGGACGAATGGGTCCAAGCAGCACCTACACTAGTGTGGGACCAGGAGGTCTTAGTAGCACCTACACTAGTGTGGGCTAAATGCGGTGCAGTGTCTATTTTAATTTTCCCTTAATTAAAATGGACAATAAAATGTAATCTCATCTCATAATCACATGTAATAGTTAACTAGGTGTGATAAACTCAGTTAGCTCATGAATTTCGAGTTGAGGGTAGTTGGTGAGGCATGCGTAGTAATTCTAGTTGTAACAGAGTTCGAAGTGCAGTTGGTGCATTAGTTTAATGCATGAGTAATCAGTTAACTCAGTTAGGTGACTTAGAGATATTTGAACCAGTTGTAACCATTTTTTGCACTAGTGAGAGATCAAGTGAATTAAATATTATTTAATTCACAATCAGTGATCTAACATGCAACTAATGATTTACTATTATTAGTTGCATGCATGTCAGTTCCAGTGGAGACCCAGTTGAGACAAAGGTGAAAAGGATTTTAGCTATCATTTGCAGGATTATTGGGTTGCACCTATGCAACCAAACACTCATTGGAGTGCCTATGATCCTTGCACAGTTTAGGAAGGCCAAAATTCCTAAAGAATAGGGGTTGCATTCATCAAGAATTGCACAATCAAGGCGGGTTGTTTAGAGGCTGAGAATTAGCTAAGTGTTAATCATTTTTTTCTAGGACCGTGTGAGACAATTAACTGAGTACAAGAGACTCTTGCAAGAAGAGTGTATTGTAATTGTTTCATGTATCCATGCTAAGTATACAATAGAAGATAGTGGGGTTTTGAGCAGCAATCTTTCCCCAGGAAATTATCTGTGTTGTGGTTTGATTGATTATTCTTTGTTTCATGTGATTGGCGATTGTGTTTAATTTCCACAATTGATTTGTAGAAGTGATTCAGTATCTAGTTTTAGTACATTGTTAGATCGGATTGAATCCATGATATACATATTGTTTGTATAATTTCTACATGAATTAGAGATTGGAATATTTCTATTACAATAAACTTTTTTCCAACGCTCGCACTACCTATTACAAGTACATAAATGGGTCATTTGGATTTTTTTTCTCATCCACTATTTGTTTCACTATATTTGCATGTTTTGGGTTAAGCATTCTCATGACTTCATATAATTATATTTCTTCTAGTACTTGTGGTTGTTTTACAAGTTGATAAGGTCTCTTAACAATTTAATTTACATTTCTATCTTTGTCATATATGAACTACAATAAGTAGTTGTAGCATATGATTCAAGTATAAATTTAGCATCAATATTTGCACCCAAATTAAAGAAATATGTCAAGAAAATCTATTAGTCCATATGCATGTTGGTTCTCCTTTCAACAAAATTGTTCTTTGTTTTAGAGTACATCGAATTTCATGGATATAATCTGATTCAGTTATACTTATCTTTTCCAGAAAACTATCAGATGTATATGTCTCATCATATTCCATATTCTCTAGTGTATCAAATATCATACTTGCATTCACCTTTTTTTTTTTCATTTTTTAATTCCATAGGCTCAAGTATGTGTACTCTTGTAATTGGTGGTATTGGAAAAGTGAACCTACAATGCGTCCGTTTTCTTTTCCTACAAGTGCTTGTGTGACAATGACATTGAACAATTTTCAGATTTGTAGGCAGTTTAGTTGAATCATAGTACAAGTACTTGTCAACAAATTTTTTTATTTTAGTATTCGTGCTTTTTCCATAGATGAGAGTATTTTTAATCCATATCAATCCATTTTCATATTGGATTCCTTGATTTTGAATTCTGTTACAAATAAATAGTCAACAACATCACCAAAGTACTTGGACTCATGTGAAATTAACTGGCATACAACCTTCATTATACTTTTGTAATATCGTACATAGGTAACGAGGTAATTTCTTATCAAGGTATAAATATCATCTTCATCTACTTCATTTTCAGTCAACACTTTTTTTATTCTCGATGTATTTGTTGCAAATCCTTTACTAAAGTCTCCCAGATATGTTCAACATTGCTAAATGAAACAAAGAAAGTGGGTGGACCTAACTGTCATATCATTGTATATAACTTCTTGCACAAATATTCATTTATGATCCATATAGGAAATGCTCGATGGATTAATGCCTTTCAAATTTGCTCTTGTTTTAACATCCTTAGCTATTATTTTTTTCCTTTTAATTTTCCTTTTCTTATACAAATCCAAATACAACTGAATACTTGATTTAGGATAATTTTCACTTTTTTGTAAAACAAATTCATTATATGGTACACAAAATCATGAACTTGATGCAAAAATTCCCACCTAACAATATCGTGATATGTAAAGTTTCTTGTAACGATGTTTAATCATTTTTTTTTTTTTTGTAAAACAGTGTAGGAAATCTCATCTCTTTTGAATACTTAAATCTTTGAATATGCCCAAAGGAATTCACCCGGAGAAATGTTTATTTGATTATTACGAAGATTATGAATAATATATGAATCCTTAAATCCATGTAATAGTGTTTTTGTTACCGACTCTTGATCACAATAACCATTATCATCATTTCTTTCTACATCTGCATTTGTCTCACATGCATATGCATCTTTATTTTGACCAAAGGCTAGTTTCTAGTTTTCATTTATTATGACATTCTCTAGTCTATAGATTGATGTTTTACACAATAATCTCAATTCCTTCACGAATGTATGAACATGTATTCACCCAAAAACAAATATACTTATAAACACTAAACGTCTTTTAATTGCCATGACCACAATACTAGATTCATTTATGTCGTGAGGAAGTGCAATTTGTATTCGAGATATGTCAACAAGTACATTGATTAGTCTACCATTCAATGCTAATTGTGGTTTTCTAAAACGTTGTCCAAGTTCCTGTATTTGAAAAAATGGTAATCGTAATGATATTGGTATTTCCTTTAATTCATAAAGGTATTTCACTATGGAAATTTGTCTATTATGGCTAATTTGCTTTGGACTTGAAAATTTGATAACTTTGTCATTGTCTAGTTCCTTTCAACATTTTTTGCATACGCACTTAATTTTGGACACATTGTTGATTTTTTTTCTATGAAATCCCTTTTAAACCAAGTTTTATTGCAAATTGCACAATCATAAACATGAACATCTTGTATTTTCTTTAAATATTATTGTTCAACTACTGTTTCAACTATATAATTGAACATATGTAATGATTCTTTATGTTCATTAGTAAATATGCTATCCTGTGTTGAATTTTGTTAATTCGATCGTCTTGTAATTCAACTTGTTTCAATAATTTTTTTTGTTATTTTATGTATTGTTTGAGTTCATACAATGAAGAATACCATATTTTTCTTACATTGATAGGATTTGCATTAAGTTCCATAGTATCTTCATCAATGCCCATGTTCTTAGAGCTAGAATTTAATGGCTTGCATAGTTTTATAAGAACACTTGTTTCGAAAATGTCCTTTTTTCTTATATGTTTTTTGGGTCGATGCATTGATAGTCACGATCTCTTGTTTTCATTGATAAAATTTGTGTCCTTATCTATGCCATTTTCATTCACGTTCATGTTTTCAAAGTCATTCGTATTAACGCAACTATGTTTTTTTATTGCATTCCTCTATACATTTTTTTTTTTAACTGCTTCAATAGGACACAAAATGTTTTTTTGTTGTACTATCTCTTTGAGAGGTTCATAATGTAAATGGCCTACACTCATACCAAATTGCATAACATGCAATATCGTTCCGTCTTTCTAGAACCCACAAAATTTAGACACAATAACTAGAGTGTTAGTAGACCATATGCATATAGTTATGTTCAAGATATAGCGTATCCAGTCATAAACAAAAAATCCGTTGTCTATCTTCACTTTTTCATATTGCATTGATAATTGTATAATGTATCCTTTCCAATCTACTATTCCAAGAAATTTCTTAATTACATATTCGTTCATGTATTTTTCTATGCATTTTAAGGCAAATGAATCATTATGCATCATTACATTGTCAAAATGTTGTGCAATTATGTGTCGTAAATAGGGGACATCATACTCATTCTTCATCAATTGGCATATTGTTTCAAAACAGATTTCACCGTAAATACTCTTAAACCCAAAAAATCTCTTTAACTTATGTCTGCACATGATTTTTTCTATTTGCATTCATCCATATTCTATTTGTTCGTATGTTGTTATATTTATTATAGGTTCATGATCAGTTCCTATTGAATTCTTTTTCTTGCACAAGGGTGGTTCCAAATGACCAACAATTGAATTCTCGTCATGGAACAATACGAAATAAATTTCTTCACATAAATTTGAATTAAAATACAAATATTTTTTCATTGTTGTCTTTGACGAAAGTTTTATGTGATTTTTTAGCTATTTTGATAACCAATGTATACAAAATATGTCCCCCCAAAGTCCTCACTCTTCCCCATCGATAGTATTTGAAGTTGATTTTGTCAACCTTTCCAAGTAAACATCCGAGCTATTTATACCATGCCTATGTCATAATGCATATATATTCAATTAATGTTTGTAAGATAATATCGCTTCAACCTTACCTTCATTTAAACAATTCCTAAAATTTTCTATTGTTCCTTCACACAATTCTATTGTCGTGTTTCTAAAATGCAATAGAGTTCACATACTAGCGAGTAGGAAATCTCCCACAACATATGCAAAATTATTGTTCAAATGAAATAGATTAGATTGCCTTAGTATTGCATATGTACCATTCCTTTTTATAATAAACAAATTATTCTCCATTGATGCTTTAACAGTCACACTTCAAACACGCTTGTTCATTGATGCTTTAACAATCACGTTTCAATTTTTATTTTATTTTTTAATTCACTATGAACTATTTCTCATCGATAAGCACAACATAAACAATGTACATGAAAACAAGTAAAATGATATAGATATATCTAATTCACGTAAAAATCTTGTCTATGAATGAGATATAAAATAAAAATAAAAAATGAACCACCACATACTTGATACAAATATTGTAAAATCTGTATCTATTTTCGAAAATAGAAATTGCATAATTCTTACACTAATGACAAAAACACACAATTATTAGAACAAAGTTTCAATTCCGACAACTATGAGAAAAACCATTCGTAACGAGCCTCCCTCCCCTAGAACTATGAAATATACCAATATGCATTGGCAACATGCATGCCAAAAAAAGAATGTAGGATCAAAACCTGGCCAATGCAACTACTAACACATTACTTGTTAAAGTTACTTCACAAGAGATTTATAAAACTTAGAACATTTGATTTTTTATTCTTAGGCTAATGAGAAAGACGCAGTGACACATTATTTGTTAAAATTATGTCACAAAAAATTCAAAAAACTGTACCCTTTGACAGTAAAAAACATAATCTTTATATGGAAAAATTTAATACCTCTGCATTCACTTTCCCCTTGCACAGTTCTCTGACACACTTTCCTTCTACATAATACTGATTTTTAAACAACATAAGCCACTTAAAACCAATCACTTCGTATAATGTATCACACGATTTGATATTTATTTAATTTCCTTTGTTTCTGTTATTAACTGTGGATATATGTACATGAGATGTCTTGTCTAGCATGAGTCACACGAAAAATAGTTACACGTGGTCATTATACACGAAAAAGAGAAATATAGAGTTAGACGACATTGAGAACATCACTGATTAAGCAAATAAATTTAAGTATAGAACAAAAATGACTAGCAAATTTAGTTTTTCACCATTTATTTAGAAAATGCAAGTATTTTTTGAGTTTTTTTTTCTTTACATGATCTTTAATATCCAAAGATAAATCTTGAACTTAAAGCAATACAGTATAATTTTTCCTGAGTTATGACATGTTGTTCAAGCCTAGTTGAAGATCAACTATGTCTTTTGCAACACATCATATATATGGAAAACAACCAACACTTGACGATTATGGTTTCCCCTTTCTATCAAGCTCCAACATGATACAACCAAAATGAGTCTCCCCCCCATTGAATCACTCCGGGTTTTTTCTGGTTGAGCCATGCTTTCTATATTTAGCGGTATAGAAACGTTATGACACCTATCTGAAAGAGAAATTGCATAGAGCTCTATTTCTACGCAAAATGGAGGATCTGCATAGGACATTGATGCATAGATGAACACACCTTTAGATTTCAATTGGGTTTCAATGGAATCTCTAAATATTGTATGAAAAACACAATATGGTGAACATAAAGCAATGAAAGTTATTACAAATTGGAGATGTCATTCAGGCTCAATATAAAATCGAAGATGTATTTTGCAATAGATCATGCATCTGGAAAGAAACCAATGCCTGAACGACCATGGTTTTTTTATCTTTTCAAAGTGAAAGTTGTCTACACAAGCATTTTAGAAATTATACTGTAGATTTACAACTGCTCATGAAGTTTTAACCAAAATCACAAGTCACGAACCTACTCTACCATTATGTGGACATTATTTCACAATTTAGAACAAAAGTTTCAAACATGCAATAAGAAATCACACACATGCAACAAGTATTTTTATCTGGGGAAAAAAATTGCTAAAAACTCCAATGCCCCTTGCATTAATCAAATGAAATAGAGATGGATTGCAATTTATTTGCTCAGTTGAGCTCACCCTACAAGTTCTCAACCTATCTCACTGCTCACTAAAGGCCTCTAACCTAGACTTAGTCAATTTATGCCTTGGCTTGAGCTTCTATTTCCTTGTGTTGTTCCTTGAGGAATTATCCCCTATTTTTTAGGAAATTTCCTCCAATGGATTTTGCAATTCCTTTAGGATGATCATCTGAATGCATGAAACGCCTGTACACTCAGAAATAGTCTACAAATGATGTTACAATTCCTTGGAATCTCCATCTCAACTGGGTAACTTGAATTCTCTGCATGCACTAGCTAGTTTGGGATGATTGATTAATTAATTGGATGATCACTGAATTTGACTAAATTCCACTACATAACATGACCCTCCACTAGTTATTCCAACAATTGGAACTAGTTTAAATGAAAACAACCTTAGATAACTAACCTTGATTGCTACAAATTAACAATCACACATGCTAAACTGAACTCTAACTCCTCCAACCCAAATTTACTAAGTAAACTGGGTGACACAATCCATGTCACTCAAGTTAACATTACCTAAGCTGTCCGTTGATGTGGAAATTCAAATTGTCTCAATTTAATCAAGGAAAAATCAAATTGAAATTTTCTTGCTGCATTTTTCAACGCTCCATCTCAGCAAGAAAGGGATTATCAACCACCCCTATCCTGCACTTGTGAAACTCAAACTTCCCTCTTGACAAGGCATTTTTCAAAATGTATGCATGTTTTTCCCTATGTCGGAATGTATTGCAACAACATGATCTACCTTTGCACACAATCCCGTAGATGGTGATACCAAACACTATACGCTTGGATCGATCGTGAAAAACAATATTCTCAGATATCTTGATGCAACTATGATTATCACAGTAGATCTGGTTTGATCCATCATCTCACCAAACAATATAACAAGTATCTTTGTCATCCAGATAACCTCACATGCTTCTTGAATGACAACCATGTATTTAGCTTCTGTCGAGTTAAGTGCCACAGATATTTTCTTCTGACTATACTAAGAAACCGTTGTGAACCCAACACTAAAAATTCCACCTAATGTACTCTTCCTGTATGATGGAATCCCCACCTAATCTACATCTATGAAGCCATGTAGCTTCACCTCCTCTATCTATCTGTACCATATTCCAAACTGGTTAGTGCCTCTGAGGTATCGTAGAACATGCGTAGCTTCCCTCCAAAATAATTTGGATGGTGGAACCATGTCTTGGCTCAAATGATTGATTGCATAATACATATCTGGTCGTGTGTTCACAAGATACATGAGTGAACCCACCGAATACTATTAAATAATAGCATCCACTTCCTCACCTGAAATGGCATGCTCTTTCCTCTGATTGGTTTCTAGAGGAGTCCCCATGGGTTTGCATCTATCCATGCAAAAATTCTGAAGTATCTTGTTGGAATACTTAACCCTGAGAGACAAACAATTCCTCATCTCCTTTCCACACCTCCAATCCAAGGAAGTAGTGCACGAGACCCATGTCCTTCATTTCAAATTCTCTTGCAAGGTCCTACATGCAAGATCTGATCAACTTCTCATCACCAGTTAAAATAAATTCATCAAAATATAATAAAATAATAAAAAATTTACCTTCTACCAAAATATGATAGAGGTTTGCATCTGCTTCACTTTTGGTGAAGCCCAAACCAGTGAGATATATATCGATCCTGGTCTACCAAGCATAGGGTGCTTGCTTGAGACTATACAATGATCGCTTGAGTCTTCACACATGAGACTATCGATCAAAAGTCTTGAAGCCTTCTAGTTTCTCGATTTACACCCCCTCATCCTTAATAAATCCATTGAGGAATGTTGTTTTCACATACATTTGGTGGATCTTCCACCCCATCTGTGCAACTAGAGCAAGAATTGATCTGATGGACGAATACCTTGCTACAGGAGAAAAGGTATTCTCATAGTCAATCCCTTCAACCTTATAGTATCCCTTGGCCACAAATCTGGCCTTTTACTTTTCCATGCTTTCGTATGCTGCCTTATTTACCTTGAATATCCATCTCAAACCAACAACTAACTTATCTGCTAGTCTTGGGACAACTTCCCAAATACTTTTTCTGACAATGGATTCATAATCCTCCACCATTGCATCAACCCATACAAGTTTCTCTACTACTTCCTTAAATGAGGATGGCTCTGTCTCTACAAGCTCTATCATCATAGCCATGTATCCAATGTATCGATCTGGTGACCTTCTCTGTCTGTGCTGATATGAAGGAGCACCCAAATTATCCCTCGCATCTTGCACAAGTCTCTCAGCTTCTCTGGTCCCTTTCCTACCTTCTCTAGATGGTTCTGATTGAGTGGTGGTATCCACTCTTTGCTCCTCAATTTTTGGTTGTTCCACAACTTCTTGAGGCTCCTCCTCTAGTGGGATCTGAAGCTCCCTCTCAAGAGAACATTGCATCACCTTCTCTTCATAAAATTTTATATCCCTTCACACCACTGTCATTCTGAGGGATGGAAAGTACACATGGTATTTTTTGGGAGTTTTTTTTTACCCCACGAACATCCCTAACTCTATTGTAATCTATAGCTTCTTCCTAGCATTTGGAGACATGGTAGTAAACAAAGGCTAAAAATATCCTGAAGTGCGACACATCCAGATTCCTCCCCAAGAAAGCCTCCTCTGATGTAATCATTCCCAAAATATGATGAGGAATTCAGTCCTACAAATAGACTTTTGTGTTGCATGCTTCATCCCACAAGTGTAGAGGCAGACCTTGGTCATGCAACATCACCCTCGTAGCTCCAAAAATTCTACAGTTCTTTCTCTCAATCACTCAGTTCTATTGTGGGTTGTGGGGTGCTATCAACTCTCATCAAATTCTTTTTTTTCACATAAAATTTTAAACTCATTTGACATGTACTCACCTCCATTATCACTCCTGAGAGCCTTCACCTTCTTGCCCATTTCTTTCTCCACCATGCCTTGAACTCAACAAACTTGGAGAAAGTATCCTCCTTCTTCCACATGAAGAAATTCCAACACTTATGTGAGTATTCATTGATAAAGATGAAAAAATATATGTTCCTGGTAGTGGAGGATGTAGAGAAAGGTCCATATACATCAGAGTGGATCATTTCTAGGACTACATGCGTCGTGTTGTCTCGATCATGGAAAGTGGACTTTGTGTACTTCCCAAAAGTACATCCTTTACATACATCTTGCTGCTCAAGTGCTCCTTTGGGAAGACCTATGGTTATATGCTGCATTATATTTAAAGCTCCATGATGTAGGTGGCAAAGTATTTTATTCCAAATTTCATCAACATCGCGGCTCAACACCTTCTCTGCTTTTGTAATCAATGCAACACAATCCTCCACATCTAGATTGTACAGGTTCTTCACCCGAACCCTGATCTGCTTCACCTATCCTGTGGCTATGTGTCTTAGGAATTCCTTTCCTTTGTTGAAGATCACATCATATCTATGGTCTTCCAAAACTGCAAAAAAGACTATATTTTTCTTTAGGCCTAGCACGAACATGACATCCTTGAGCCAGAGGGGGGAGCCTGAATCACTTTAAAAGGTGAATGTAGCAACCCCAGTCACGTTGTATCTTCCATCATCTGCAATCTCAATGTGAATTTGTAGGTCTTTCTCCTCCAGGTCACTTAAAAAGTCTTTATTCCTCGTCATGTGGAATGAGGCACCTGAGTCCAAGTACCACGCCCTCTCCATCACTATGCTATCCATGCATGCAATGACGGTAAATTCAAGCGTGAAATGTGAATCCAAAGCTTCATCTGCTGCTCCTCCTAAGGTATTCTTTCTTACCTTATTGTGTGGAAACTTCGTGGCATAGTTCCTGAATTCATAACATTGGAATCATTTGATTTTTGACAAATATTTCTTCTTTCCCCCTTGACTGGATTCAGATTTCTACCAATTTCCCTTCTTTTCTTTTCCACCCAATGCAAATTTATTTTAATCCTCACCCTTGGATGAAGTCCAATCTCTGGTATCATTGCATTATTTCCTCTTATTCCAAATCAGACCATAATCTCTCCCAATTCGGTAGTTTCTCCTTACCATTCTCTGAATCTTGATATTTGTGCCAACTCTTGGGAAGGACCATAAGGGCTAGGCTTACTAAGTATTATTTAGGGACATTGACACCGACCCCTCCAAGTTCATCATGGCATTGTGTGAACCTTCTCAGATACTACGAAATTGTGTCATTATTCTACATCTTCATACTTCGAAGTTTATCCTTGAGCGCCAACTTCCTGTGGTCACTATTATTCTCGAACAATTCTGTTAGTGATTTCCACATCACGAATGAAGTTTCCTTTCCATGGAGATTTGAGACAATATGATCCTTCACTCCCTCCAATATGATTCTCCTCACTTTGGCTACATCTTTCTTCTACTGATCAAGCATATGTGCATCATATGCTTGTGGTTTTGCAACATATGACTTGATGTATTCTAGCAATCTGTTATCATCCAATACCTCCTCCATGTGATCCTTCCATGCAACAAAATTAGAGGTGCCTTCCAAGGCATACTCTAGCCTTATTCCATTTAAATCCATCTTCTGAGTACTGAAGAAAACTTGCAACATTGATCTCCAAATTCCAGCCATTGATAAATAACTTCAAATTTCTTCTCTACTGTGACTCTAGCTCTGATACTGTGTAGAAATTATGATGTAGATTTGAAACTTCTCATGAATTTTTAACCAAAATCACAAGACACAAACCTACTCTACTATTCTGTGGACATTATTTCACAATTTAGAACAAAAAATTCAGACATACAATAAGAAATCACACACATGCAACAAGTATTTTTATTGGGGGAAATCAATTTTCTAAAAACCCCAATGCCTCTTGCATTAATCACATTAAATATAGATGGATTACAATTTATTTTCTCAACTGATTTCATCCTCCAAGTGCTCAACCTATCTCACTACTCACTGAACACCTCTAACCCAGACTTAGTCAAATTATACCTTGGCTTGAGCTCCTATTTCCTTGCGTTGTTCCTTGAGGAATTAGCCCCTATTTTTTTAGGAATTTTCCTCATGGATTTCACAATTCCTTTAGGCTAATAATCTAACTGAATGCAATACCTGTACACTTAGAACTAGTCTACAATTGATGTTATACTGCCTTGGAATATCCATATCAACTGGGTAACTCGTATTCTTTGAATGTGTTAGCTATTTTGGGTTTATTGATCAATTAAATGGATGATCAGTGAATTTGACTAGAATCTCATTTGCACAACTTGACCCTCCACTATTTCTTCCAACAAACAAAACCAGTTTAACTGAAAACAACCTTAGATAATTGACCTTGATTGCTACAAATTAGCAATCACATATGCTAAATTGAACTCTAACTCTTCCAACTCGAATTTACCGAGTAAAATGGGTGACACAAGACATGCAAATCAAGTTAACATCATCCAAGTTATCCCCTGATGTGGAAATTCATTTTTTCTCAATTCAATCAAGGAAAAATCAAATTGAGAGTTTCTTGCTGCATTTTTCAACACACATTTTTTAATAGTTGTACGGAGACACAACTACTTTATGCGCTAGGGAGAGTGTTTCTTTGGTTAATTTTTAAACTGATTTTCATTTATAACTTTTTCGTATATAGCTATATAGAAGAAAAATTGCCCAAAACTAACTCTCAACTAATATGAAGTTGATAAAATATTTTTCATTATCCGCAATGAAGAATGCGTCAAAGAAGAAGTATGTCTGGGAGAATGGAGGTGCATAAGCGACACATATTGCTAATACATTTATTTTTTCATTTGCACAATATAGCATAATAAAAAAGGATAAACGAAGTCCATACATTAGTAGGCAAGGCAATACACTGAAAACTTTATGACATGTCCCTACATAGATTGTTATCTAGATATACTTTTATCTAGATTGTGTGGAGTGTGGAGGCTTGCATGATGAAAGCTTCCTTCGCGCAATGGACTTCCTCTGTTGTTCCACACATATGCCTATTTACTCAAAGATAACCATAAACAAGAGTACAACTTTTGATCAATTAATTAGCAAAGTATTTAGTGCAGAAGAAGTTGATTATGATGGAGTATGAAAACCACACTCGGTCTACAAGAGGTAAATTTTCCCACGAATAGATTTCAATGTGCGGATAGGTTTTATTAGGGATACAAAAAGTATAATAATAAATAAATAAGAAACATTACTATTTTATTTTAAATAAGAAACATTAATTTATTGAAATAAGGAATTTAATCAAAATTAAATAAGAAGCATCACTATTTTTTTAAAATAACGTATATACTATTAATCATTAATAAGGTTCAGTTTCGTAAAACTTAATTCCATTCAATCAATACGATGGATCATTAAAAAAATTGTTCATTTTGTTGATTATAATGTTATGTGCTGAGAATATGGGCATATAGTATCACCGTTAATAATAACAAGTTGATCAAAGTGTTCATTTTGTTGTCCGAAAAGATTTCTGGGGCATTTACAATGCATCATTTTTCCACATTTCCAATGCAAAACATTACGATCGAATATGGACTCTTGGTAATTGCAGAGATTCTCTTCAAAGCCTCATGGTGCGATTGGATCATAGCACATTGGTAAATAATATAGGCTCTTCTTCATTGTAGCCATTCCTTTAACATTTCTCTGAATTAATGAAGTGGCTTTATCTATTCCTTAATCACATGCTGATAAAAAAAAAAACAACACCCAAATAACCATTTCGACTTATTGGGTATCACAATGATATGAAAAAAACGCGTTGAGTTGGAAGGAATTGGTATCAATTTTAGAGGTGGCACGTGTATGTTATCCTTTTTGAACTGAATTAAAAAATATTTCATGCACTTACCACACATAAGTGTATCGATTTAGATATGCAAAGACTAATGATAAAGCCAATGTAATGATCATCTATCGAAAATGAAAAATCCCATGAATCTTCCAAAGCTATAAATCATCAGCCAACATAATGAACCCAACAAAAGAACTGAGAGATAAGCAAAATTAAAGCTATAAAGTTCCCTCTGCACCTCCATTCTCTCGCACATATCTCGTTTTGCACACATCCTTCATTCCACATTGCTAATTTTGTAAAAATTTTAAATGGGAAATAGTTTAAAATTATTTTTCCATTCGTGCCCCTGTTCTCACGCACATCACCCATCCTCTGCACAATAAAATGTTTTCTGAAGGAAATATTCACAAAATTAAACACAATAATACTGATTCAAAATTTTTTCATAGTTAAATTAATTACACGTCGATGACATACATTTCCTTATGCACCTTCATTTTCTTGCACGTACGCCATCCTTCGCATGTCCTTTAGGAAATGAACGTTTACGTTGTGTAGAGTCAAATTTGACATTAATGGCAAAGACAAAGGCTTAAAACCAAGGAAATTTAGATCGATGGTATATTTACATTCTCAGAGTGACTCTGAAAACATAGAGTCAAAGAATATAATCATAATTTTCCAAATTTATTAGCAAGTGTGACAGAGGTTGAAGTCAATGAAGCGCGATTATGGAATTGCATAGCAAGAGATCGATAATTATTTAGTTAAAATGGTTGTTGCTTTGGAATTTATCGTCGATTTGGTATCAAAGTATGCTGAAATGTTTTTATCTGAAGCACAATTCTTTTTCAACCTTTTAAATCAGAAAATGGCAATACTAGAATTGACGCTAGAGAAAATGCAATTGGTAAACAAAATATTGAGTTTTTTTCTGGATAATTTGGCTTAGACAGAGGATGTCAATGTTGATAAGGACGTTAATAAAACAAATAATGATATCATGGCCATTGACCAAGATTTCCCCCGCCCTTCTTAGCCTAAGCCAGAAGTTAATGAAGCCCACATCGCTTCTGTTATCAAGAATATGTATTAATTTAAATATCTATTAGTTTTGTTTTTTTTAATAGAGAAAATCAGTTTAGAATAGCTTCTATAACCCAACTATGAACTATGTCAATTATTCTTCTAGTTTTTTTGCATTAGAACAAGGAATTTTGGCTAAATTCAAAAATAACAAAATTAATTTCCATGCATGAAATTCATCTGTATTTCTTTATTTAATTCATTGCCTATACCCTACGTCAAAGTAAATTTTTGTTGATTTAGCTATTGTTTTTCTCTTAGTAACTTAATTTCAATATATTTCTGCAACTTAAATTGCAGAGCTGTCTATTTTCCTTTACGACTATCGTAATAATTTATTTGGGAAATCGACATACATGCCCCATCTTCCACACGGTCAAAGATCTGCACAATGAAACATAATGATATTCATTTGCACATCCTTTGGTCCGCAAAGATTCATAGCTCTATAAAAACACAACTCTATGCAATTGTTCTTGTTAGCTGTATAGGAAGCGACTATATTGTTAATGCGTAATGCAGTTCCCTCTTCACACAATGAAACAGAATAATAATAACATATTAACATTAATATTTTAACATTAATTTCCTTATGCATCCCCCGTTCTCCCGAAAATACCTCGTCCTAATTTCGTCCCTTATGAATAAAGTTCCCAATATAAAAGCTCAACGTAGTAAATATCCACACAATGAAACATAGTAATATTAATTATTTTGTTCTCTCATCGATATTACATTCTCCTACACATACCCCATTTTCTAGATCTTTTGTCATCCCGATGTCTATCCTCTGATAAATAGAAAACTTGTATACTTTCAATATAACACAAATTCATATGTGCGGAACTGCAGATAAAATCCATTGTGTACAAAAATATCACATATTAACATTAATAGTTTAACATTAATTTCCCTATGCAACACCCTGTAGAAATTTTACAGAAATTGCAATTGCTCAAGAAATTAAACTAAAATCAAGAGACACAATTCTACTCTATTGATCTGTGAAATGGAAATCATAGTTTAGAACAACATGCGTAGATATGCAATAAGAAAAAACACAAATAAACAATGATTTCTAGGGGTAACTAACTAGGAAAAACCCCTCAATCCTCTTTGCATTAATCAGTTGAATAGAGAAACTATTACAATTTCTAGCTCCAACTCTGAGCTCAAACTGCAAAATAATAATTCTTCTCTCTTCTCAATAAGAAACTATGACCAACACTTAGAAAAAAAATTTCTCATAAGCCTCTTATTTCCTTGCATAATTCTCGAGGAAATTAATCCTATTCTTTAGGAATTTCCTCCAAATTTATTGTGCAATTCCCAAGGATGGATATTCTAAACTCATGCAACACCTGTACACTCAAACTAGTATACAACTCATGTTACACTTCCTTTTCATCTCCACTTCATCTGAAGAAGTTGAATTCCTTGCACGCACTAGCTATTTTTTCCTGATTGATCAATTAACTAACATATCTCTGAGTTAGATTGATGTCCCATTGCATAACTGAACTTCAATTGACTTTATCAATAGTTAGAGGTCATTTAACTGAATACAACTGAACTGGATTACTAAAATATTGCAATCACAGATGCATAACTAAACTACAAGACCTCTAACTAGAATTTACTGAGCTAACTGATTAAAAATATCCATGTCACACTAGTTAACTACCTCCAAATTGTCATGCTTATGTGGAATTCAATTTAATCAATTTGACTAAGGCTAAAGTCAAATTGAGCCTTTCTTTCTACATTTTTTTTAAAAACTCCCTCTTAGCAAGAAAGGGATTTTTCACCACCCCTATCCTGCACCTATGGAATTTGAATTTACCTATTGACAGTGAATTTTTCAAGATGTCAACATATTCTCCTCTGTTGGAATGTAATGTAGCAAAATAATTCTCCTCTGCACACAATCCTGCAAATGATGATACCAGATATCATTCTGCTTGGACCTATCATGAAATACCATATTCTTAGAGAGCTTAATGCAACTTTGATTATCAAAATATATCACTCTCGGATCCATCTCATTAATGAAAATTCCCACAAGAAATTCCCACAAGCAATTCACCATCTACCACAATGTGATAGAGGTTCACATATTATTCACTTTGGTGAAGTCCAATCCGCTAAGACAACTATCGATCTGAGTGTACCATTCTTGAGGCACATGTTTGAGGCCATACAATGCTCTCTTGAGTCTGCACACATGCAACTCTTGATCATATGTCTCAAATCCTTCTAGATTCTTTATGTAAATTTCCTCCTCAACAACATAGTTGAGAAAGGAGGTCTTCACATCCATCTGGTGGATTTTCCACCCCATCTACACAACCAATGCTATAATGGATCTAATTGAGGAATATATTGCAACTGGTGCAAAGGTTTCCTCATAGTCCACTCCCTCTACCTGAGAAAATCCTCTGGCCACAAATTTGGCCTTGTACTTCTCGATGCTCACGTTAGCTGCATGATTCACTTTGTATATCCATCTTGAACCAACCACTAATTTCACTTCTGGTATCAACACCACCTATAATACATTTTTCTTCATGATGGACTCATATTCTTTCAATATGTCCTCAACCCAAACAGGTTGGGAAAATGCTTCCTCAAATTAAGAAATATTTGTCTCAATGAGCTCTGTCATGACAGCCATGTGCCCAATGTACCTATCAAGTGACCTCCTCTTCTTGTGATATGATGTGGGGGATCGCGCATTCTCCCTTGCATCCCACAACAATATATCATCTTCTCTGTTTCTCTTTCTCCCTTCTCTGGAATATTCTGGTTGAGTGGGTGACTCCACTATGCCTCATGTCTGCTCCACTACATGTGGCCGCTCCACAACCTCCTAAATCTCATCCTGAGGCTCCTTCTTTGGATATAGAAGCTCCTACTCTGGTTGGATACTCATCTCTCATTCTGGAGAGCATTTCACACAGTTCTCCTAATTGAACTTGGAATATTTCCTCAGAACTATCATCCTTAAAGAAGGAAAATACACTCGGTAATTGTATGGAGTTTTGGTGTATCCTAAAAAACTCCCAAATTTGTTGTAGGATCAAGTAATTTATTCCTCGAATCCTTGAAGACATGACAATAAAATAAAAATCCAAAAATTATGAAATGAGACACATGGGGATTTCTCCTAGAGAAATATTCCTCCGTTGTGATCATACCAAGTATTCTATGAAGACTCAAGTTCTATAAGTACATTGTGGTGTTTCATGCTTCTGCCCATAGATGTAAAGGAAACCCTCGATCATGAAACAAGGCCCTTACTACTCCCACTATACTTTTGTTCTTCCTTTCACCTAACCCATTCTGTCACGGGTTATGGGTACTATCAATTCCCTTCGAATACCTTCTTTGGTACAAAAATCCTTGAAGACATGTGAAAAAAATTCACCTCCATTATCGCTCCTGAGAGCTTTCAACTTCTTACCAGTCTCCTTCTCAACCAATGCCTTGAGTTCAGCAAATTTTGAGAAAACTTCATCCTTCTTCCGCATGAAGAAGATCCAACATTTTCTAGAGAAATCATCAATAAGAATAACATTGTACTTATGTTTTGCTATGGAGGCTATAGAAAAGGGTTCACAAACATCAGAGTGGACTCACTCAAAGGTTGCATTTGCTCTGTTATCTTGGCCATGGAATGTGGATTTGACATAGTTCCCCAACGTGAAACCCTTGCATACATCATGTTGGTCAAGGGAGCCTTTGTGGAGACCGATGGTAATTTGTTACATGATTTTTAAGGCACCATGGTGTAGATGACACAATATCCCATGCCAAATTTCAGCAACATCTCGAATCTGCACTTTTTTAGCCTTATTGTTCAATGTAGCACAATACCCACCTCAAGTTTGTATAGGTTCTTCACATGAACCCCACTTCAATTTCCTGGTAGTTATGTCTCTCAGAAAGGCTTTCCCTTTACTGAAAATAACATCATGGCCACGATCCTCCAAAAATACTACAAAGATCAAGTTCTTTTTTGGCCCAGGTACAAACATAACATATTTGAGGAAACTAAGAGAGTCTTTATCCCTCTCAAAGGTGACAATACCAATTCCTGTAGCACTGTACCTCCCATCATCCCCCATTTCGATATGCATATGGAGATCCTTCTCCTCCAGGCTACTAAAAAACTCCTTGCACCCTTTTTATATGAAACGAGGCACCAAAATCAAGGTACCACATAATACCCATCACAATGTTGGCCATACATGCTATTAGGGTGAAATATAATTAGAATTGTGAAGAGAATTCTTCTCCTCCTGATCCTCTTGAAGGCTTCTTGTTAGACTTCTTGTGTGGACACTTTGTTTCATAGTACCTGAATTCATGGTAGTGGAAGAATTTTATCTTGTTCAAGTATTTCTTCTTACCATTATTTTGGTTGGATTGAGATTTTCCCTGGGTCTTCTTCCCTTTTCCCTTCTTCCCCTTTCCAAACAATGCAAAATTCTCTTCATCCTGAGCTTTGGATGACGTTCCATCTCTGTTATTTCTCTTGAACTCTTCTTGAACCAAATCGTACCACAATATTTCCCAATTTGGTAATTTTTCTCTTCCATTCATAGATTTTTGGTAGTTGTGCCAGTATTTTGGAAGGCCTAGAAGAGCTAGGCTCACTAGGTCATCTTCTGCAACATTCACCCCAACCCCTCCAAGCTCATCACAAACTTGTGTATATCTGGAGAGATATGGCGGAATAGTAAAATTCTTCTGCATTCTTATGTTTCAAATTTTGTCCTTCAGGGTAAATTTTTGATGGTCACTATTATTTTTTAATAGATCAGTCAATGTCTTCCACATACTTTTCCATGGAGATTGGAGACCACATGGTCTCTCACACATTCCAGAAGAACTCTCTTGGCCTTTGCAACATCCTTCTTCCATTGGGTTAATTGGTGTGCATTCGACTGCTGTGGTTTTGCAATATTAGTTTTAACATATTCTAACACACCATTGTCATCGAGCACTACTTCCATTCGATCCGGCCATGCTATGAAATTTGAGATACCCTCCAAGGCATACTCCAACCTCAGTCTGTTGAAATACATTCTCTTGATCCTGAAGAAAAATTGTTGCACTGAAGCCAAAAAATCAAAAATCCTGAGAGAGAAATTTGAAATACTAGTTCTAATGTGATTTTAGGACTATGATACCATGCATAAATTTTACAGAATTTTCAACTGCTTAAGAAATTAAACTAAAATCAAGAGGCATAGTTATACTCTATTGATATGCTGAATGGAAATCACAGTTTAAAAAAACATGCATAGACATGCAATAAGAAAACCACAAATACACAGTGATTTCTAGGGGAACCCAACTGGTAAAAACCCCTCAAGCTTCTTTGCATTAATTAGTTGAATATAGAAACTATTACAATTTCTAGCTCCAACTCTGAGCTCAACCTGCAAAAGAATAATTGTTCTCTCTACTCAATAAGAAACTATGGCCAACACTTAGCCAAATGTTTTCTCACCAAGCCTCCTATTTTATTGTGGAATCTTGAGGAAATTAGCCCCTATTCTTTAGGAATTTCCTCCAGTTTTGTTGCGCAATTCCCAAGGATTGATCATCTGACCTCATGCAATACCTGTACACTCATACTAGTATACAACTCATGTTACACTACCTTTTCATCTCCACTTCAATTGAGGAATTCAAATTCCTTGCATGCACTAGCTATTTTGGGATGATTGATCAGTTAACTGACAAATATCCGAGTTAGAATATTGTCCCACTACACAACTAACCTTCAATTTACTCTACCAATACTTAGAGGTCAGTTAACTGAATACAATTGAAAATAACTAAATTGGATTACTAAAATTTAGAAATCACACATGCATAATTGAAATCCAATTCCTCTAACTCAAATTGACTGAGCTAATTGAGTGGCAAGATCCATTTCAAACTATTTGACTTCCTCCAAGTTGTCCTACTAATGTGGAAATTCGATTTACTCAATTTGAGTAAGGCTAAAGTCAATTTGAGCCTTTCTTACTACATTTTTTTTAAGACACCGGCTCTCCCACACAAACCCCATCCTCTGCATAGTAAAGGCTCCGCACAATGAAACATAACAATATTAATTATTATGCTCTCCCACACATACCTCGTCCTCCGTAAATATTCATATCTCTAAAATCAGAGCTCTACACAACTGTTATCCTACACATACTTCATCCTCCACACAATAAAATATCTGCACAAGGAAACCTTTCAACATCAATTTCATCCTTGCCAAATAAATTTCCCTATGCACCCCCGTTCTCCCACACCTACCTCATCCTGCACATAGTAAAATCTCCACACAATGAAACATAATTATATTAATTCAAAATTTGTTCATAGTTAAACTAATTAAAGTTTCCTCCACACACTGTCTCTAAAGTTTCTAACACCATTGGACAAAGAAATAACACACCATCTCAACATCACAGAAATCACAACCTGTTCTCCATGTTGCTATATTTTCCTCTACAAATATTCATAGCTCTATAAAATCATATCTCTATGCATCTAATCTCTCGCACATATCCCACCTTACGCATTGGAAATTTGTTCAAGGAATGATATAGATATACAATGTGGAAATTTTTAAAATTAATAGGCAAGGACTTATATCTATCTTAACTCCGGATCTATCAAGCTCCGAGAGGGATCAAATATCTCGAGGTGCAAACTTCTTTTTTGAGTGAAAAACTTGAGGAAATGTTAGCACCTCCAGATATTTGATTCCTATCAGTGCTTTATAGATACAAAGTTAATATGGATCTAGGCTAGTTTCAGTCGCATGCAGCCAAGGAAAATCTATTGAAGGTATGATTAACTTTATTAATAATATGTAAATAAATGTAATATTAATATAATAATTTTAAATATGCTAAATATGTATGAGATTATTCTGGTCATTTAACTTTTAAAATTTCTTAAGTTCCTCAGTTTGTTGAGATGATAAATATTGTTAATAACTTTAATGATGAAAAATGATGAAATAAAATTTTTGAATGAAAAGTGACAATGTAATAGTGTTGAATGAAAGAAAATGTGAATAATAAAAATGTATTCAAATACAAATAGTCTTCATTGTGATCAATCTCAAACTATTTTCTTCTACTATTCTTATTGTCACCCTTGTTAGTTTTGTCATCTTCTCATATCGATTATATGAAAAGGACAATTGAAATCATAAGCCATTTAAATATTTATCTCGAGTTGTTGTATTAAACATCATACCTCGTCTCTCTCGCTCTCCAATATTAATAGGTTGAATTAATATAACAAAAAAATCAATCAACATTGCCAATAATTTTTTGTGTTTACATTGAAATCAATGCACATTGTTAATCCAATCACTTTAAAATTAATGTAACATCATACATCAAATCATAGATCAACATCTACATTGAAATCAATGCATCTAATGCAAGCAATTAATTATGATTAGAAAACAACTTCTACACTGAAATTAATGCATCTAATGCAATCAATCAATAGGATTAGAAATCAACATCTACACTCAAATCAATGCATCTAGTGCAAGTAAGCAACTAGGATTAGAAACCAACATCTACAATGAAATCAATGCATTTAGTGCAGGCAATAAAATAAGATTAGAAATCACTCTCTACACTGAAACCAATGCATATAGTGTAAGCAATCAAATAGGATTAGAAATCAATGCATATACACTGAAATAAATGCATCTAATGCGATCAATTAAATAAGGTTAGAAAACAAATTCTACACTGAAATCAATGCATCTAATGCAAGCAGTCAATAGGATTAGAAATCAACATCGAAACTGAAATCAATGCATCTAGTGCAAGTAAGAAAATAGGATTAGAAACAAAAATATCTACTGAAATAAATGCATTTAGTGCATGCAATAAAATAGGATTATAAATCACCATCTAGAATGAAATCAATTCATTCAGTGCAAGAAATCAAATAGTATTATAAATTATATACATTGAAACCAATGCATCTAGTGCAAGCAATCAAATATAATTAGAAATCAACATATACAATAAAATCAATCCATCTAGTGCAAGAAATCTTCTTCCCTCTCTCCCCCCTCCATCTATATCTATATCTCTCTCCATATCTCCTTCTTTATATCTATATCTCACCCCCCAAAACACACACACTCTCTCACTCCATATCTATCAATCACTTTGTCCCTCCCTCCCTCTATCCATATCTATCTTCACCTTCCATCAACATCTATATCTCCCTCTATTTCTCTATATCACCCCCAAAACATACACTCTCTTTCTCCAATATACCTATCTATCTCTCCCTTGTCCTCTCCCCCCCCTCTCTCTCTCTCTCTTCCCCTTCTCTCCCTCTCCCCCACTTCTCTCTCTTTCCTCCTACTGCCCTCTCTCCCTCTTTCTACATATTACTTATCACTCCCTCCCTCTCTCTCCACCTTTCTCTCTCTATATGTCTTTCTTATTACCTCTCTCTGTCTCCCCCTCCAACTTCATCTCTCTTTCCCTCCCTCTCTCCACTCTCTCACATCCTTTCTCTTACTTTCTATCCTAGCTCTCTCTCTCACTCCCTCTCTCTCTCTCTCAAACTTTGTTAATATATCCCTCCCTATCTCCTTCTCTCCCCCCTTTTCACCATCTCTCCTACTTTGTCTCTTTATCTCACCCCAAACATACATACACTCTCTCCATCTCTCCCTTGTCACTCCCTCTCTCTCTCCACTTCTCACTCTATATGTATTTCTTCTTCCCTCCCTCTCTTCCCTCCAACTTCATCTCTTTATCCCTCCCTCTATCCTCTCTCTCTGCCTCTCTCCCCCTCCTCTCTCTCGTCCTTCCTCTCTCTTCCCCCATCTCTCTCTCTCTCTCTCTTTGCCCTCCAATCCTCTCTCTTCCCCCATAATTATCCTTCTCTCTCTCAAGTCCTCTCTCTCATCCTTCCTCTCTCTTCCCCATAATTATCCTCCTCTCTCTCAAGTCCTCTCTCTCACCCTTCCTCTCTCTCCCTTTCTCTCCTACCTCCCTCTCCCTTCCCCATCTCTCTCTCTCTCTCTCTCTCTCTCTCTCTCTCTCTCCAACTATGTTAATATATCCCTCCCTCTCTCCTTCTCTCCCACCTTCTCTCCATCTCTCTTTCTTTGTCTCTTTATCTCACCCCTAAACATACACACTCTCTCTCCATCTCTCCCTTGTCACTCCCTCTCTCTCTACACTTCTCACTCTCTATGTATTTATTATTCCCTCCATCTTTCCCCCTCCAACTCCATCTATCTATCCCTCCCTCTCTCTTGCTCTCTCTCATCCTTCTTCTCTCTCCTACCTCCATCTCTCTTCCCCCATATCTCTCTCTCTCTCTCTCCCCAATCCTCTCACCATCTCCCTCCCTCTCTCCTTATCTCTCTCACCATTCCATATTTGTACCTCCCTCTCCCTCTCTTACCCTTCTCTACCTCTCTCACTCCTCTCCCTCTCTCTCTCTCTCTTCATTCCTTCATCCCCTCTCCTTTAGTTTATCTCCATCTCTCCCTTGTCACTCCCCCTATTTCTCCACCTGTATCACTCTATGTCTTTGTTCTTCCCTCCCATACATATCTATAGTTAATATATATCATGATATATTAATATATATTACAATATACCAAATTTAATATTGTATTAATCCAAATTTATTAATTTAATAATATTAATATTATAATATATTAATATGAATATTAGATTTAATAATAATAATAATCTTTTAATATTAATATTAGGCTTAATAATATTTTTTTGCATGGTATTAATAATAATTTGGCCCATGGTATTTGGCTCATATGCTTCACCTAAATAAAACCTCTTTTTTGAGTGTTCGTAAATATAAAGAGGATTATGGAGTAAATATAAAAAAAAAAATGTTTTATATATTTACCATACCTCTGGTTTATATTTTACTTATTTAACATGGTATTGGGCCTATAGGTCTGATATATGATTAGATGTTGATTTCTAATCCTATTTGATATATTTGTATTTATTTACCATGCCTATTTGTACCTCTTTTATATTTATTTATTTACCATACCTCTTTTATAAATATGTTATTTGGCCCATGGTATTTAGCCCATTGTATTAAAATGGTATTTGGCCCATAGGCTTCACATAAATAAAACCTATTTTTTGAGTTTTCTTAAATATAAAGAGGCTTATGGAGTAAATATAAAAATATGTTTTATTTATTTACAATACCTTTAGTTTATTTATATTTTTATTTATTTACCATACCTGGAGTAAGTGTAAAAAGAGGTTTTATTTATTTACCATACCTTCAGTTTATTTATATTTTTATCCTAACCTATGCAACCCCCATTCCTGTATCATCATTGTGAAGAGAAATTCCATAACCGTGTTAGTGTCAGAGCACTCACTCAAAAATTTAGTTTTTTTTTTAATAAATTAGTTGTTTTTTTTTTAATCAATTGTTAAGCACTGACAAATACCAAAAATAAAATGATCTCCACCAAAGGAATTATGTCCAATCAAAAGTTGTTAGACTAATCGAAAATTAGAAATAAGATTTCGAGAAAACTTAAAATTATTTTTGAATTTATAAAAAATATTAATATTCAACATTTTTTGGAAGCTTTGATTAAATTTGCAAAAAAAATTAGCAAAAATGCATGATCAACGCACTTTGACCAATGAGATAAATGTTATAATCCATGTACACGCGGGTACTAATAATAAAAACTCACCATTCTCTTTTTAAAACTACCCATTCTTACTTTAAGGATCTCCACAATATGTATGGATTTTTAGTCATTTCACTTTGAATAAAAGTGAGATGTGATATTAAATATGTGGAATGAGGTGTAATTTTTATAAATTTTATCAAAATTTATTTGAAAGATAGTCATATTTCTTAATTTAAGGATATTCATATAATTAAAATGATATATAATGTGTATAAAATATTTAGGTGAAAATCACATCAAAGTAGATTTTGTGAATGCTTTTGGAACTATTTGGTGTGATTCATCAATAAGATGATGAATCACATTCGTTGGTTCAAAAAGCATCGACAAAATCTGCTTTAATGTGATTTTCACCAAAAGTTTTTATACACATTTTATAGATCACAGAAGCCAAATTCCAAAAATATGATATATGATATCAAATATGCTAAATTAGTTATTTGTATTAGTTCTTTCCAAGGCAAGATTGTAATATTTGATTTTCCTATTGACCACTATTAGTTTCATTAGCCAATGCAAATTGTCATATTTAACTTTGATTTTTTTTTCAATATTATTAAGAAAACTAAGTTTCAAGCATTTGATTGAACCATAATTTGAAGTTCTTATTGCAATATTTGTATGATACGATGCCACGTGGATAATTACCTCACATATTTTTTGCCACAATTTTTGGATAGAGCCATGATTTTTAGATATTTGTGCAATGACTTTTTATTGTTAAGCTTTATACGAAAAAAATCCAAAATTAAAATCCTTGAAAAAAACTCATACCCAGGTAAATAACATATTTACCATCAGTTATTACGTACCATAATTTAAACAAGTATTTGTATAAAAATGGATATGAATAAGATATAAATAAATATAATTAGTAGGAGTTATTGCCCACGATTATTTTTGTGTTCAAGAATAAGATATAAATAGATATACTTACTAGGAGTTATTGCCCACCATTATTTATGTGTTCTTCATCACTTTCATAAGTAGGAATAAAAATGTAAATCCGTAAACTTATTAGAAGTTACTACCCACCAAAATTTGTGCAAGTTCTTTCCCTACAATAAGCTTGATTTCTTCATAGTTCCCTAGAATAACTCAATTCACAAGCGAACATGACAATGTTATATTTGAAACAATAGAAATACTAGATTCTATTAGGCAACGTTATATTTATTGTAACACTTCATTTTTATTTTAAGATTAGAAAGGTATAATTGTATGTATTATGAATAGTGAAGGGATTAATGATGTAATATGTGAACATTATAGATTGAAAGTAATGAAAATAAATACATCATTGGTTACAAAATGGACATGGACATAATCATAGTGGCTATGATTCCACAAGAGAGGGTTGAAAGGAATTCCAAGCGGGAAAATCCCACATGCCTAAATTCCATGTCATTTTCTTAAATAAATTATCCTTACTATACAATACTCTATTGAATTATAAAAACCCAATCATTCAACGCATGTACGAGATTGGTATAGGATTCATCTCAGTGAGTCATTGAAGCATGGGGATACGTACACTCATTTAAGAGGTGGATGAGAAAGTCATATCATTTAGTTATGATAACATGGGTTGAGTACAATGATATTTAAGATGAGATATTCAAAAAATTGTGTAAGAAGGGAAGCTAATGTTAGAGACAATGAAAGTGAAAGAAAATAGTGTTAGGTGATGTAAGAGGTTACATCCATATAATATGTTGAAAGCTAGTTTTTAGAGCTAGAGTTTATGCTCACGAATTATCGTGTATGCTTGTGAAGAGTCCTTATAAGAAAATTACCCAAGAGCATATGTAAGGGCTACTATGAGCACTCATGCAACAATTGGAATTTTTAGAGATAGTTTTTTTTGCTGGAGCCTTATAGGGAATAGAGATTGTTGAAATGACTATGGTGCAAAGAAGGAAAACATATTCCTTAGATTGTGAAACTTGATGGGGAATATTGTGGGATGGTTGTAATTGTTATAGGAGTCACATCACTTTGTTTTTACCAGCTATTGGGTTGTTAGTGTGGATAGTAGGCACCAATAACATCATGTTTGTCCTTGTAGATTTATAGCCCTAGCTTAGAGGTGGCTTGTTGTATAGAGAATTGATGCAACAATACCTATGGTTGGGCGTAACATTTGACGACTACAACTAGTTGTGTAAATGTTTATAAAGATAAGTGTTTGATGACCCTTTTATTTACTGATATAATTTCATGTATGAATGTATGAATGCTATGTTTAATTCTTGATAGTAGTGTTCAAATATCATTGTGCATGTTTAATTAATTTGCATCCATGATGATAAAAATATTATGCAAGTCACACATGCATATGTATCTTATGTTGCACACATTTCCTCTTTTAAAATGGTACCAGATTCAAAATAGTAGTAACATGCCTCATATTAGGGGTTGCGTATTACAAAGTAGTATTAGAGTAATTTTTTTAACATCACATTTGTATAGGCTAATGACTAGCCTAATTTAATTAATTCACTATCATAGAGTGTTTATTTTTGTTAAAGTTAGCGAAATTTGTAAATTTAGAATAAAATCACCAGAAAATTTGGGTTGAATTTTTCCTTAGAAATCTCATGAGGGATGATTAATTGTCTTGATCTACAAGTCATATAAATAAATTTGGTCTAGGAGGTTGAATTTTGTGATTCCATGGAAGTTAAAAGGGGAATAAAGGTTTTAGCTAGAAAATAAAAATAAAATTTCAAAATAATTATAAAATTTTATAATTTTTTCAATTTTTGGAAAAAACTATGATGACATGGACAATATCAGTGGTGTGGACCGGTAAGGTATACTATGAAAAAGTTTTGGGGTCACAACATGAATTTTGGTGTTTTTATGATGGTTCAAAATTCAACAACGTGAGAAACTTTTAATTTCATCAAAAATTCGTAAAGTGAGAAAACTCAATTTGTTGACCAAGAATTTTTAAATTCTTTGAAAATTTGAAGTGGGAAAAACTTAGTTCATCAAAGAAGAATATTTGAGTTTAGTGAAGTGAGAAAAACTTGAATATATTGAAAGATTGTTTTTTTTAAGTTCACCCAAAAGGTTCCTTAGAATTAAAAAAGACAAGAAAAGTTTTTTTAGAGTCCATTAAAACAATTTTTTCAAAGTTTTCTAAAAAATAACCCTTTTGGAGTCTGCTAAAAAATATATTTTGAAGTCTACTAATTTTTTTTTTAAGAGTTCGTTGAAAATATTTTTTTTTGGAGTTTGTTGAAAAAAACCCTTACCCTTTTGTAGGTTCACCAAAGTGCATTTTGGAGATTTCCATTGGAATAGAATATTTTGGGTTTGCCAATAAAATAAATTTGGTGATCTTTAATGGAAGAAATTGGGTGACCATCGTGTTGTAGCAAACAACAACCTCTAATTTTTCCTTTTTTTAAGACAATAAATAATGGGGACCCTTTATGATTTTGTTTAGTTTTTAAATCATCTTAGTTTTGTTTTAAAATAATACTAAATGGAAATAAAGTCTAAAAAAATTCTAAAGAGACAACTAAAGTAAATTCCTTATTGAGATAAATGTTCTCAGGACAAATTTATCACAACCTTTTAATAAAATGTTATGTGTTCTTTCCTCTCCGAGATCCGATCTCCCAAGTTTCCGAGCTAGTTTATTGATATTTTAATTTCAGTATATCGGGCCTCTCTTCATTGGGAATTTAATACATCATAACTCTTATTAAAAATAACTTACGAGCTTAATATCCTCTGAATACTCTTATACATCGAATCTTACGTGTTTCATAACCCTTTCATCTTAGACCTCGCATCTTGGGAAACTTCAATATCAGAACTTTCGTGTATCGGAACATGTGTATCTTAGAACTCTCACATCTCGGAATATTTTATATGAGCTTTTTTGTATATCAGATTTTCATATCTCAGAATATTTCTCATCTCAGAGCTTTACATATTGAGAAAGTTTTGTATCGTAACTCCATTTTAAATTCCCCCCTGATATCTTTGTTCCGATATCCAACATGGCATGCTCACGTGGTCCCTTTTCTATTCACTTAAGTGATTTAACTTTTTAATTATTAACCTCGAATGAATTAAAATCTCAGATTTAATAAAATTTGGTTTTCGTAATTGATTTTTAATAAAATAATTTTACGCTCTATTTCCATTTTTATACCATTTGTAAGTTTTTGTAAAGAGTGTTTCTAATAAATCTATGCTTTTGTCTCATACAGGTAAGCTCCAATTCTCAATTTTCAGAAGAAATTAAGAAAGGAATTAGAGCTAAAAATAAGGCTCCACAACAACAACTCATCGGTCCATTTCTTGAAGACGTTGATGATAAAATTCCAGGAGCGGGATTATTTTCAGATACTGTATGTTCTAGTGATGCCAAAATTCCCTCATGGGAATCAATTTATCAATACTTCAAAAATTAGAATCCCAAATTTATTGTTAGAACAATCACAGTTGATGATAGAACCCCTGTCTCAAAAGCCACTGCAAGCGGTGGTGCCAACTCTTTCCTGGACATAATTTCATCTAAGCCACTATTATTGCCTTACATAGACATGGTCCATTGGGTGGTCAAGAATCTAGATATTTCTGATAGACGAATTCATACTAAGAAGGGGACAATAATTGGCTCTTTCACCAACAAGGATTTGCAGAGCATGTATTATTTACCAAATCCTCAGTATATATATAATAACGAGTACAACGAGGCTTCCATAAAGGAGCATGGGAAACCGTAAAAACAAATTATACAATGGAGACAATACCCAAACAAGCATAAAGCGAAGGAAACCGAAAAGTATTCGCTCGATTCCCTCGCTACTCCTTTTTCCCAAGTTGCAGCCATGATGTGTCGATTACATGCATTACCTAATGTGTCAAAATTACTGGAAAATTGGGTACCTCTAGTTTATGGGGCTTTCGAAGGTTATATATTTGACTAGGCTACCATGATTTCCAATCATTTAACTACTCATATCTTAGCATTTTGGCAAGCTGGAAATATTTATGAAGATAAGCTACGACTTTTCTATATGTCAACCTATGTTATGGATGGATTGTGTTTCCCTATGGAATTTCTTGCTATCTGATATGGGTTGGAAATGGACCATTCATGATCCCAAGCCAATCCACATTTATCATGACCTACTATAGGAATCCAAATATCTTGAACATCTCTAACAGATTTGTCACAGGACCGTTGTGATTATGATATATGGAGCCATATTTGAGTCTCGACCACCTAGAATGTCACAGGAAGCTATGGATGACCTTCAAAGAATGGGAAATTGTTTTGGGGAGGAATTATTCACTTATATCAGAGTCTAGGGAAACCTTTCTCATCCTCATGGGTTTCCTTTGTTCATACCCGATAAGTTATTCAACAGAGAGGTGGCTTATTAGATAATGGGTTATGGTATCACTAAAGTATTGAGAGAATCAAATAAAAAGGTATGGCCGATTTTTCGTGTAAGATTCAATATATTTTCTTTAGCCAATTATCGTGATGTCAATGTTCATACTCGATAATTTAGTCAACGAAGAGGTATCTTATCAGATGGTGGGTTGTGGTATCACTAAAGTATTGAGAGAATCAAATAAAAAAGTATGGTCCGCTTTTCGTGTAAGATTCAGTATATTTGCTTTAGCCAATTCCTGTAACTTTCCAAAACCATGATTAAGGTCATAAAAATTCCAAACATTCAAACTTGAAGAAAGAACTTAACCTAGACTTCCTAGTCCATGATATACATTTCGTCAAACATATGGTAAACAAGTGAGCTACATGTCATGAATGCATATATGGTCATAAAATTATGAATTTCACTTGAGAATCACCAAGAATACTCCAATCCCTCTCTAGCTACTTGCAATAACATTTTTTATCCCATGCTTTCATCGACCATTCAATAACTTATCAAAACAGGTAAAGATCCATTGATAGAATACATGATATAACCAACATATAAACATAATGGAAACCATGGAAAATCAACCATAAAATCACTAGCACAATCGATACAATTGGTTATAGACCACTATTGGAAATATCTCATATTAACATATGAAAATGGTAACCAAGTTAGGGACTTCCATGTACCACCTGATCATAGATTTGGTTGAACCAAATCTATGTTTCATCTAATCACCCAAGTGTCATATTCCAAGCATGAATGTGAGATATCATGGGTTAAACAAAAACAAAACTAATCCAGGGGTTCTAGAGGCCAAACCACCTCAGCCCTCAACCATAGTGATCTCACCTATATGGTCCAAAAATCACTAACATCATCCAAATCAGTCTCTACCCAAGTTGTCTAGGGATCCGGGAACTAGTAAATCAACCCACAACTAACTCGGGGTTCTAAAGTGTTTGTTCCAATTGCGACTCTAGGTACTAGTAACTCAACCCACAAGGCTCTAGATCATTTGTCCCAACCTGCGACTCCAGGAACTAGTATGTTATCACTCTAATAATTCAAAAGTTGTGAGATTTTGATTTAAAGTCTAAGAACATTAGAGGTAACCACAGACCAAATTTTAAACTCTAGGATCTAGCCTTCCTAAGGTTCAGAGAGGGCTCTCTCTTTATGATGCAACTTTGTTTTGATTATAAAATATTAGGCTAGTTATGATTGTGCAAATTGGTTTTGATTTGGTTTGGTTTGGTGAGAAAAAATCACTTAGTGAGATGGATAGGGATAGATCTGTTTTTCCATTGGGCTAAGGAGTCAAAAGTCAAGTAAAAAGTACTAGGATCAAGGTCAAAAAGTCAAATATTTTCAGGGCAAGATAGACAAGTCTTTGAAGATCTTGGAAGGCTGACTGGTGAAGTGATTTGATCGGGATAAAGATCAACTAAGAATTCTTTGATATGGATTAGGAAGGAGTAGACAGAGTTCATTCGAAAGAGGGAGAAATTAAGGGTTCCATACTCTAGAAACCAGCAAAAAACATAGAAATGATAAACAGTTAAAGACAGGGTGCTTTTAATAAAATCTTGTAATAATACTCTTGATTTATCATTCAAATTTAGAATACATATATGGATGCATGTAAACATAAGAAGATAAACAAAGACAGTAGAAAGTACTTCACTTCAATGGCTCATCACATGAATCCTGAAATATGATGCTAGATGATCTGATCCAGTCTGCTACTTGAACTTGCTACAAAAAGCCTTCAAGTACAGAAATATTGACTATAGAAATCTTCAGCAATTTATTCCACAATAATACTTCAAAAGATGAAGTATATATACAAAAATGTTTTCAAAATATTCTGGAATACTCCTAGGAATTTTCTAAGGAAAATAAAATATCTTTTACAACAAAATAGTGACAGCTGCTTAACAACTTAGCAAGCTGTCCTATTTATCCAAATAAAATAGAAGTGTTGTTTTGGATTGGGTGCAGCTAGCTGCCTTGTTGTCCTCTTTGCCGGCAAAGATATTTCAAATCTGTTTTGAAATATTATCTTCTATATCTGATACTCTTTATCTCTGATACTCTTTAATCACTTATACACTTTAACCGTTGTTTGACTGTCTTTACTGCTGTAAAATTCTATTTTAACTGTGTAAAATCAGCAAACTGTTTTGATCCTTTTCTCTGCCATTTGAATTTTACAGTAAGTCAGTGAGTGATTCCCAAGATTCTTCATCAGGAATTTTGATCTTTTTCAGCTTCCTAAAGTTCTCATCTACCTCAGTGTACCTAGCAAATGTTGGATTTATAACAAATAAGTGTTTTATCTCATGCTGTAGATAAAACAAGTCTTCAAAACTTTTATGTAACACTTTTCCTATAGGAATTCCTTGTCCTTCTATTTTGTTCACTTGCTCTTTTGCATGATCTCTTATCTTCTTGTTGTAGTCTTCTTGTGGCATAAGTTTATCATTAAGAACAAGGATGTTTGGCAAACCTCTTTGCCTCAAGATCTCAAATTTAACCATAAACTTGGTTATGACTATGTTCATGTTTCCACACTTTTATTCTAGTTGATTCATTAAATTTCTCTTTGAAATTACTTTCCTTATTTCAAGGATTGTTTATGTTCTATTAGTAATTTCAATCTCCTCCAATTATTGTTTGTTCTTACCATTGAGAAACTTTATTAGTTCTAGGGCTTGTTCAGGTTTGGCACCTAGTTCCTCCTTTGTTTTCTGAATCTCTTCTTGGGCTGCCTTTAGCAAATCCTTTTGCTCATGAATTACCTGTATTGAGGGCCAAACATTATTGATGGATTCAATGATTTTGCTCCATAGCTGATTTCTCACATAAGACGTTGGCTCTTTCAAGGTTAAATCCTTTTGTAGATTTTTCAGTTCAACATTTAACCTGTTAGCCCTTTGTTCTTGAGTTTTAGCATTAATTTGGGCTAGCTTTTTAGTGTCTTCTAGATTTTCAATCATTTTCTTCAATCTATTGATTTCATTGGTTTGAAGTGTCATTTCCTCCATGGCCTTAACAAGTTTACTAGCCTCATCAGAATGTTGAGCCACTGTGGTAGAGGATTCTGTAGCTAAAGTAGTGGATGAGGTCACTGGCACTGCAGTAGCCAGTGGTACTTTTGGTGCCAACTCTTCCGCCAGAGTTGAAGGCACAACTGTAGTAACCATGGGAATTACTGTAGGAGCTTCCTATGATTTTGTAATTTCTCTTTCATGGACAATTTTGTCCATTTGTATTTCCATCTCTTTAATATGTCCTGTTAATTGAAAAATCAAATTCATCATATCATCTTTTTGGCTTTCCTCTTGTACTATTTCTTTGGCTTGTGGATGTTCTGTTGGTGGAAGCTTGAGTTGTTTCCTTAGTGCTACAATATCAACATTCTTTTTCTTCACTAACTCTTCTGCAAATTTAACATTGGCAGGATCATATCCTACTTGGATAACCAATTCTTCTAAAGACTTAATCCTAAGATCTTTAGCATATGAGTAAGCCTTTTCAACCTTCATTTGATCTCTCATATTTATTATTGTGTTCTGAAGATTTTTTGCATTCATTGCCTTTGTAGTTATGGTAGAATAGAGCATCTCAAAAGTTTTCATGTGAAACTCAATTTGATCTAATGCATGTATACTTTTTGTAGGCACTTCAAGATCAACTTTTTTGTAATATGCCACTATCTTGGGAGTCTTAAATATTGGTTGAAGCACTAACATAATCAAATTTTTGTTTGAATAATCAAAATCTGATAGAAGTTTGTTCTGGATACCTAGTGTTTGTTTTAAATACTGAGAATAGATCTCATTTTTATTTCTTCATTCTTGGTCTTTATCTGCTTATATTTCTCCCTGATGTCAAAATATTTTTCCTCTGCTAGCTGTGAGGACGATGCCTCCATACTCTGCTGCTTCTCTATTACCTGTGTGTTTGAATTATCAGGATGCTCTTCATTTATAATTTTTGTGATTGGTTCATTGTTTTTCTCTGGAACATATGTATCTTCCACTTCTATGGTATCTGTTTCTTTATCAACTGGATTGAGCTTAGGATTTTTGTTATATCTGAGTATAAACCTAGCCTCTGTTGTTGTTTCAGCAGTGTAGGTACCTTCTTCTCTGACTCTTTTGGTAGCTTTATCTTCTTGATTTACAGTTTGCAAGGTGTGACTAGTATATCCTTGTTTAACTGCTTCTACCAAGGTATTTTATAGCCACTCCGTTTGATTGAAAAATTGTTCAATCTCTGGTATTTTTTCATGAATATAAGGATTCAGTTTGCACTTCACCCTCATTTTGCTGATTATCCCCTGTGGATCATAATTCCATGAAAATATTTTTTCAAATTTGTATTCAAGTAACTGTTTTGCTGCTTCTAGTCTTGCATCTCTGTGATTACAAATAAAAGGTCCCACCTGATTCTTTAACTAGGTCTTCATTTTTGCTGCTAAGAAGTTGATAGAATCTGAATTTAGGATTTTCCTAATGTACTCCAAGGAAAAAAATCCCATTGGCACATACTTAGGTAGTTTATAGGGTAAAATATTTGACCCAAAAACTCTGATTTATGTATGTTTCTGATATAAGTACCAATCTCCAGTTCTAGTTTTCTCTGATAGTTGTACAACTTTTTTAATTTCAAGACTTATCCTTGGTTGTTCCTGATTTGTAAGCATATTAACCAATGGATGAATAAAGAAATCTATAAATTCAACATAACTGAACTCTATGGACTCTTTTCTGATCAAAGATGTCCGAAAGATGACTGAGAGTGGGTTCTCTTCTATATCAAGCTTCTGGAGTGTTATTGGGAACTTGTCTGCTTGGAAGTATAAGAACATATGGAAAAGAAAGGAAGTATACCTAAATATTCCTTCAGTTGGCAATTTGACAAGCTGATCATGGATATTATCAGCTATTTATTCAACATAATTGAAAATGACAGAAGGAGGATGTCCTGGTGCAAAGGTAGATAGAAAACCTAGGATTGACTCATTTGTATGCTCATATGTAAAATACCCTAGGATAAAGGACAACATGGATATGACATGCTTAGATCCTTCAGGAAACTTTGAATTAAAATAAGGAGGGTTGATCTGTGGAATTTCAACATGTAAAGGCATGAAAAATTGGAAAATTTGAAACCTTTTGAGAAAGTCTAGACCAATGTACAACTTTGTGACTGCTTCTATGGATAAGGGAACAAAATTGGGATCTGGTTTGAGCTGTAGCATTAGGTTTATGGACTCATCAGTAATTATTAACAATACTTCTTTATTTGCATTTACCATTTCTCTTTGTTCAGGGGAATAATAAGTTTGACACAACCTAATAACCTCTGGACATTGATGAGTGAGTGGAACAACATACTTGGGTAGGTTTGACTCCCAAACCTTAACTTCATCAACTTGATCTAATGACTTTTCAAGACTCCTGCAGTGGAGGTATAACATATTAAATTCTATCACTGGATCTACTATTTTGTAATCCACATCTTCTAAGGGTGTATGTTCAATGTCTACAACAATAGGTTGTAGAGGATTTACAACAATTGTGGTTTTGGAAGTCATTGTTGGGTTTGATTTTGACATTTTTAGACTTTCTAGGTGCTTGAAACTCTGTGTTTTGACTTTTAGTACTCTTCTATAAGATTGAATTGTTTACATAAGTGTTTTTTACTTTAATAGAGGTTCTTTAAACATAAATAGGCATAAAATAGCATTTTCTTGGGTTCAACTTTTCAAATTTGGCTTTAGAATTGATCTTCAAACTCTTACGAGTTCAAGAAATAATAAAACAAGGGTTTTATCTGCTTTTTTGGATAATACTGGACTGAAATTGGTTCAAATTGGGCACAGAAGGATTGGGGTTACTTACAAAGGATTTATGGATAGAATAGGAGTTTTTTCCAGGTCTGCAAAGGCTAAATTATATTCAATTTTATTTAAAAACTAGATACAGTATCGAAACAAGGGTTTATCAGGGTTTTTATAAAGAATTCGTTCTTTTGCAGGAAATTACAGTCTTTCTGTGGGTAAATGGGCTTCTCTAGGCTTAATTTCTTCAGATTTTTTTTTTTTTTCAAATGATAATTATGTTTTTTTCTTCGAGGAATACCTGTTTCTGCAGGTATTTGGTTTTTCAAATAGGTTTCGAGGTGTCAGACAGATTTTGAAGTCTTTGGAAACAAACTGGAGCTTCCAATGGTCTTGACAACAGTTGTAATGGCTCTGTCTAGCACTTATAGGTGTGAAAACAGTGTATAGGTCTTGTTTCTTCAATCAGAGATAGAAAAATATGCACAGATAATGAAGAAAAGGGTTTAACGGGCATATATGAAGTTTTTATAACGTTTTTAGGTTAAGTAGGATTGTCATTAAATGGCAGTCATATCAGAGCGGAGGGTGGTTTGGCACTGCAGGTAGAAAACCAAAGTGGTTTATTGCATGGGCTTTGGGTTGTAAGTAGTTTTGTGGGATTGAATGCGATCTAGCGAGATGTTGCCGCGTGGAGGAGAGATAAGGGCATAATACTGCCCATTTCGCAAATGTTGAAATGAGTGTTGATCGCGCAAGTTGAAATGCGATATTACATTTGGGACGTCAGACCTGGGAAGATGTATGTGAACGGCTATGATTGAATGAGGAAGCTACTCGACGGTGGGGCGTGGGGCCTGGAATTTTGTGTTATGCGGCGGGATAGTTTTAACATTAAAAATGTATATTTTTAATGTGAAAATAATGTTTTATTTGATAGGCGGGTTATGTATTTACATGGGGTGGGATATTTAACACATGTTTTATAACCATTGGGGCAGTATATATAATATGATATATTTTAACCTATGGGGAATAGGGCAGGGAATATTTAACATTTGGGGTAATTAAAACCATAGGTTAAAGGTAATAAATGGGTTTTTTGGGATATTTTAAAATAAAGAAATTAATAAATAAATACGGGAAAGGGTAGTTTAAAGGGATTTAATACTTTATGTTAATAATTAATATGAAATGAAATGTAGTGAATGAAAATACAAAAATAAACTTAAGTAAAGTGTAAAATAAACCTTTTTAAGCACAAATGATTTGTACCATTTAAACATTTACACTTAAAATTGGATAAATTGTATTTTGTGGGTTTTTTAGTGTTTTTGGATGAAATGAAATTAATTGAGGGCGATTTTACTTTTTCTAAGCAAAAAGGTGTTTTACTTAGGAAAATGGTTTGTATTTTTGGAAAAGGGTGAATATGCCGAGGAAATGGATTTTTATCAAGGGAATCCAATATTTTTAACCAATCAGTTACTAAGCCTTGGGTCTGGTCCCAACAGAAGTCAGAGAAATGCTCTAAGCCTCTTTAACTGAAGTTTTTGAATACTCGATCATCGTGGGGGAGGGGAAATTAGTAATTTTCCATATGATGCTTCATTACATGCTTTGCACAACTACTTTCTACATACCCAACATTATTCTAACATTTTTTAACTTCATTTGCATGGGTGCATTTACGCTTGCAACCCTAAATCCATTTTTCTTTTAAAGCATCAAATTATCTAAGTCTAACCTTATTTCATTTGAGGGCTTAGATTAAACTGTTGAGCTCCTCATTTATTCTCTAATTATCTACTGATTTGTCAATTTTAAACTATTTGACATATCTTTATTCTCGATCTAAAACATGAAATCCAAAGCATGAAAAGTTTAAGATTAAACTATTTAACTGATCATGGATTATGGCATTTGAACACTCTGCACATAATCATTATTCTTGCAGTAAAATTAAATAGTAGTGGCATTTTGACTTGCTCACTTTCATGTCTTATTTTTATCTCTTTTTTATTTTGGGGTCCATTTTTTATTCTTTTTATCTTTTCTTTGCTAAGTCCTTTGATTTTTCTTTTAGGACTTTTACCCTCTTTTAATTTTTTATTATTTTCAAATATGGGAAAATAACTTGCAGAAAGCAAGGTATGTACATATTTACAAGACTATCAAAGTCAATTCAAAAATTATGAACCATATTATTATAGGACCCTAACACTAGTAACTCAACCTAGATATTCCAAGGCTTCCAGAGTGTTTGTTCCAACCCACGACCATAGGGAACCTAAGAACCAATTAGAAAAACAAGTGGGAAACCCCCAAAATCATGGTTATCCGAGAAATGGAAAGGCAAGGATGAAACCATTGTCAATCCAAACAAATTTGCATGCCAATGAAAACACATAACCAAGGAACTACATGCATATACCATCTATCCATAAATCAACAAGGAAATCTAACATGAAACCCATTACTTGCAAAGTATCCGTGTTGTGGATGTTGATCCAACTATATCCTTGCACCCTTGATTTCCTTTTCTTTCTTCCTCAAATCCAAGTGAGTGCCAAAGTGCTTGTAACAACCATGGTAAAAATTCATGTAAAAAATATATATAAGACCACGATGATGAGACACATATTACAAGTTGAATGTTGGGAAAAACATCCTAGAGGGTGTTCATTCAGTTTATTATGTCTAAAGGAAATGGAAAGGCATGAGGCATTAATTGGCATTTATTTATGAAAATAATGGAAAATAGGAGAAAAGGAAGCTGAAAGGTCACAGGTTGCATGTGAGGAGGAAATTGAAGGAAAATTATGGAAAATGAAGAAAATAGAGGCCTCATTAATAAAAAGGCTTTTGAGGATCAGTTGGTAAGTTTTTTCCTCAAGATTTTGTCCATGTAGTTTTGGATCTCTCATTATTCTCTCTCTCTCATACTTTTGGATACTCTAAGTTTTCTTGGAGCACTCTTGGAGAGTGTAGATACTTGGTGATTTGGAGCAACAAGGCAAAGGAAAAGAAGTAAAGCGCAAGTGGGCATTGGGATTAGCAACTACAACATGATTTGATTGTAGGTACCACGTTTCATGTATGTCTTCCTCACTAGTTTTGGCGTGCATGGTGTATGCATGTGAATTTTACTAGCCTTTCCATTTCTTGGATAGCCATGGTGTTGTGGGTTTATTTCCATTGATTATTTTCTGGTTGGTTCTCATGTTTCATTTAGTTTTGGGTTGATTTATTAGTTTCTAGAAGCCTTGGTTGGACAAATGCTCTAGAAGCCCGACGTACAATTGTGGGTTGCGTTACTAGTCCTGGAAGCCTTGGTTGAACAAATGATTTGGAAGCCCTAAGTGGGCTGAGTTACTAGTCCTGGAAGCCATGTAACAGTTGGGGTTAAGTTACTAGTCCTGGAAGCCATGTAACAGTTGGGGTTGAGTTACTAGTCCTGGAAGCCCTGGTTGGAACAAACACTCTGGAGCCCTGGAATAACTTGGATAGATACCAATCCACGATGGTTGTGATATTATGTCATGAGGTGGAGTCATTGGTTGATGGTTGAGGTGGTTTGGCCTTTAGAAGCCTTAGATTGATTGTGATTGATGTGTTTGATGATATCCCACATTCATGCTTGGAATATGGCATAGGGTGATTGGTTGAAGTGAGACTAGAGCCAATCTATGATCAGGTGGAACATGGAAGTCCCATCACTGGTTGGTTTTTACATCTAGTAATGAAGATTTCATTCCTCTGGTATTTGGTATGCAAATTTACTAGTTTATGTATGGATTTTATTGTTGTTATATCCATGGTATTTCTGTTGTTATTATGTTATTTATAAGCATGTATTCGATCAGTGATGATGTATGGATCTATCCATGTTTTTTCTTGTAAATTAATGCAAAATGTATCAATGGTAAAATATATTGTATTGAAACTAATGAAATAAGGGATAAATGATTTTTAGCAATTCTCAAATAAGTATGAGACCCCCATGTTTAAATATGGTGTTTATACTTGTAGATGTAATGTTTGTGACATGTTTGACGAAATTAATGTCATGGCTAGGAGGGGTCCAGATGATTTCCTGATGATGTGATTGCTTTTGTACCTTTTTTTTAATGTTATTCATCATCCCCTATAGTTTCATGAATTTTTGGGCAGTGACCTGAGCTCTTGTGCTAAAAAGGTGGGACAAATCCCAGAGTTGCAGACACAAAAATGACCAAACTGGGCCCTAACCTCTACCTTTCCTTGGCATGACTACGTATAAGGGTCAAATTGGTCAAAAAGTCAGTCTCCCTCCAGGTTCAAGGGTCTGGAAGGTTTGGTTACCTCCTGAGGATCTTTTTGGTGTTTGTAAGGTGTATTTGTCTAGTTTCCATCACTTCCACTTCTTGAAGCCCATCTAGGAGGTTGAATATCATATTAGTAGCCTCTCGTCGCATATTTACCCCAGTTGGTCAGTTACTTGGGTAGATGTGGGAAGAGGGTGTTACAGATTAGTATCAGAGCATGGTTCAACTCTCGGACTGGATGGGTGGTGTGTTGATCATGCAATTATGTTGGTTGTATGCGTGTGTAGCATGCTTGTGATCTATGTGTGATTGTTGCATACACATGGTGTTGGTCATGGTTACATTGTTATCACCATGGGAAGTTTTTGGTGTCATAGGAACACGTGTCATCATGTGTGTATGACTGGTTATGTGTTGTTCAGGTTTATGTATTGATCGTGTATGATTTCTTACACGATGCTATTTTTTGTACATGCATTTCTTGTTTATTCTTAGTCACATGATGTTCATGCTTAGGTGTTTCTTGTGCATGCTTGGGTACATATCGTTACATGTCATACATGCATTTCTTGTCCATTTTTGGTCACATGTTGTTCACACTTATGTATTTTCCATGTAATTAATTGGAATCATTGATGTTGTCATGCGTCATGATTTCATTATATTCAATTAGGCCATAATGATGATATTGGTATGCTATGATGCTAATTTGTTGGTTGAGATAGAACAGGAGATGCATATCAGTAAAGTGAAGTTGCAACAATGGACTTTGGGGTAAGAGAAGATCGTCATACAAGCATGCATGTATGTGATTCATGATTGTTGTAAATATTAGGGTTACTTATATCTTTTTCATTCTATTGTTATTGTGGTTACATGCATGATAAATGCTAGCTGATTAATGTAGTCATATGCACATGTGTCAGATAGTCATGAATGATAGTAACCTATGTTCGTATGCATTGTTGTTATTGTTCTATGTTAATTAACTAGATCATTATGTTATATAATTAACTTGTTGATTTTTATGTTAAATTAACTTGATGGCTTTTCTATATGTTGTTGATGATTATATTACATGATTAACTCGTTGTTGTTATATGTTAGTTAGCTTGATGAATAGGGATATTGCATTGAGATATTGATGTTAGATGTATCATGCTAATTTGGATTGTCCTATGAAAATGGTTAGGGTTATGACATTCCAATATGATTTAATATGTTGTGATATTATGTCATACTCATCTAAGTTGACTATGAAATTGTGGTTATTATGCATGAATGACAAATGTTTATGAGCTTATGATGTGAACATGCTAGTCAATTACTGTTATGGATATTATACCTTATTTATGTTTGATTTGATATGATATCGTGCTAACTAGATTGAGTGTGCAAACAAGATAGCCTCCCCTGAAATACATTAAGGTATGAGCTTGCTTATGTCTTTTACTTTGTACTTGAAATTTTGATTATGTCGTTTGTTTGGTGTTTGAGTGTTGGTGTCTATTATGTTGTCTAATTTTGAATGTTTGATTAATTGCATGATATGAATATGTGACTGAAAGACTGAAAGAATGAATTGTCTTGTTTTAGGATGGTTTTACTAATGCATTATGTAATGAGATATCTAGTATATACTTGAGTGTAAGTAGGTAATAGTTGTAGCATTATCGATTATGACCGATGAATGTGAGTTGATTTTGGATTATGACATGGTTGTTAACCTTGGTAAATGTTGATTTCGAATGGATATATATGTTGTCTTGATGTTGATACATATGGCTGACATATGTGTGTTTAGTTACAAGGCAACATGATTGGCACAACAAGGTAAGGTAGCTAGCTTGTTGTTATGTTTAATTATGCACTGACAGTTATGTGTTAATGGCAGTATGATGCAGGGGACTATATGACAAAAGAGATTTCCATGAAGTATTGAAAGAAGGCCCAAGTTGAGCTTTCCCTTGGAAGAATAGGGAACCATGGGGATTTCGTGTCATGGTGTCTTTTGCTAGTCTTGTGATTTCTTGCGCTTGATTTGCGGTCTTGATTGAGTCTAGTGTATGGCCATGCCACTTTGGCTGTGGTGTCATGTTGCTATTGGTTTTCATGGTTTATTCTTGTTTTTTATTGTTCTTGTCCTTGTCTTTTATGTTTTGAGATTCTTGGGAAACGGTTGGGAAATAGGAAGTTGATAGAGCTGTGTGGAACCCAACAAGTAATGAGAGACTTGGATGAAGCCTAGTGCATGAGTAAGCGCGGCGGGAGGTAAGAATATGATAGCTAAATGGATTACTTGAGTCCATTGTGGTAAATGGATGGTGGTAGGATAGTCATGAAGAAGGTAAAGTAAATGGATCTGGGATATCAGATGCCTTGGCTATGTTGGGAACTGTTGTTCTCAATGTTGTGCATGTTGTACACAAATCAAGGAATTTATCTTAACCTTGACCTTATGATATTTGGTAATTATGTTTTGATCATGATTATGTTGATGTTTATAAGTGTATACATGTATGTATGTCATGTCTGACAAGGTCGGCATGGATCATGGTTGTTTGATGCTAAATTTTTATATGTATATATGTGTGCATGTATGTCTTTGTCTAACATAATGATGATTTTTTTATGCTAATGATTATATAAATGTATGTATCTATGTATCTATGTCATTTTCTGGCAAGGTTTTCAAGGATCCTTCTTGTGAAGGAATGATTTCTTATGCAGGTAAATGACATGAAGAGGTTCTTGGACTTATAAAGAATCAAGTGGGAAGAGCAACCCTGACATATCTATGAGGTTGGTATTATGTGGACATGAATTGATATTATATGATTGTACTATGCCTATGTTTATGTTATGAACAGGTAATGTTGAAGGGTACATTAGTGAAGTGAAAGTAGTGTGATCTGCGGCATGCTAGAATAAGCATGGATAGTGGAAATATGCTAGAAGAAAGGTTGCTTGTGGGTTCAATATGTGGTCTATGGATGTGAAATACTACTACTATGTATATGTTGCGCATGTTGTGTATTCAGTGATTGTACCTAAGGTGATGTGTACATGTAACATATGTAGTATTGTGTACATGTGATGTTGTATGTATATTGTATATATGGTGTTGAGTGTATATTGCATATGCAGTGCTAGGTATAGATGTTGTTATGTACATGTTGGATATGAAGTGTTGTGTACATACCATACTGCGTGCATGTTGAATATGTGGTGTTGTGTGCATACTATGTTGTGCGCATGTTGGATATGCAGCGTTGTGGTGATATGTACATGTTTTATATGCAGTGTTGTGTACATATGGTGTTGTGTACGTGTTGTATATATGGTGTGGTGTGCATGTGTGTACATGTGTTGTTGTGTGCATGTGGTATTGTGTACAAGTTTTACATATGGTGTTGTGTGTAGGTGGTGATGTGTACATGTCGTGCATGTGGTGCTGTGTAGATGTGGTGTCATGTACATGTCGTACAAGTGGTACTGTGTACATGTTGTGCATATGGTACTGGTATACATGTGGTATTGTGTGCATGTTGTACATGTTTTGTTGCGGGCATGCGGCTATGTATGTGCATGGTGTAGTCGTGGTATCATGATGTGTATTCATTGTGTTATACTCTTTACATGTATATGTGTTGTGTCGTATTATAAATCAGGTGTAGGTGTATGTGTTGTATGCCAGTGTAGGCATATGTATTATGGTGTATTGTACACTAGGTGTGGGTGTATGTGTCGTATGCCAATGTGGGTGTCTGTATTGTACGGTGTTGTATGTCGTATGTGGGTGTATGTGTTGTGATGTACACTGTATGTATGTGTACGTGATTGAAGAGAAGCAAGGGCACTGGGTTCTTTCCAGGTGTGGCAACCAATCCAGTGTGTGTACAAAAATAACAAAGGCAAAAATAGGGACCGATGAAGGATAAGTATCGATATTTTATTTCAGTTCTATTATGCATGTGATCTATGATTCTGACATATGATGGTTACATGTGATTTATGTTTATGGTTTATGATGATTGCATGTGATTCACGATTTTGACCTATGATGTTTGTGTTTTGAACTAACAATATATGATATGTTTATACATGATGTTTTGATCAAACAACTAGTTTTACTTGTTGTGACAGGGAGTGAACATAATTTAAAGTGTACCTTATTGACGAGCTACCAATGAGGTATGATTTGAGCTTATTTCAATTTGTTTTGAGTCTAATGGGATTATGTGCTTGGTACAGGAAGCACGAAAATTCCCGGTTGGGTGATTCACTAGCATATTTGGCCCAATTTCTGACAGCCAAAATGTCACTATTGCAACACATAGGCGTCCAAAGAGCGACACTTTGAGGTTGGGAAAAAACGTCGTTTCTTGTCCCGTCACAATTTCGACACTTCTAATACATGTCGGTAGAGTGACACAAGACACGACACGTGTATTCAATTAGTAAATCTTACAATCGTGATGTTTATTTTTTCTATTCCGACATCATGTGGAGACGTCGGTATTACGACACCGATGCCTTCCTAGAAGTTGTTGTAATACTCACGACCTGTCGTCACACATGTCATCGCACGTCCGACTCTATTAGTTTTCCAGCGACGAAAACAACCATTGAAAGTTCCACGACAGTTGTTTCTATTCTAACAAATCGCATAACATTGTTGTGATGGTTGGGCCATACTAGCGATGGAAACAACCGTCGAAAGTGCGACGGAAACAACCATCGAAAGTGTGATGGAAAAAACTGTCAGAAGTGTGTTGGAAACAACCGTCAGAATTCTAACTCTCCTCTCAGAAATTTTTGGTGGGGGAAGAACTAACCCTAAGATGATCATCCACATTAAGAAGGAACTCACATTTGGCTTATGGCATGATAGCAATAGTTGATAAAGGATAAAGGAAGATGTACGACCTCCCAAGCGAGCTAGGATGCAAGACAACTGTCTCAGCTATCTTCCATCCTAGCCTAGCTCACTTGGGAGGTCGTCGATCTTCGTTTCTCATTTATCAACTATTGGCATCATGCCAGAAGTGAAAGTTGAGTTCCTTCCTAAAGTGGATGATCATCTCAGGATTACTTCTGCCCCTACAAAGGTATCTCTGGTATCTCCATCAATCACTTTGTCACCACAATTTTCTTTTTGTGTACTCTCCTTGAAAGCTTCAGCTTTGGCTCAAAATCATCTTTTGTTTCTGGTTTTTTCACTGCAACAACAACATTTATATACCCCTATAGTAATAATCATGCACATTGTGAGCCAAAAATTCACTTCTAATTAAATTTTGTTTTTTAAGGTTATAAAAAATGCATGGAAATACATTAATGACTACCAAAGATGCAACTGATTTGAAACAAGACAAATGCAGTAATTTTATCAATAATTTTATCATAAATCAATGAAGAAAATATTTTTTCAAATAAATAGTAAGACGATACCAAAAAATCGTAACAATAAGAAATATAATGTATTCATAGGCTAAAATTTCACAATTTTGTTAGATCTGAGACTTTTGTGATCCATAGATTAGATAAATGTCTTTTCAGGTTAATCACATCATTGGGATTTGGTCAATAAAGACGTTTCGAACTAACTAATGTGGTTCATCCTCAGGACAAGGTAAAAATTCAATTGATCTTATTGACCAAATCCTAATGATGTGATTAATCCGAAAATACATTTATCTAATTTCAGAATTTTATTTGTCAATTGGATGTCTAGGTCATACGGTTATTTGGGTAACACCCAGTTATGTTATTACACATCTACAAGGGACTAAGACTAAGGAAATTTCATACTCCATCATGCCATTCATTATGTGATCAAAAGGGGGTTCTACTACCTATTCAAGGATCACAAAACTCAGTTTTGACCTTCTTTCAACATTTAAATTATATATGCCTATCTTTGTTCATGTAGGAGACCCTTAGGGCAATCTCATATTTTTTTTCGATGCTCCAATATACTTGAGGCACCACTTGGAAAGCCAACTACAACACCTTATTTGATTCGAGATCCATGAGACCTCAATGGATCATATGCTCTTCATCAATGAGTTTCCCCACCCTCTTGATGAGCGTCGTATAAATTTCATCTAAGAGCCTGAGATAGTTCATGCCATACCAACAAGAATTCAAGTTACTTGAGAAAATGTATAATATAAACGCACGCTTGGTAGACCAATAATAAAAACAATATGTGTTGTTGAAAATCAAGAAGGAGAAGCATTGACATAGAAGAACCAGGAACAAGGGAGCCATACAAATAGGGTTGTTACAAATACAAATAGTTGACACATGAGTTTAGGGAATCCTTTTCCATAGAAAAAAGAAGAAAGATATTTAAGAATTGTGATGTAGGGAAGGTCATCCTTGCTTATGTGGGATGTTCTAGTGAGATGTCTAGAAAACTTCCAAATGAGGAGAAGATTGTGAAAGTAGCTACAAATAGATGAAAATAGAGGGATTCTTTGAAGGTGAGAAGCCTTGGGAAGATGGTGTTGAGATGAAGTATAGATGATTCTCCAACAACATAGGTTCACCATGTGGAATTGTTTGTTGCATCTCAGCAGTGTTTAAAACTTCAAAAATTTGTAGTGAACCATATTCCTATAAATTAGAAAGCACGGGAACCCACTATAAAAGAGGTTGTCTTAGCTCATGAAATTATTTGTATTAGCATATGCAAGAGAAGTGTCAGATGAGATGAAAGTGAAATAGATGTGGATATTTTTGCAATAGGGACAACCCATGTAAAATGGATTGAAACCTCTTCAACATAAACCTGCAGATGTTGGAGCCTTTTTGCAAGGTTTGGAACATGCCCACCATGTTTTCCATCATTATGGTCTAAAATTGTTGTTGTTTTTAGAGGGTTTCCATGAAGCCACTGCCAATCTGCTTGGAGTTGAACATGAGGAATAGAGAACATAGATACAAACACAAAATGGTGTTCCAGAAGTGTTGGATGCTAAAGTCAGTTAGATTACAGTGTAATATAGAACTAAATTAGTGGATCAACCAGTTATTTTCATCAAAGGTAAGGTCTAAAAAACAATGGAATATATTTTTGTGACTAGGCCTTCCAATGGTAAAAAATAATAATACAGAGTGTGGAAACGAAAAGAAAAATGGTTTGGGTAATCCAAGAAAAAATATTTTCCCTATTTATCACCTAAAATTCACTGTAAAAATGCTTCAAGAAATATTCCAAGTAGAATGAAAATTCTAAAAGTGTCCATAATGGAAAAGCTACAAAGCTCATAAGAAGCCAAAATATTAAGCCTGTGATACCAATTGGGATGAGCACAATAACAACTATTGAAATGACATATACACAAGCCAACAAGTAAGAGACAAGTACGCAAGTAAAGATAGCATTGTCATAGAAAGAGTACAAACTTGTGGGGAGAGTAATCAAGGTTGAAAGTCTCAAATAAAATAGGTGACTCAAAAATTTATACCAAGAGACCCAAAGAGATGAGACAAAGAACAAAATAGAAGTGTAAAATTATTATACATGTTCATACATGCTTGATAAAACAAGTCTCGAAAGAACACTATGACCAAGTCCCATCAAAGTAACATTTTCAGATTTCCCAACATCATGTTCTACTAAGTAACTAGAGAAGTTTATGGGCTGATGGGACTATAGAATGTACTGGCATAAGCTGTATTCTTGGAAAAATGAAACAAGAAATAAAACTAAAGACAAATAGAGCTGCTAAACTGCAGGGATAATAAGCTTCTCCAGACCATACAAATGCTCAGCAAGCCCATAAAAAAATATTACAAATTTATGGGGGGCTAATCAAAGTTGACAATGTCTACAATAAAATACAATAAAGTGGGGAACTGAAAAATTGAGACTAAGTCACCCAAATAGATATAGGCATACAAATATTATACATGTTCATACATAGTTCCTAAAACAAGTCTCTCCAAAGTGACATTATGACTAAGTCTCATCAAAGCAACATTTTCAAATTTTCCAACATCATGTTCTACTCATTAACTTTCTAATGAGAATTGAAAAATGAATATTTGAACTTAATTCGTTTACATAACCAATGTATAAATAGTTTTAGATACAAGACCCCCATAAATAAACAGAACTCTAAAAACCAGTTAAATACCAGGCATCAAGCTGAGAAAATCAACTTTCTATCCAAAAATTTGATCAGTAGATAGTACAATAACATAATGAAATATGAACAAAATGTAAAATTGTATTATCTTCTACTAATCCGTTCTAAAAAAGAAGCTAGATTCCATTCCTCATCTTCACCATGTTAATAAGCTGACATTTTGGAGGCATATAAATCACTAACATTAAATTCTAAATCCACATATAATAACGATGAGAAAATTAATTACAATTTTGAAAATAATGATACCAAACTATTTCCTTGATGTCCTCTATCAAGGATGATACCACATGAAAGATTAGATTTTCAAAAAAACATTCCTGAGCTCAAATCTTGGGAAATTAAGGACATGATCGTAGACGTGCATGGTAAAACACATCACATGGAATTTTCTTCCTATAAACTGGACTAAAATAGACTAGACATATCAAAAAATTACTACATTCAAAAGACAACACTATAATGCACTCTTTAAGGGATTTTATGCTTCCTGGTAAATCTTACCATTTCGACGTTGTGTGAAATGGGAAGCGATATTTCTAAATCTTTATTTTTGAAATCCCATCGTTGCAACATAAAGGAACAACCATAGACTTTGGTCACATATGGAACATCACATGAAGGAATCGATCATGAAAGGCTAGGTTGGAATCATTTTTGTTGGCTTTTTCATCCGTCATTGCTTCCCCATATCATTCTAACATCCTGGCAATGACCCTGTAAAAGCTTATGGGGAAACACAACTTTCAAGGAAGGTGATGTCTAAAAAGCATTGCATATGTATTGAGCACAACTCGAATTTATTTTTCCATCGAGTTACTTACCTCGCATCAATTCTCCATGGAATAATTTGAGGCAATCATTCCCTCCTGCACCCAAAATGCTGCTCCTCAGAAGTTATGGAAACTTATTGTTCATGGGTTCGGCTCTTTCCCATTTAGATTCCATCAAGCGAAGCGTCCAAAGAGAACAAGATCCACACATTTGGAATTTGGACAGATCTGTATATCACATTTCAAGATATGCCAATTCCAATCCCCATCCCCATCCACAGCTTATGGATGGCCCAAATGGAGTGTCATTGTTCTGCACTTCCATGGGTTGCGCATTTTCCCATGTTTCTGGAAGAAATTATATGAGTAGAGGCTCTAGCATTCAAATAAGAGGAGGATATTTTGAAGCAAACGATGATCATAATTCCAAGGAAAGTAGAGATATGTATTATCAAACTATATTGGAAGAAAATCCTACCAACCCACTTCTTCTCAGCAACTATGCCAAGTTTCTACATGAGGTTACCAATTTTGACTTATGGCTGAGATGATGTTTTATTTATTCCAGTTACATCATCTAAGTATTGAGAAGGATGAGAAATCATATTTGAATATGAATCCGAGCATAGAAACTTCTAACCCACAGATGAGGGCATGAGTAATATAGATTCATGAGATGTTAGAAGATTGTGTATGAGAGAGGCTATGCTCCTTATAGGTTTATAAAATAAGCATTGACTGCAGTATTGAGAGGCATACCCTAAAGAGTGTTTCCACTCTCAAGACTACATAGAGATTTTTCAAATGATACAACTATTTTGGAAAGTGTTGTGCAAAGTTGCAAGTATCTTGCTACAAAATCGTAGAATAAAAAAAGTGAAGCATATGGAAGTCCCATCCACATCAATCGGTTGGGATGTTTATGAAAACCAACATTAAAAAGTATAACCACCATTATGTGCCTAATTCAATTGGAATTTTCTACCAACGTGTAATCACAGTTTTGTATGTCGATGATGCTACAGATAATTGAGGCAATTTTTATTTGAGTTATACATTTTGTTAAGTTCAAAAACACAAACCCGTGATCCCCGAATATTATAAATACAACCATATGCCTTTAAATTAGAGAATAATGAACATGCAAGCACATAAGAAGAATTTAAATAGCAAATAAATACCAATCAAACTTATTTCAAACTCTGCCAAATCAACTTTCTACATGGGAAACGAGGTGAGAAATACAAAAGGCTAAGTGATGACCAAGAAAAAGTGATGACCTTGAAAAGAAGGAATTAATTCAGACATAGGATGGCTTGAATTGACAATTGTGTTTGTAACACAGGATCAGAAAGAACATGAGGCAATGCCTGTTGATGAATTGATTTTTCATCCAAATCTGGAATTTGTTCTTTGGCAATGGTCTACTAATGAGAAAATTTCTCCTCGAGATGAGATACCTTCTCATGAGGTAAACTTTGGGATGCCACCAAACAAGATTGGCTGACGTGGAAATATATCGACAAGATCAAAGGGTAATTAGGGAGTGAAAATTTCTCCCTTATAGATATTTTTGAAACCCTTCGTGAGGAAGAAAATATCAGGTTGTACTTGTTTCTCCTCTCTCCCATAATTGATGGGATTGGAGCTAGAGTTGTTGGGAACCTAGCTAAACATATCGAACATTAGAATTGTATGAAAATATGATCTCTAGACCTTATACTCAAAGTAATCTTAATAAAAAGTGTAATCTCAACAATTACAAATATAAAGGGAAAAATATAATGCAAGCTCTTTGGAGTGAAAGGGTTTTATTTAATATGAAGTTCCTTGCCTGGTCCATTACAGTCTTCCTCTACCAAAGCTGACACCACTACTGCAGTTAAAGAAAATAACAACAAAAAATATGATAGGAGTGAGCTGAAAAATTAGAAAATTAGAGACAAGAGAAAAGGTAATGGCGTACTTGCACACCCAAGGGTGGATTGCACTTGCAAATCCACCTTAATGGAGGAAAACTTCTCCAAGAAACCTTGTTGACTATATTTCTGAAACTGATTTACAAATTAGAAAGAGGATAGCACTATTTGTCCCAAAAAATGATATAAACCCTATTAAAAGCTTAAGTTATTAATAAAGTAATAAGGTCCTTATTACATGAAAGTGGCTTTATACTATGATACTATGAATGCCTAGGACATAACATCATCACAAAATCACAAGCTTGCAACAAAAATTTTCATGTACTTATAACCTAATTCCTAATAAATATGTTGTGGTTATGTGCACAGCATTATGTTGTGGTTATGATTCATAAAACATGATTAATAGATGGAAATTGTAGCTATCGTGGAATCCAGAATATGTTGGCCATTTTTTTTGGAGGTGCCTATTTGAACTTGAATAAAAGGCCATTTTACAAGTACGTTTATGTCACATTTTTACCAGCGGCCTGTCTTCCTAGAGGATCCTTGGTGCTGCCCCAAGCCTGTTTCTAGTGTCTAAGAGGTAATCAGCATAGTCACTTTGTATTTCCTATGGAAAAAAATGTGCCACAATTTTTGAAGGTATGCTGAAAGAGGCAGTAACTACAGGGAAAAAATTCTTGATTTTCAATTCTGTAGCTATTTAACTCATCTGATTTCCTTGAGAAAAGATACTGAGAAGCTAGACGTATGATCTAGATCTCATGCACTTTCCTGTTTACATGAGTAGGTAGGAGGAAGGATATTTAGATATAATGAAGACTTGACATATATTCTCACACTTTTTGAAACGAATAGTTCCATACTCATGCACTCCAAAATTCAAACGAAGGTTGTAGGACGCTGATTCAGCAAAAAATTAGTCAACATGGAACTCAAAACAATTTGGTGACTTGATAAAAATTGGTTGAGGACTCAATGAAACTTGAAAAATAGACTTGCTGAGACTCATCAAGACTATACAAATGTTGAAAATGCAACAAGATGATGGAGCTTAGTGAAATGAAGTCGCCTTCACTAAGTGGGCCCGCAGGCTATTTTTGGCGCAAAGTCTATTTTTAGACATATGGAGCATGGTCTAGGAGTTGCAGTATGCTATTCTTGGATGATTGGTCGAGTTGGTAAAATAGATGGACCTCTATTTTTAGACATACAGGTCGAAGTCTATTTTTAGACTGCCTGTCTAAAAATAGGTCAGTCAAATATTATTAGCCCTTAATAATATTTGGACTATAAACTTCAGTTTATCCTCTTGCAGCACTTCAGTTGGAGCTACGGATGTGGCCCATGCACCCGACAGAAGGAATTATGCTATTCCTAGGGGTTTGGTGAGCTCATGCATGGTTGACTTCAGTTAGAACTCAAGTGGCGGAGTTTGGTGGAGTTGATGAGACAGTTGGTGGAGTTGTGTTCGGTTTAACTTAGTTGACCTAGTTGTGTTTAGTTTAACTAGCTAATACACTAGTGATGAGTTGAGTGAATTAAATATTATTTAATTCACTAATTATTAACTCATTATTCAACTCAATAACACATCAGTTCACTGCAGTGCATGGACAGTTCAGTGAAGACCAGTGGAAGAGGTAGATGAAAGGGTGAGTTTGCTATTAGTTGTGACATTAGTTGTGCATGAGATTTGCACAAGCATTGGAGGAGATTGCCAATGAGGATTGCGCAGTTGAAGCCAAGGAGATTCGAACTTGGATCTCTCATTACACCAACTTGGATTGTGCAATAGAGGCAGGCAAATAGTGGATGAGTTTTGAACCCGTGACTTGTTCAAAACTGAGCTAGTTTGTGTGTAACTTTTGGAGACAGTACTGAGTACTTGTGAGGAGTATTGTACTAAGATTGTTACATGTTCTCTTCTATTATAATATACAAAATAGCTGGGGGTTTTCAGCTATAAGCTTTCCCCATTACATATTGTGTTTATGTGCGCATGCGACTGTTTCTATTTTCGCATATTGATGATCAATTGTAGAAGAGGTTATGTGTTATGCATGAATTCGAATTAGTGTGTGACCAGGATAATCTCAGTGGATAAATCTTCATTATTCAGCAAATTTCTACATGGTATCGGAGCGAATTGATCATCGAGATCTATTACAGTGATTACAATTTTATTTAGGTAGACAGAGTCTGTAACGGGCCAGGTAGCCTCTGGATCCATCCTTTCTTTGAAAGGTGATATATCCAGTAAATGCCCTTACAGTCGATCTCTGTGCTAGAAATAATTTGTTCTCACAAATCTAGAAACAGTTGAGTTTTGAGCTTGGAATTCGAATTTTGCAGCAGTTTGTTTTCTTGGTGCCGGAGTTGAAATGTCTTTCAACGGTTTGCGACTCGAATATGCCCTTGAGGGCAGTTCGAATTATGTTGCATGGAAAGATCGGATGGAGGCGGTATTAGAAGATAATGGGCTGAAGGAGTTCATAGATATGGATGTCCAAAAGCCTACTGATCCTGCTGAAGTTGAGGCTTGGCAAAAGAAGATGGCGAAATGTCGAAGGATTCTGTTGGAGGGCGTGAAGGATCACATTGTATCCAGCCTGCATGGAAAAGATTCTCCATATTTGATGTGGAAAGCGTTGACATATCTATTCCAGAGCAAGAGAGACCAAAGGAAGCCGGCGCTCAAGGATAAACTCAAAAACATTAAGATGGATAAAGGCGACAGTATCGCCAAGTACCTCACGAAGTTCACTCAATGCAGAGATGAGCTGGGAAGTGTGGGGGTGACTGTCGATGAAGAGGACTTGGTGGACCTGGCTCTCCTTGGTCTTCCAAAGAGTTGGCATTCCTATCAGGACTCTGTCAATGGTCGGGAGAAGTTGCCGGGATGGGAGCGACTTTGGTCGGATCTCATGCAAGAGGAGATAAGGCGGACTACCAGGGATGGATCTTCATCAAAGGCATCTGATGAAGAAAATTGCGCTTTGGCTGCCAAAGAAAATAAGGGGAAGAGCAAGAAAGCTTCTCAGTCTGGTGCGAAAGGCAAGAAGCAAGACATGTCCAAGGTGAAGTGTTTTCACTGTCACCAGCACGGACATTATGCCACAAATTGTCCGCAGAAGAAGAAAAATAAGAAGGTTGCTGGATCTGCAGCGGGAGAGGCATTGGCTTCTCAATTCGAACTGGATTTTTCACTGATCGCATGCTTGGTTTCAAGTGTGATGGGATCAGTATGGTTCTTGGACAGTGGTGCGTCATTTCACATGACCGGAGATCGAGATCTGTTTTCATATCTGGAGGAAAAAGATCTTGGAGTGCACATCGAGATGGGCGATCATGGTAGATACAGTGCGACCGGTATCGGTACCATTTCCTTTGAGAGGGAGTCTGGTAAACCCTTCGTATTGAAGGAAGTATTGCATTTTCTAGGATTGATGAAGAATCTGATCTTTGTGGCGATGTTGGAAGACAAGGGGTATGATGTGGTCTTCAGCGAAGAAAAGGCCTTCCTGCGCAGTAAGACAACTGGAGAGACCCGGAAGATAGGGGTTAGAGTCAAGAACCTTTATCAGTTGCAAGTAGATGGTTGTGCAGCAATGGCATGCAAGGCGGGAGAAGTGGTGAGCCGGGATGATGGCGAGATGTGGCACAGGAGGTTGGGCCACCTTCACCATGGCGCTTTGAAGATACTGCAGCAGATTTCTATTGGGCTTCCTAAGGGCACTCTTGCGCAGTCAGATCAGTGCAAGGGGTGTACCTTGGGAAAATTTGTGAAAGCCACCTTTCATGAGAAGGATAGTCGCGCCATGACGATCCTTGAGAGAGTTCACACAGACGTGTGTGGTCCTTTCTCAGTAGCTTCTACAGCAAAGCACAATTAATATGTGATCTTTTTTGATGATTTCTCTCGGAAGTGCTGGATCTTCTTCATGCAGAAGAAGAGCAAGACATATTCAAAGTTCTGTGAATTCAAGGCGCTGGTTGAGAAGGAATCGGGAAAGCATGTGAAGGGCTCTTAGGAGCGACGATGGTGGTGAATTCATCTCTGGCGAATTCAAAGACTTTTGCAGCGCAGAAGGGATTCGAAGAGAGCTCATAGCACCTCATAACCCACAGCAGAATGGGGTTGTTGAGTGGAAGAACAGAACGATCGTGGGTGCAGCACGGGCGATGTTGCATGATCGGGGCCTTCCCATACACTTGTGGGCTAAGGCATGCAACACTGTGGTTTATGTGCAAAACCGTTGTCCTCATAGAGTACTTGGCATGAGTACAACCGAAGAGGCGTTTTCTGGTAAGAAGCCTGATATTTCTCATTTGAATATTTTTGGCTCACCTGTTTACATTCATGTGACGAAGGATGCCAGGAAGAAGCTGGAGCCGACCGTAGACGTTGGGATATTTGTGGGATACAACGTCTCGCCCCCAGCTATCGTGTGTATTTTCCGAACGTTGCAAGACTGTTGTGCGACAGGATATCAAATTTCAGGAGGAGAAAGCCATGAAGTGTTCGCTTGAGAGGGAGCCACACTTGCATGCAGAGGAGGAGCTATTAGTTCCTAAGGATGAGCTTCAGGATGTGGATCAGCCACAAGAGGAAGTTCATGGAGTGGAAGAGACCACTCATGCAGCGCCAACCATCAGAGGAGCACAAGCGCACTCTGAAGGCCGGCGGCGGCGCTCAAGATGCGAGAGAGAGGGTTGTAGGACCACCTACGGCTACTTGAGACAGAGACGATCATGGGCCCAGGGCTGCTTGGATACATGGCTCTTGTGAGCAAATGTGTTGTGACAGAGCCATCCTATTTCGAGGAAGCTGTGGAGGACCCCGCATGGGTAGATGCCATGGTGGAAGAGTATGATTCGATTGTCAGAAACAATGCATGGGAGATTGTCTCATGACCGGAGGGGAAATCGGTGGTGGGTTCGCGATGGATCTAAAAAGTGAAGCAGGCGGCTGACGGGAGTGTGGAGAAGTACAAGGCAAGATTTTTTTCCCGTGGCTTCTCACAGATCGAGGGGATCGATTATGAGGAGACCTTTGCACCTGTCGCAAGGTACTCTTCCATATGGACGATCCTAGCTCTCTTAGCGCAGATGGGATGGCATCATCGAGATGGATGTGAAAGAGCTGCGTTCCTCGATGGAGTCATTGAGGAGGTGTACATAGAAGCGGCCGAAAGGTTTCGAGATCTTCGCGGTGAGTAGCATGTTTTCCAACTCAAGAAGACCTTTGTACGGGTTAATGACACCTGGGTGCTTGGTACACATGGATAGACGGTTACTTCTGGACTTAGGATTCTCCAAGAGTGGCGGATCCTAACTTTGTACAGTTTGTGGTGGAGGGAGATTCTTGATCATTATCTTGTATGTAGATGATCTGATTTTGACAGGTGATGAGCTAGTGATACTTTCATGCAAGGAGGATCTTGCTAGAGAGTTTGAGATGAAGGACTTGGGCCTCCTTCATTATTTCCTGGGATTGGAGATTTGGCAGCGCAGTGGTGGACTGTTTGTTTCTCGGGGTAAGTATGCCCAGGAGATACTGGAGAGGTTCAACATGCATGGCTGCAAGCCTGTTGATACTCCTCTTCCTGGTGGTTGGAGGAAGGAGGATGCTACTTCAGCGGAGGTAGTGGATGCCACTGTCTATCGACAATTGGTGGGGTCGCTTATGTATCTGGTCAATACACGACCCGATATATGCTATGATGTTAACCAGCTTTCGCAAGATATGGTTAAGCCTACCAAGCTCTTCTGGAAGGCAGGCAAGCATGTATTGCGTTATCTTAGTGGCACATCGGGATATGGTCTGTGGTACAGACAGGAGGTTAGAGCGAAGCTTAGCGGCTTCACTGATGCAGATTGGGCAAGGAGCCCAACGGGCCGAAAGAGCACATCTGGAGGAGTTTTCAGTATCGGGTCGACAGCAATTTCCTGGTACAGCAGGAAGTAGAGATCCGTGGCACTCAATTCAGCAGAGGCTGAGTACATGGCATCAAGCTTGGCTGCATGCGAGGCTATTTGGATGAGGAAGATCCTCGTCGGATTGTTCGGGTCGCACTTGGAGCCTACTGTGATTTATTGTGATAACCAGAGTTGCATTAAACCCTCGGCTAATCCATTATTTCATGATATATACAAACACATCGACATCAGGTACCATCATATCAGATATTGTGTGCAGCGGAGAATCATGTTACTTTCATATGTTCCCACGGAGGATCAGGATGCTGACATCTTGACGAAGGTGCTCACCAAGAGAAAATTTGAATTCCACAGAGGCAGGATAGGGGTTGTAGATAATCCATATCTTATTGAGAGGGAGTGTTGAAAATGCAACAAGATGATGGAGCTTAGTGAAATGAAGTCGCCTTCACTAAGTGGGCCCGCAGGCTATTTTTGGCACAAAGTCTATTTTTAGACATATGGAGCATGGTCTAGGGGTTGCAGTATGTTATTCTTGGATGATTGGTCGAGTTGGTAAAAATAGATGGACCTCTATTTTTAGACATATAGGTCGAAGTCTATTTTTAGACTGCCTGTCTAAAAATAGGTCAGCCAAATATTATTAGCCCTTAATAATATTTGGACTCTAAACTTCAGTTTATTCTCTTACAGCACTTCAGTTGGAGCTATGGATGTGGCCCATGCATCTGACAGAAGGAATTACGCTATTCCTTGGGGTTTGGTGAGCTCATGCATGGTTGACTTCAGTTAGGACTTCAGTGGCAGAGTTTGGTGGAGTTGATGAGACAGTTGGTGGAGTTGTGTTCGATTTAACTTAGTTGAACTAGTTGTATTTATTTTAACTGGCTAATACACTAGATATGAGTGGAGTGAATTAAATATTATTTAATTCACTAATTATTAACTCATTATTCAACTCAAGAACACATCAGTTCACTACAGTGCATGGACAGTTCAGTGGAGACCAGTGAAAGAGGTAGATGAAAGAGTTGAGATAGCTATCAGTTGTGACATTAGTTGTGCATGAGATTTGCACCACACTTGGAGGAAATTGCCCATGAGGATTGCGCTGTCAAGCCAAGGAGATTCGAACCTTGGATCTCTCATTAGACCAGCCTTGATTGCGCAATAGAGGCAGGCAATTAGTGGATGAGTTTTGAACTTGTGACTTGTTCAAAACTGAGCTAGTTTGTGTGTAACTTTTGGAGACAGTACTGAGTACTTGTGAGGAGTATTGTACTGAGATTGTTACATGTTCTCTTCTATTATAATATACAAAATAGTTGGGGGTTTTCAGCTATAAGCTTTCCCCATTACATATTGTGTTTATGTGCGCATGCGACTGTATCTATTTCCGCATATTGATGATCAATTGTAGAAGAGGTTATGTGTTATGCATGAATTCGAATTAGTGTGTGACTAGGATAATCTCAGTGGATAAATCTTCAATATTCAACAAATTTCTACAACAAATATACCTGCAACACTTGTTGGTGGCAGTTTTAGGAGAGATCCTCATTGATCCCAAAGGAAAAAATAAATTTTCATATGCCTTTGGATTAGGAATGTCATCCAACAATCAGGTAGGGACTAAGGTTGGAAGTGGAAGTACAAGTTCAATCATTAACGGTATTAGGAGATTCTAGTACAATCAACAAGTTGATGCACAATAAAATCCCCATGCTAATTATAAACTCACCCGTATCATAGTTTGAGCTCAAAATGGGCCCATAATAATTCAAACAAACTTTTTCTATCAAGTGATAAGGGATTTTAATCACCAAGCAAACTCATTAGTTAACAAGGCAACAAGGTTAAAAAGGGGAGCTTCTGTTTAATGGCCAATTAACCATCCAAGCCATTCCTGAATCAACCCCTTGAGATAATGGAAATTTATTATTCCATATGTCTTTCATGCACCAGTACTTCCCTCAAGGCAATGTAATAAACTTGACACTACCCAAGGCCCCTTTGCACATGTTCAAGCTCTTGGGGAAGGTGGTTAATAGTGGTAACTAAAATATGAGGTTAAATACAACCTAGGAGAGTTGGGATAATGGACTGTCTGACCTCTGTGTGGTGAGAAGAATGCAGGCAACTTTGTTCAATTCACCTTCGCTTGGAAGTATCTTTGATTCTCAAGTTAGTGGTAGACTCTATTATCACTCTGTTTGCTCTTTGTATGCTAAGTTTGTTTTATCTTCAGGAGTTGGCTGTTAGCACTTAACACAACCGTTTTACTCTGCTAACAATTATATAACAATTAAAGAAAAAAATAGATGGTGATTAGACAAAATATTATAGAAAACAATATTAATTCTGTTAACTTACATTTAGTTGCGGTTTCATAGTGTTTTCCTCATTAGCCGGCTTGCAGTGATAGGTAGACATTTCTACGCCTGAAATCTTCATTGCTCGAAGATCAGTTTTCTTGCCTTAAGGTAACTATGACTTGCGCTATACAAAAATAACTCTATTTCAATAAAAAAAGGCATTCAAAACATAATTTCCTTATAAATTCACGATTATGCTCTCACAGAAACTGAGCTGCATATTTCACAATAAGTAACAATAATAGTTTATCCACCAGAAATGCTTAGACGCCTTTAAGTAACAAAACGCTCGATTCTAGCACCCCTAGCATCAATTAACCTGCAATTTACAAAAGATACTTCTATCCCTGAGGGACAAGTATTAAACATTACAAAAACCTCTATAGTCTACATGCTCACTCAATTTAAACCAAAATCTTGCGGGAAAACAAATACCCTGAATCAAGTCTTCCAAGGGATCTGATTATCATTCGCAGGGGAGCCTTTCCTTAGTCTCTTGAATCTCGAAAGTGGCTCTTCGTTGCAGTACTTTGGATCTTCATTGTATTGATCTGGGAAAACTTTAGTTCCTGGGCTCGATCCTTGTCGTTGGAAGCCCCAAGATTCGGGGATCAATTCTGAAATGATCTTCGTTAGAAGTGGCAAGGTTTTCATATTCTTCTTCATTGTCCTAAAATCCAAGGGTGAACACTGATATTTGAAATCAAGGCCGAGGGAAAACCCTCCTTAATCATCCTAAAATCCAAGGGCGGGTGCTGCTATTCGAAATCGAGGTCGAGGGAGAATCTAGGAGCTATCAAAACATCCATTAGAGTGATGAATTGGAAAAAATTGCAATGAAAAAATTCAACCCTTCAAAATTAGTTTGAATTTAACCAAATTGGAATCAAATACTCAAGCTCATTCTTACAAGAAATTCATTGGGAAAGTCATATATCCTATTTTTTTTTAACATTGGGAAACCTATGCTTTTTAAAAATATATATAATTTCACCTTTTAAGATTTTTTATTTTTTTTACACGTGATTTATTAATTTGTAATCTTGACTTGTAAATAAGGTGGTTTGTTTGAATTTTAGTTCTCATCAAGTTTTGTAATTTAAATATTCTAGAATGGTTGATGTGGGAGTTAATTATAGGAGTTATACTATCTTACTTAAGGGGTAATGAAGCTTGATTTAATCTTACACAATTTTAGCGAAAACATTCCACATTTGGGTAGATTGTTTTTCCATCCAATATGTGGTCTAGCCCAGCGTAAGCACAACCTAATAGTAGGGAAGAAAATTTTCATTTGGTTTTTTTATCATGACAAGACTTGGTTGTGCATCTTATAGAGTCATGTTGAAGGTTAGATGAGGTTTATGGTTATGGAAACTTCATATTTTCATTGCATTGAGGTTTTCGATGATGAGATTCTATTTCCTAGTATGGAAAATTTGGTGTTGAGGAGGCACAATTGAATAAATGTCGACTTGTCAAAGGTGCCACATGGAATATCTACTCATCAAGATTCATTAATGTGGTGAAGATTTAATTTATGTTGTTGTTGTATTAAATGTGTTTACAGATGGATACTTAGGGGCTTAATGACTAGGGGTTAGCATTATGATTTATTTATGCACTTAAGGATTATGGATTAGAATATTTAGGTGTTAGGGGGGTCAAGGGGATTATAGGGGTTTAGGGGTTTAGGAGTCAAGGGTTAATGGTTAGGCCTTAGGGGGTTTATGGGTTATGGGGTTGAGGTCTAGGGGGTTTTAGGGGTTAGTTCTTACTGGATTAGTGGTTAAGGGCTTCAGGGGTTAAGGGTTAAGCACTAAGGGCTTAGGGGTTAAGAGCTTAAGGGTCATGGGATTTAGGTGTAAACGAGTTAAGAAGTTAGGGGTTATGGGTTAAGGGTTAAGGGTTAGGGTTACTTTGTTCCCATGAAATTAGATGCATGTGTGGACATTAGACGAGCATATTGTTTCTCTTTGAAATAAATATATTTTGGGGAAATGTGATTGTCCATAAAATGTAGATCATATTTGGGGACCTTGTGGCTCTTTTCCTTGAACCCTAGTAGTGCTTAAAGGCTGTATTTGGAAGGGCTAGTGGAAAAAAACCTAATATGATCAAGAAGATTAGTGTTGGAGCACCTATGGTTTGGGAGAAAGGTTTAAGGGTCATATGAGTTAAGGGTTTTAAGGGTTTAGGAGTAATGAATTAAGGGTAAAGGGTTAGGGGTTAGGGGGTTGAGTTATAGGGGGTTTAAGAGTTAGGGGTTGAGGGTTAGGGGGTTGAGTTCTAGGGGGTTTAGGGGTTAAAGGTTAATGGTTTAGTGGTTAAGATCTTAATGGGTTAAGGGTTTAGCACCCAGTGCTTAGGGGTTAAGTGCTTAAGGGTTATGGGATATAAGTATCAGAAGGTTAAGGGGTTTAAAAGTTAAGGGTTAAGGGTTAAGGGTAAAGGTTTAAGAGGATAAAGGGTTAAGGCTTAGGGGGTTTAGGGATATTAAGTTATAAGGGGTTATGTGTTCAGGGGTTAGTGGCTTAGGGTTTAAGGGATCAAAGGGTTAATGTGTTATGAGTATAAGTGTTAATGGATTATGGCTTTGGGGTTAAGGGGATAGGGAATTTAGTGGTTATGGGTTAACGACTTATTGGATGTGATAATGGGACCCCTAATCCCCTTATCATAACTTGGGGGTTCCCTTATTAAATTTTCTCGTTCCCTTCCCGCTAGCCCTGCTAGCCCCCTAGCTCGTATGCCATGAGGTCCTAAGGCCCCTTCTCATTCTCTAATGTTATGATTATATATCTCATTAAACCATGCTCGAACTTATCACTTCTACCCATCCATGCTACCCTTATGTCCCATTTACCTGTTAAATACACAATAAAATCCCCCTCCCCCAAAATACATGAGAATTGAACATTTGGAGGCGATCATTTAACAATCACCCCGACTCTAAAAATTTAATTACAATGACTTTTTTTGGGGGGATGGGGTTCTCCAAAACTACCTCCAGAAGTTACATTGTCATGACTTTTAAGGGTGGTTCAGGGATTTTAATTTAGGAGTTAAGGGGTTAGTTTCTTATGGTTTAAGGGATCAAGGGGTTAATGCGTTATGAGTTATGAGTGTAGGGGTTAAGTGATTATGGCTTGCGGGTTAAGGGGATAAAGAATTTAGTAGTTATAGGTTAATGTTTTATGGGTTATGATAATGGGCCACATAATCCCCTTATCACAACTATTGGGGGTTCCCCTATCAATTTCTTTCTTTTCCTTCCCTTTAGCCCCCTTAGTCCCTATGTAGTGAGGTCATAAGGACCCTTCTCATTATCTGATGCTATGATTATGGATCTCACTAATCCATGCTCAAACCTCTCACTTTTTCCCATCCACGCTACCCTTATGTCCCCTTTCCCCATTCAATACACCAAAATATCCCCCTCCCCCAAAGTTCATTTGAGTTGAACATTTCGAGGTGATCATTTAACAACCACCTCTAAAAGTTAAATTCAAATGAAATTTTTTGTGGGGGATTTTCAAAAAATACCTCCAAAAGTTACATTGTCATGAATTTTAAGGGGAGTTGTCAAACAACCCCTTTGAAAAGTCACAATAATTGAACTTTTGGAGGTGAGTTTGGACACCACCGAAAAATTAATGAGAATTGAACTTTTAGAGACGATTGTTAAATTATTGCCTCCAAATGTTCAATAATAATGATTGAACTAGGGTCACAAATCATCCACTAATAGTGCATTGACTAACTGTTTATAGGCTGCTTCATATCTTTTTCCAAAACTCTATGGAAAATCCACCAAAATGAGATCCTCTTCATGTCAATCTATTCCTCATATGGCACATTTCTTCTACTCATAAAGATGAATCATGTATTGATTCATAGGAAAACTATATTCTCATTACTTGAGGGAAACAATACACTCTAATTACAGTGTATCGTAAAATGCTAAGAGCTATAATGGTTATAGTATTATTGTTATGGTTTATATGTGTTAAGGAGTATATCGGTCAGGTGTCAATGATTATATGTATTAGATGTTAGAGAGGTAAATTATTTTAGAGGATAAGGGTTGCAATCTTTAGGTATTAAGTGTGGTTATTTTAGAGGATAAGGGTTGTAATCTTTAGGTATTAAGTGTGGCAGGGGTTATAAGGATTAGGTCTTATAATTTTTACAGGAATTAGGGATTAGGATTAAAGTTCATATGAATTAACAATAATATAGGTTATATGTTAGAGGGATTAAGGACTATAGGGTTTTTGATAGGGCAAAAATTCCACCTTGCCAACAAGGGGGAATTAACCCGATCGTAGGTCCCAACTAGACCTACTATCATTTGGAATGGCTAATCCCAACGGGTTTTAAGGACTGTTGTAAGGGTTAGGGAATAATGAGTTAGTGGTTAATGGATTAGCACTAGGGGCTTAGGGGAGGGGAATAGGGGCCTAGGGGTTAGAGGTTTAGGGTTTAGGGGTTAGGGGAATAACGAGTTATTGGTTAAGGGGTTAGGGGAATAATGAGTTAGTGGTTAAGGGATTAGGCACTGGGGTTAGGGGAATAATGAGTTAGTGGTTAAGGGGTTAAGGAATGGGGGGTTAGGGGTTAGGGGCCATTAGGGGTTAATGGGGTTATGGTTTAGGGGGTTAAATGGGTTAGGGGTTGGGAATTAGGGTTTCAGGGGTTAGGGGTTAAGGGTTAGAAGTTTAGGGTTTAGGGGGTTAAATGGGTTAGGGGTTTAGAGGTTTAGGGGGTTAGGGGATTTAGAAATTAAGGATTTTAGGGGTAAAGGGGTTAGAGGTTTAGGGTTTAGGGGGTTAAATGGGTTAGGGGTTTAGAGGTTTAGGGGGTTAGGGGATTTAATAGTTAAGGATTTTAGGGTTTAGGGGTTAGGAGGTTAAATGGGTTAGGGTTTTAGGGGTTTAGGGGGATAATTAGGTTAGGTGTCAGGAATTAGGGTTTAAGGGGTTAGGGGTTAAGGGTTTAGGGGGTTAAATGTGTTAGGGGTTAGGGGTTAAGGGTTTATAGGTTTAGGGTTTAGGGGTTGGGAATTAAGGGATTAAGGACTATAAGGTTGTCAGAAAACATCTTTACAATGTGCCCTATACATTTAAAATAAACCGTTGCTATTGCGACGCTAGTTGACCAAGTCAAATTTGATTTTGTCAAAGGGAAAGTGATCGGTCCTTTCGTATCCATTGGTATACCGACGCACATAACATGGACGTCGCTATAGTGACGGTTGTCTTCTATTACTGTTGCTATTGCGACACCCTGGTCTGGTGCGTCGCAATAGTGACACTTTTTCGTAGTGTCGCAAGAGCGACAATGTCACCATCGGCATCACAAGAGAGACACCACGTGGCGAGATTAAAAAAAATGAGAAAAAATTGGGAACTTTCCGTTAATACATCAAAACTGTCGGAACTAAAGTGTCGTAAAATTTACCATATGTACTAGTGATTAGAAATGATTTCAAGAATTAGTAGAAACAATAAAAGGAATTGAAACAAGAAACAATATGTTGGTAAATAACTTCAGGAGCAGGGCCATTGTGGGACACTAGTACCCAATAATGTCCATTTATTTCCATGAGCATGCTATGATCGGTATGATGGTGTTGAGGCAAGTATATGCCTTGTTTGTTTGACCTTTCCGATGCGATGAAGCCTTTCCAAGGTATGAACTTGCTAGGATGGGTGTGCCAGTGGAACTTGGAAGGTGTGTGATTGCACAGAAGGGGATGACTGGGTTGCCTGAGGGACTGTGTATTAGAGAAGGGAAGGTCGGGGATGGATTTTGTTTTGTCACTAACATTGCCATATGGAATCATATGCACATTGGGAGTGTTCCCTAGAACAATGAGTCGGTAACTATTCACTGAGAGGAAAAGTGGCACAGGATTGTAGCGTTGGAAAATGGACGAAGCTTTGACTTTGGCAGTGGATTCTAGAGTTCCTGGGAAGGAAGTGAATCCTGGTATTACTTTGAGGGTGGAGGTGTGAGACTCCAGATTCCCTTGTTGATGATACGGGCATAGTATCCTTCTATTTGTTGGTTGAGAAAATGGGTATATGTGCATATGTGTATATTATTCTAAATACTATATCAAGCTGGATTTATAAAGCTCCATAGACAATATGATTAATATTTGTTAGTTGAAGAAAATGTGGTTGTTATTGTAAATACCTTAATGAAGTGTGTTATAAATCTCCAGTAAACAGTATATTTTTCATGTTTCAGCAGTGGTCATTGTAAATACCGCAACGAGCTGTGTTATGAAGCTCCATAGGAAGTATATTTTGTTTTTTAGCAGTTTTTTGGTTTGTAGGTGTCATTGAACACCAAGGATGATTTTCCCCTAAGGGGGAGGGTTGTGTAACAACCCTAGTAAAAATTAATGTAACAAAATATATAAGACCAAAATGATGGGACACATATTCCAAGCTAAATGTTGGAAAAAACATCCTAGCAGGTGTTCATTCAGTTTATTATGGCTAAAGGAAATTTGAAAAGGCAATGGAAAAGACATTGGAAAGGCTTGAGGCATTAATTGGAATTTATTTATGAAAATAATGGAAAATATGAGAAAAGGAAGGTGAAAGGTCACATGTTGCATGTGAGGAGGAAATTGAAGGAAAATAATGGAAAATGAAGAAAATATAGGCCTCATTAATAAAAAGGCTTCTAAGGATCAGTTGGTAAGTTTTCTGTTGGATCTATTATTATTATCTCTCTGTCATACTATTGGATACTTATATTTTTCTTGAAGCACTCTTGGATAGTGTGGATACTTAGTGATTTGGAGAAAGAAGGCAAAGGAATAGTAGGAAAGTGCAAGTGAGCATCAGGATCAGTAGCTACAACGAGATTTTATTGCAGGTACCGCGTTGCATGTATGTTTTCCTCACTATTTTTCGCATGCATGGTGTATGCATGTGGATTTTCATAACCTTTCCATTTCCTGGATAGATATGGTGTTGTGGGTTTATTTCCATTGATTTTTTTCTATTTGGTTCTCATGATTCCTCTATTTGTGGGTTGAGTTATTATTTCCTGGAAGCCTTAGTTGGAAAAAACACTCTAGAAGCCTGGAAGACAACTGTGGGTTGAGTTACTAGTCTTGGAAGCCTTGGTTGGAAAAACACTCTGGAAGCTCTAAGTGGGTTGAATTACTAGTCCTGGAAGCCTTGGTTGGAAAAATACTCTGGAAGCCCTGTAATAGTTGGGGTTGAGTTACTAGTCCTCGAAGCCCTGGTTGGAACAAACACTCTGGAGCCTTGGAAAAACTTGGATAGAGACCAATCCATGATAGTTGTGATATCCGACTGTGAGGTGGAGTCATTGGTTGAGGGTTGAGGTGGTTTTGCCTCTGGAAGCCCTGGATTGATTGTGATTGATTGTGATTGATGAGATCCCACATTCATGACTGGAATATGGCACGGCGGTGATTGGCTAAAGTGAGACTTGGCTCAGCCAAACTATGGTTGGGTGGAACGTGGAAGTCTCATATCCGGTTGGTTTTTACATTCAGTCATGAAGAGCTCATTCCTCTGGTATTCGATATGCAAATGTACTAGTTTAAGTATGGATTTTATTGTTGTTATATCCATGGTATTTATGTTGATATTATGTTGGTTATAAACATGTATTCGATTAGTGATGATGTATAGATCTATCCATGTTTTTTCTTGTAAATGAATACACAATGTATCTATGGTCAAACAGATTGTATTGCAACTAATGATGTAAGGGAGAAATGCTTCTTAGCAATTCTCAGATAAGTATGAGACCCCTATGTTTAAATATGTTGTTTATACCTATAGATGCAATGTTTGTGACATGTTTGACGAAATTTCTGTCATGGCTAGGACGGGTCCAGATGAATTCATGATTATGTGATTGCTTTTGTACCTTTGTTTTAATGTTATTCATCGTCCCCTACAGTTTCATAAAGTTTTGGGCAGTGCCTTGGGCTATGGGGCTAAAAAGGTGGCACAAATCCCAGATTTGCATGCACAGAACTAACCAAACTAGGCCCTGGCCACTACCTTGCCTTGGCATGCCCACGGCTATAGGATTTTGACTGCTACCTTGCCTTGGCATGCCTAAGGCTAAGGATCAAATTGGTCAAAAAGTTAGTCTCCCTCGGGGTTTATGGGCCTGGAAGGTTGGGTTAACTCTTCAGGATGTTTTTGGTGTTGTGTAAGGTATGTTTATCTTGTTTCCATTAGTTCCACTTCGTTGAGGACATCTAGGAGGTTAAATCTCATATTAGTAACCTCTCATCGCATATTTACCTCGGTTGGCCGGTTACTTGGGTAGATGTGTGAATAGAGTGTTACAGTGCTCCAAGAATTCTCTAAGTGTATAAGAGTATGAGAGAATGAGAGGAGAGAGCCAAAACTGAACTGAAAAAAATATAAACTGACCAAAATCTAGAACCAACAAAATCTCTTAACTAACTCTATGATGCCTTTTTATTATTGATGTCTCCCTTTTTCTTCATTTTCCTTCATTTTCCCTCTAATTTACCTTGCATGAAAATTTGTGTCTCTTCACTTTCCTTTTCTCCTATTTTACTTTATTTTCATAATTAAATGTCAATTATTGCCTATTTGCCTTTAATTTCCAATGACTTTTACAATTTCCATAGCCATTATTAATCCACAAGTGATTCCTGCTAAAGTGTTTTGACCAACACTCAACTTGGAATATGTGTCCCATGACCTTGGTCTTATTTTCTTTACATTGAAAATAAACCAGGGGTTGTTACATAGTCTCCCCTTACTACATACAAATTATTTCTTTGTGAATGCCTCTCTTGCTTGCAGTGTGTAGCGTGTCATCCCCAAAGAACACTTATCTCCCCTTGTGTGGAGTGTGATGATCATCCCCATTATGAAGTTGCAACCATTTTTGTTTGCACGGGAAGAAATTCTTGTCACCTTGTTGGGTAATTTGTTTTTTTTCAAAGAAATTTTGAAGAATATGGTTGAAAAAAAGTTGCGGAGAAGGATTGGCTACACTTGCTGGAAGCGATAACCAGAATTTGGGAATCGGCAGAGAAGTTAAAATTCTGTTATATTGGGATTTGTGAAGCTGTGAAAGAAGGAAATGCATGCCATATTTTGAAAAAATCAAAGCTAATAAGGAAAAAAGCACCAAAACCTGTCAAAGTAGACCATATCGAAATTCAGATTAATAAATATGCAAGTTTATTAGATTAGACCAGATCAAGTGAGCGTGACCTATAAAAATTTCCAAAGATGAACAAATTGGGTTGTTGTTGTTTGAATAATTGGAGTTTCTTGGTTTAGCACTGTGTAATAGCTCGATTAGAGTCTGGATCTTTTCTCTTTGAAATTATGTCATGTTCCTGTAATGTAATGAGGTCCATAATATTAATATATCACAAGTATGCACAAGTTTATGGTGTAATGATTATGGCTAATGAATAAAGGATTTTTTTCGGGAACGATATGTGATTTAATGGTTGATGATTATGTTACCCCTTTAAATTTTCAATTTTCTTTGCATGATCATTTTATTGTCTTTAGTTATGGATGTTTAATCTGCACGTCGACTCCATTGCACTGGTTAATGGGATGTTTGGAATTAATGTATAATATGATGGTTAAAACTCATTCACCACCATTTTAGATCCATTATCTCTTATTGTTCCTACATGCCTCAGGTGAGACGCTCCTTTTTCCCAAAGAGGAGTGAAAAAATGTTGACGATAATATGGTGCCTTTTTTTGGCAACCTAAGGTTGAACCCTAGGTCTCTAATGTTTAAATTTTACACCAACACACCCCCTTCCTTCTCGACTATGGTGATTTTATCCTTGGTGGTGGTCGGTAATATTGTTGTGCCATCTCCCCTTTAACTGCCTTTGCATGATCATTTTACTTCCTTTAGTTATGGATGTTTAATCTACATGTCATCTTTGTTGCGCTAGTTAATGGGATGTTTAGAATGAATGTATAATATAATGGTTAAAACTCCTTCATCGTCGTTCTATATCCCTTATCTCTTATTGTTTCGGCATGCCTCAGGTGAGACTCTCCTTTTTCCCAAAGAGGAGTGAAAATGTCGACAATAAGCTAGACTATGACGGTAATTTTTGTTGGCAACCTAAGGTTGAACCTTGGTTCTCTAATGTTTAAAGTTTACGCCAATAAATGGTTTTGTTCTCGAGACCCGTGAAATTTCATAAGGGATCTAGATCATGGTGTCAAGGATTATTAGTGGATACATTTAGGATTGGTGGCATGACAATATCGATCACTTTATTCTGCAATAAGCTCAACCAAGGAAGAAGAATCTAGATTGGATTATGGAAGAAGTTTTGTATGCATAACCTATGTATGATCAGTACGAAATTTTCTTGTGCAAGTATCCTAAAGAATTGCAAAATTGGTTAAGGAGGCTACAACTTAAGCCAGAGAAGGAAAACAACTTAGGCTTCGCAAATATTGCAATGTGAACAATTTTCCTGAGCTACACCAGTTAGACATTAAACTAACAAAATTTATCGATTTTTGGGTTCATGCAACCCTAGAAGAGTACATTATTGATTTTGCGATTGAAAAGCACCAATATTGTTTTAAGGTTAAATTAGTATTTAAATACCGATTGTGGGGAAGGTTGTTGAGGGAGATTCTGTTGTGGATCAAGATCTTAGTGATCGAAGAAAACCTATTTCTATTCAAAGAAAATAGGATGGCCACTTAAAACCCTCAGTGTTAAGGGTTGGATCTAGGGGGAGGAATGTTGCACAATTTTTGAAGATGAGGGGTTGTTGCACTGGATCAAGAGGATTTGTGTAAGGCTCGATACTTTAGAGTGCTATGGAGGGCACATATAGCTGATGAGTGGAGGGAGAGAAAGTTGCGAGAAAATAGGATTAGAAGAAGATAATTGCAAAGGATAAGGGAAGCAGTGACGAGTCCAACATTGCAAAGAGAAGGAATGGATAGCCCATAGTTTTGAGGGAAAGGAAGAAATGAAGGATATCTTTCTGGTGAAATAGGAGGCGCCAAAAGAATTTTTGTAGGAAGTTTTAATGGGAGAGATGGATCCCACCTAGAATCAAGAGTTTTTCATATGCCAGAACTAGTTATACAGATGATTATGATGAATGATGAGCATAATCCAGCAGATGATGACATGCATTTTGTAATTAGGAGGTTATTATTTGAATATGAATCGATCCTTATCAATAGCAGTCTGGAAGCTGGTGGCACAACTACTCTCCCTAACCTTCCTCTGGTACTGTATCAAGATCCTGGTAATTTATTTTCTAAATTGTGTAAGACTTTAAAATTTTAGCAAGTACAATTTAGGTACACAACATGAAGTTCTAGTGGATAAAATATTTCTGGTAGTGGTTTTCAACCAAGTTTAGGTATTTATTCTCAACTGGGTTCACAAGGTTTTGTAATAGTTCCACCGCAAACAACCATGGCCAGAAATATCGCAGGATCACTTACCCGTTATCTAGAGTTTTCAAGACAGGGTGGTAAATATGTTGAGTAGCATTGGTATTTATGTGAAGTCATTTGGAGGGTAAGACAAACTCCTAATGGCACTAATCTCATTGAATTTCAGACGATTTTGTGATATCGGGTTCCACGATGGTTCATTAAATGGTATGAGAAGCTTCTTCCAATTAGAGAAATTTTGAGATAAAAAATGGGCCTTAAACAAGAATGTAAACCAAAATTAACTTTATAAGAACCAATTGGATTCAAGATGATGATTTCAACCATGGAGGATGATTCACCATTTTTGGAGTAAAAAAGTAAAAATATTAGAAAAAATAAAAATAAAAAAACTACTTTTTAAACTCGCATTTTCAACTTATCTCCCTACGGTTTTATTCAAATTTCGAGTAGGATCACTCGCTGGATGCGGAATTTAATTCCTCATCCAAATAGTATCCATGTTGCACACTTTCGATGGACTCTGCTAAACAAAAAATGAGAAATACATGAAAAATGTGATTGTAATCACATTTTTCATGTAGCAGGGTCTATCGAAAGTATGCAACATGGGTACTCTTTGGATGAGGAATTAAATTATGCATCCAATGAGTTTGACCACTCAAAATTTGAGTAAAATAATAGGGAGATAAGTTGAAAATGTGAGTTGAAAAAGTAGTTTTTTCTTTTTTCCCTATAAAATTTGATGATGTAATCTAATATTATTTTATTATTTCCACTATTATTTGGTAATATTTCTTAGGAGGCCCATTTTAGACCTCAAAATTTCTCTAATGATTAAATGAGATTTTCTTCAAGAATTTAAACTTCCTCAATCAAATTAGCAAGGTTTGACAAAGTTGTTGGATATTAGGAAAAGGGAGGGAGAATATGCTTAGCAATGTATGCAATGATTTAAAGATGATATTAGTAAATTGTCTTATCCAAGACCCCCATCGCCAAATATATTGCTTTATTAAAACCTTGTTTCCTATGACCAGGATTCCCTTGTCACAACATAAGATTGACACATTGTAGGATGATTTAGAGCATGCAATGTAGATTGAGGAAATGATTGGATATATGCAGGAATATAGACCAGGTAGTAATTCTACAAACCCTGCTATTATGGCAATCCAAAATAGAATTTCTAATTTGACAGAAAGATTGAAGGATTTTACTCTTGTGTGACCATTGAGGCCTCATTTCTAGTGTACCAATTGTTAATTTGAGGGACATCATGCCATATAATGTCCATGGTTGAGGGGTATGGGAACGTATATTATTCATATGGGACCCCCTCCACTGTCGCATAGTGTTGGGGTGTTGCATATATCTTCATCCATACCATTTTAAGGACACACTCAGTACCAGACATTTCCCAATCACCAAGTTATGTCCATGAATGAGTATTGTGAAATTTTCAAATCTTATGGTCATTCTCCATGTTTGTGTCTTATTTTGTAGAAATATCCAAATGTGATAAACAATATATTTGGTGAATTTTGTGGATCTCCTATGGACCACATGGATCAGTGTAGCTCTTTGGATTCTTTGGTCGATTATCTTAATCGTTCAAAATTTAAATTAATGAAACTCCTCGTGGTCGAGGAGGAGGTGCTCCAAGGGGAGGAAGGACTGGAGGGAGAGGTCTGATCAAATGTTATAACTGTAATCAAGAAGGTCATGTTGTAAGAGATTTTCCAATGCCAAGGAGGTCTTGGTGTTCACACTTCCAAGTAGATACACATGCCATTGAGGATTGTATAGAACTCATTGATCATTGGGAGGAATGAAATTGGGTAAAAGGAGTGAATTTGATCAATGCAAAACCACGAGAACCAGAGCCATCTGTACAACCTAACATTGATATTTTTATTCGAGGGGGAAAGAAACTAGAGTTGTTATTGGGACTTATGAGCCACCTACTATTATAAATTCGGTGTCACCTAAAATATCTTATGACTCTAGTTAATAGAAGGAAACTATAAATATGCAGCCGAAATCTTCAGATAGTTGGTGTCCTCTCACGGTCCTCATGCAGAGCATCAAGAACGAATGCAGGCTAAGAGTCCTACATTTTCGTAGGAAATATCTCAAATTATTCTAGAATGGATCCAGTTATTCTTGCAAATTATGAACAATGAGTAGTTTATTGGCCAGTTGTACAACAAATTGAAGGCAACTGTGAAAGATGACTCATTCTCAGAAAAGACTATTTATGCCAATTTACCTGAAATAAATTCTAGAAGAGTTCGGAGGAATAAGAAAATAACGGGATGGAAATTCTAAGTGGATGAACAAATTGTAGGATATCAAATTAAATATTCTATGATAGAACTTGGGTTAGATGTGAATATTTTTCCAAGGAATATTTGGGAGGCATTAGGGAGGCCAAAGCTAGTTTTTTCTCTAATTCAGCTACGAACGGAAAACCAACGCTACATCCTACCTATTGGTTTGACTAGAGGATGTTGAAATTTATCTTACAGGTGTAAAAACATATGCACACTTTGAGGTGATAGACATTATGGGCGATAAGGATCTGTATCCAACCTTGTTGGGAATTGATTGGATGTTTGATAACTACGCAATTATTGATTTAAAGAGGGAAAATATGAATTTTGAAGTAGATTCATTTGGGGTCATACAACCTTTAGACCCTTACCAAGGTCTGAGATTTACGTAACCTATGGACGATGTGGAGCAACCTAACTTATTAGACCAGTTCTATCAGCTTTCTACTTGGAAGAGGGAAGACTGCATCCATCTGACAGTCGTTGGTTCTATTAGTTGGAGAAGCATTCAAAGTACTGAGGTGGGCTCAGATGTTGTAATGGATGACTGGAAACAAGGAGATCATAAGCCCCATTCTTGGCACTGCGCAATTTTTCGATGCATTCGATGGATTGGTACTGACGTACAATAATATCCTACTTTTAATGGTACTGAATCTGTTGTAAATTTTCTTAAAGAAGTTGATTCCAAGATTGAAGAATGCTAACAGATCCTTTTGATGAATGTTTCTTTTCACATGACCCTTGTGAGATGGTGGGGATCCCATCATGAACACCTCCATGATTGGTAAACTATTAAATTTTCCATGTTGTGTATATTTTCTGCTCCACATAGCCCCTTTATTATAATTCCTATATATGATGGATATACCAGTCCGCAAAACATATACAAAATTTAAATTTTGTTTGGTAAAAAATTGGCTTACTAGTTGTGATGGGGACACACCAGTTCATTCATACATTGGGAACTTTCCCTCGAGACTGGTATTTGAAGGAGGAAATGAAGAGGCTGGTGACAAATTGGGGAATGTTGACAACTTTCTTTTGTAAAGATTTCTCATTTTCAGATACAAATGCGAGGATATTTGAAGCCTTAAAAGCTAATAAAAGGGGTTTTTTCCCTTTTGGGAAAGTTGTTGAGGAATGTAGTAGGTATGTCGATTTTGCACATCGATATGACTCAGGTTTTCACGAGGTTCTAGCTTAAGGGAAAATTGGTAAAGAATCTGATGATGATCTAAAGGAGCTAAGGCACCTATATTTTAATTAATCTTAAGGGAAGATAGGATTAAAAGAGGATCATGTGAAGTATGCTCCACATTTGAAACCACTTAAGATACAAATATTTAATATTGGGACTGAGGGAAATCCCTAAATCAACTCTATTAATGATTATTGGGATGATAAACCCACTAAGGAAATCTTTGATTTATTAAAGGAATATGAATATTTTTTCCATGCATCAGTCTCTAAAATTAAGTGGATTAAAGGATATTTTTACGAGATGAAGATAGTTTTGAAACCTAATTCAAATCCTATTAAGCATCGACAAAATAAATTAAATCCATGAGTCAAAGAAAAGGTGAAGAAAGAGATTGATAAGATACTGGCTGCAGAACTCATATTTCTAGTGGATGAAGCAGAGTGGATTAGTCCCATCGTCATTCAAGATACAAAATATTCATATAAGATTAGAGACTTTGGAGTTGTCAAGCTTCCTCGGTTGAATGGTATCCTTTTGCCTAGTTGGGTGAATGGCACATGCCTGAAGCCCTACTATGGCTCGTAAAATCAATTTTCTTTTGAATGGTCTCTACAACAAGAGTATTAGTTAGGTTTAGAGTTTAGTAAGTTGTGTCAATTTTAATAGGAGTTTGTTTTGTGTCTAGTTTCATCAATAAATTATTTCCCTCTTAGTTGTGACCCACTACAAATCATTGTGGTCAGGGAGTTGTCATTGTGTCCAGTGTATAAAATTGTTCATCATAAATATGTTTCTTTTCCATCATTAAGTATCATCTTTCCTGCAATAGTTGTCCTTCACATTTAGTAATATTTTTGTATATAATTTAGTTAATACCCAGTCATGTCAACCAGTGGTTTCAATTCTCCAAGAAAGTTGAGTGATATTATTGGTCTTCGTGCATATTTTCATATTTGCATTGAGTTAGTTAAGTACTTCTTTTATCGGGTAATGGTCAAATATTTTCACAATCACACCATGTGTTTTATATACCCTTATCCGCTCATAATTTATTTATCGCTACACTTTTGCTCTCATCGTGATTCTATCTTGGCTCATGTGTCTTTTTTGTCTATGTCTCCACCTCTTTGTCGACCCACCGTTCACCTTGTTTACAGTCAGCATTTTCTCTCAATGGGCCGTTATACAAAACCTGCAGTTCCCCTGTTCCCTTTTGATACTCGTATCCACTCCACCGGTGACCTTTTGGGGAAATATGAGAAGGCTTCTCTAGTTGACAATGATTTGTCTAACCATGTTCTTTTTCCTGCACTTAAGTATGATGTGTTCATGCAACCAAATTTGCGACCAGGTACTTGTACTTCTCACAAGATTAAACCATACTTTCGGCCTCTAAATAAACTGTGTGATGATCTTGCAGGACGTACCTTCCTTTGGTACTGCCAATGAGGTTATGCACTGCACCAAATTTATTATCAACAAACTTCATGGTGGTTCCTTATGGCTAGATATGGAATACTTGATTCATTTTTATGATATTTACAGGCTTACAAGATTATTTCCCTATGGTAATGATGTTTCTACATCTTTTCAGAGCATTATACAAAGTATATACAGTACCCAACGGAAAGGGCATGGAGCGGTGATCGATTTGATAAATAATGAACATATAAAATTTTCTTGCCATATCATTGCACGGAAACTTATGCAACATTACACAAAAGGGGAATGTCCATTGGATGCCATCATTTTCGCATAAGTCTGCAACAAAGATGAACAACTCAATTGATCAAGTTTCATGTTGAATGAGCTCTTTGAGGCGTGTGAGGATGTTTATAAGTGCGCACATACTTTATTTTCAACTACCTAGTTATTCCAGTAGAAATGATGAAGTGGTGCCCCCCAGAAGGCCGAGAGCTTGCTGAAGTCACAGATGGTGAGCCCTATTCTTATACCTATGATCCTTGGAGAACTGACGCAGATTTAACTAACAAGGAGTTTAATGAACAAGAATTGTGAAATGGTACAATAAGATAGTTGAGGTCACACACAATATATCTAGGGTACCATTTCCTTTGCTCGAAAAATATGCTCTCCATATGTGATTTGGTATCGGTGACAAAAACTCCTATGTCCACCCTCATTTTATGAATCCGGTAAATTTTTCTATAAGGAAATTTCCCTTCTACCTGAATGACGATGCCTTCCACACTGAATTAATTTCATGGACAGGGGTCCAAGCTATAGTGATGAAGGGTGAACGCATCTATTCATTTGAGGGAATTATGTCGTTATGTTCTTGGGATGACACTCTATCATCCTCTAAGAAACACTCAACAGAATTTGAGTAGGACCTCTAGTCGCCAATGAAGAAATTCCAGGGCGCATCTCGTCTGTATTCAACACCATGTATGAGGTAGGTTCTATGGTACAATCTGACACTGTCATCCTCTAAGTAACACTCAACAAACTTTGAGGAGGACCTCTAGTCGCCAATGAAGAAAGTCCAGGGGTGCATCTCGTCTGTATACAACACCATGTATGAGGCAGGTTCTATGGTACAATCTCATACACCCGTTTTCATTTTTAACCCCATTCATGTTTCTCCACCTACCATCGTTGAAACCCTTCCCATGTCTACGAATCCAACTGTACTTTTCCCTTGGTCACGCCATAAAAATCCTAAGCATAATTCTTCTGGCGTAATTGATCTTAGCGGTGAAGGCACTCCTCATCAACCCCTCATTCTCATAATTATTTAACCAAAACCACCTTTGAAGTGACTATCTTCAACCGACCTGATCTTGGTCCTACCCTTGGTGACACTACTGACATGGAAACTGAATCTATTATAGTGAACCCTATCATTTTTCTTGAATCTTATACCCCAACACAAACCCCAGTATAATAAGTTATAACGCACCCAGTTTTTTTACCAGTTGTCCCTCCACCAGAACCTACACTAGTGCTCTCTACTGAGCAAGTTGTTACCTTTGCTAGTGACCAGGAAAAATTTCGTGAAATTTTTTAATTGGTTTCCCAATGACAGGATATCATTCCACTACTACCCAAGCCAATTCTTGTTAAGATATGCTTGGAAATTAAAAAGGAATAGATTCAGGACCGAGAATCCTCACCCCAATTCCATTCAAAAAATTTAGTTGTTAGAAGACATCCCCTGCAAGCTCGATTCCCACCATCAGACACTCTTTTTAATGATTCTCTTCAGAACTGGTCAACATCGCACCTATTTCAATTCATCAAAGCTTCCGCTACTCAACCATAAGACTGCCTCATTATTGTTGATTCCAAGTACAATGTACTTTCTGCCACATGTGATCAATAGCAACAACAACTCACTTTGGTTATAACTGAGCGAGACTAGTTTCATGAAGATAAAGTACAATTGGAGAAGCATATTTTATATTTGGGTTCTAATTTTTAGAAGATGTAACCCACCATTGTTGAATTTGTTTTGGAGCCACCAGAAGAACTCTCTATAGGTTCCCCTATTGAATGTTGTGAATATGTTGAGTTTGGTTGCCCAAATCATGTTGTGGTGAATCAAGAATTTCAGGGTACTGTTATTGAACTCCGCTGAGCACTTCCAGACCCTTCCATGCAGTTTCGGGAATATATTACTCATGAAATTGTTGCAACATCATCAATCATATATTCTCTCAAGAAATTCATGGATGATTCCGAGGAAATTTTTAGTCAAGTTTCAGACTTGAGTGGTGTGCTCGCAAAGAAGAATCAGCAGGTATACCTACTCCATGAAATTGTGAAGAAGTTATTTGATCAAGCTATGCATATTCCTGACTTAGATCAGCATAAAAGTCTCCTCGCACAATTTGATACCTTGGATGCTCAAACCCACTAGATAGAAGAAGCATCACAGGCTACATAGCACATATTAAGGGACCTTTGACTTGTTGTGCAAAACCACTTTGTCACTTTGTGTGCCTTAAATGCTACAGATGATGGCCAATTACACAAAGTTCTTCAATCTCATCCTACTAAGCTTATAGTTGAGGCTACTAAGAAATTCATTGGAAAGGTCACCGTGATTTTGGACACTTGCAAGGTTGTTCTTAATGCATATAATAGTTTCAAGGATGATGTATTATGCAATGTTCCAGGGTTGGGTCCTTTGTTTGAAGGAGAATAAACAACACAGAAAGAGAAGGAAGTAGGAAAATAAATGCAATCACAGATAGGATAAGATGCACTAGTACAAAATTGACTCAATGGCGAGTCACTAGTTTGTGGTCGGGGCTTGTTGGATTCTTCACTTTTTTTTTTAAATAAATTTTGAAGAATATTGTTGAAAAATAGTTGCGAAGAAGGATTGGCCAAACTTTCTGGAAGTGGCCACATGAAATCGAGAAGAAACAGAGAAGTTGAAATTCAATTATATTAGGATTTGTAAAGTTGTGAAAGAAGGAAATGCATGCCATATTTTGAAAGAATCAAAGATGATACGGAAAAAAGCACCAGAACCCGTCAATGTGGACTTGATAAAAATCAAGATAAAGGAATATTCATGTTGTTTAGATTGGACTAGATCAAGCAAGCATGATCTATAAAAAGGGCCAAAGATGAACAAATTGGGTTGTTGTTAGTTGAAGAATTGATTTTTTTTTGTTCAACACTGTGTAATAGGTCGATTAGAGTCTAAGTATTTTCTCTATGAAAATTTTTCATGTTCATGTAATTTAATGAAATCCATAGTATTAAGATCTCGCAAGCATGTACAAGCTTTTAGTGTAATGATTTTGGCTAATGAATAGAGTTGTTGCGGGAATGATCTGTGATTTTATGTTTTATGATTATGTGTCCCCTTTAAAATTTTAATTGTCATTGCATGATCATTTTATTGTCTTTAGTTATGGATGTTTAATATGCATGTAGGCTCTGTTTCACTGGTTAATGGGATGTTTAGAATGAATGCATAATTTGATGGTTAAAACTCCTTCACCATCGTTCTAGATCCCTTATCTCTAATTTTTTCTGACATGCCTCGGGTGAGACGATCATTTTTCCCAAAGAGAAGTGAAAATTTCGGTGATAAGGTAAAGTATGATGGTACCTTTTGTTGCAACCTAGGTTTGAACCCCAAGTCTCTAATGTTTAAATTTTACACCAACACACCCCCTTCCTTCTTGACTACGGTGGTTCTATCCTGGGTGGTAGTGGGGAATATTGTTGTATCAACTCCCCTTCTTCCCCACTTCCTATTGGTTGAATTCAATTGTCCCCACTTCCAATGCAGCCCATCCTTCTTAAATTTTTGTCCTCTCTGCCTTGTGTATTTATCCAATGCAAGCATGGAATATATTGTCCTTCTTGATTAATTAATTTATAAAACTAGTCCATTTAAGGTACACATGCCAACCTTCAATGATTTTCATGAAACAAGTCAAGTTTCCTTCAAATCCAAAGCAATCTCCTTACTCAAACTCTGGAATTCACCTAGACTGGGAAATTCCCATGCTTATATTGTAACATAGCATGCAATATTTAATGAGATTCACCATAAAGAAATTGTAATGATTTAATTATACCTATTGTATTGTCCTTTATTCTATTAATAAAGTTCAGAGGTGTTTGACCTCCACCATATTCCAAAAAAATGGAATCCAAAGGCTTTCACCACCACCCCCAATCAACGACAAGGGAATCCATAGGTTTATACCTCCACCCTCAGTTAGTAGCAAGGGAATTCAGAGGCTTATACTTCCACCCTCAATAAAAAACAAGGGAATCCATAGGCTTATACTACCACCCTAAATCAACAACAGGGAATATTGAGGCTTATGCCTCCACCCTCAATCAGAAAAAAACGGAATCTAGAGGCTTATATCTCCACCCTCAATCAACAACAAGGGAATCCAAATGATTATGCCTCCACCCTGAAATAAAAAAGGGAATCCAGAGATTAATACCTCCATCCTCAAGGGATTCTAGAAGTTTCTGTCTCCACCCTCAAATTAGCAAGGGAATACAGAGGTTAATATCTCCACCCTCAAGGGAATCCGGAAGCTTATGAATCCACCCTCAAGGGAATCCGGAAGCTTATGAATCCACCCTCAAATCAATTCTTTTACATAGCACACGGGCCCAGACAATCCCATACATGTCTTCCCCAACACATTACAAAACGAATATACATGTACAGAGGGCACAATATAATTTACGTGTTGCAAAATACAACATATACACATATACAACATGTCATGTACACATGAAACAATACAACATGTACACAACGTTGTAACCAACTATAAGTCCATAGTATCATATCATCGAGAATCTAGAGAATATATTGTCTCCACTCGTATAAATATGGAATCCAAAGGATACAAGGCCTCCACCCAAACCAAGAATCCAGAGAACCTTTTCCCTTCACCTGAACATTGTATTTTCAATGTTTTTTCCATGTGTTCCCATAGCCCAAATATTGGGTCGATGGATCCTTCAATTGCCCATGTTTGTCCCAACATGTTGCGGATCACCTTGATTTCATTCCGCTGACATATCCCTCAACATTCCCTATTCATAAAGAAAGCATGGGCACAATATGAGAGTCATATTCAAATGATATTAAAATCATAGATCATCCAGGGCTACTTTTTCTCAATTGATTCCTCACACAACTGAGAATCTTAAATGCCATCCACATTTGCATTAAATGAATACAAGCCATCATTCTTTCACAAGAATGAATCCTGGAAAAACCCGCCAGTGACAATGGCATTCATATATGTACATAAACATTTGAATTATCATGAATAGAACACAATTGCATGTGTCCATAAATTCAAGGTTAAGAGAACTTCATTTATCCATGCAAATCATGCACAACATTGAGAACAACAATTCCCAATTTGGCCAAGAATTTTGTTACCCCAAATACATTTATTTTACCTTTTCATTATGATACCATCAACATTATCAAATGATATTATTGTTGCTGAAATGACCAATAGTTTCATGAACTTTGTATTTCTTGTTCAAATTGTTCACACTCAGGAACATCATTCCATCATAGTTTCCAATGGAGTTGTCTAACGAGACAAAGGAATTGCCTGAACGACCAAAATTCGCTAGAATCCGGGCCAAATAAAATTAAGAAATCTTACAATAACAGTGTTTGAATCATGATTTTGATGGTGGAAATGGATTCAGAACCATCAAAAACCTCTAAGGCACCCAAAATATTAAAATTTGATAGTTATAATGTGGATTTACAAAAATCCTTGTCGGATTTTCTTAAAATCTTACCGGAATTTCCATGATTTTCAGGGCGAAAAAACAATCTAGTTTGACTACGGTATTTCCAACAATGGCCTTTCCTACCCATTTGTCCAATAGTGTTCCATGTTGTCTGGAACCCATTAAGTAACCTCACCAGTTACCCAAACATGGAAATCAAAATTTCTACAATTTGCATTGTCATATTTTTAAGGATAAATTGCTTATCTTGCTACTGTGGTGGTTTTCGACTAAAATCCTGTCATACCAGCCAACATCATCATTACTTCACTGCATCATAATAAAAGGGATGCATTTGTACACACACACACACACACACATATTATACCAACCATGTAGTTTAAAGATTAGAGAGCTTCCCTTTGTGCCCTTGTTCATGGTTGTCCTGTCACTGTCCATTTATTCCCATGGACCCAACGAACCCAACTGGTTGTCATATTTTTCCTTCTTTCCTCAAATTCCCATTTATACATGTGATGGGATTCATTTAGATATTACATTTCATGTTGATTTCTACTCAGTTCTCCCCAAGATCGATTAGTTTTATTTTTCCCTAACAAATTCCCAATACCTCCTAAAAATATATATATATAGAAGGAAAGAACAATAATAAAATGAAGGAAACGTCATAAAATCTCACAACAACAATATAAAACCATATAAAAGGTAGCATGACTATGCATAGATGACATTCAAAATGAAAAATCAAACATAAAATCAAGTGAAGAACACAAAACACCAAGTATTCAACAACCACAACCACTCAATCCCCATGAGTTCCTGTGTTTTCAATGCTTCATGAATCTTAGTTCTATCCTTCTTCAAGATTTCATGGAAACCCTTTTAAAATTGTAATTCTCCTCCAATTTCTCCCAGGAGGAGTCATCAATACTTATTAGAGGGCCTTGAGGCAAAGCCCCCTCTTCTTCCCTCTCTTGCAACATTAAACTTTGTTGTATCAAGTGCTTGAGAGATCTTGCAAGCCGTTGTATTCTTGTTGTACTAATCTCTTTAATTTTTTCCACTTTCATTCGATTATTAATATTATTAATGCAGAAGACATATCATTTGCTTCCATACCATGCTATACCAAGCATGTTGTCTTGCAACTCCACAAATATCTCAATTCATTCATTAGTCACATGTCTCAAAATTCAGGACATAAGTATGCACATTTTATATATATATTTTAAGATCATAATTTTCATTCACATGAGCATATCAGTTCAGGTATAGCCATACCTTTACAAGATTAAAATTCAGACTTTTACCCAAAATTATCAACATTAATTACAATCGGTTTCTTTACCAAGACCATCATCACTAATCGAAAACAAATCAAATTTTCCACAAGAAACCATGGAAATATATGTATATTCAACCTCTTTATCCAAGGCAAGCAATAGCAAAGCATATGCAATCTCAAAGGTCACTTAAATTTCATTTAACATATAAACATCAACCATTTTATAACTTATAATTTTTCACATTTATGAATTGTATCATGTATATGCAGGCAATCTCACAATCAATTTATATATATTCATTTAATCACAACGTTACACCCAACACCTACTTGCACAAGAAAGCAACCATCCAATTATCCAGGCTACTAGATCTTAACTGCTCCGCAGCTAAACTGCAGATTCCCTTTGAAGCGTTGCGCTACCTCCCTGAACCTCTTGATGCCTCCTCTGCAATGCACTCACCGGATCAGGAAAATATTCCTCTGGCCAACTATCCCTACCCGTCACTGCAAAGAAATCGCTCGATCTCTCTTCGGCAACTATTGTGTTGCGCTCTTGAGAATTCAATATCTAGATCTCTCTCACTTAGTGTGTTCTCCAAATTCCCATCGAGCTCCTTCTTATAATCTCTCGTTGACATATCAACGACCAATATTAAAACATAATCAAAGGCTAAGATTAGCTAGGAGTTGATCCTTGTCTTTATCTAGAAGATTCACATCCGACTTAATTAATACACTTTAATTAATCACATTTCCTATGTTTATACTTAGGAATACATTAAAAATGATTAATTATTTTAATAAAGTTATCTCTGGATGGAATTTCCCAAAATTATTTATGGTTTTTGTAAAATGCATGTGTTCTAGCCTCTCTCCAAAATCTTGAGGCTAGAGCACATCCAATGCTACAAAAATCAACACCCTTCATGTTTTTTCAATCATAGATTCATTCCTGTTGACATTAACTCATGTTATTCCAAGAATATTGTAGTATAATGGTTTCCTTTTCTCTTAATAATGATTAAACCTAGATGAAACATGGAGAGTCATCATTAACTTTTGATTTCGTTGACCCCAATAACGTTCAATGTCATCTCATTATACATAAAGACATGTCATATATAATGATAGTTGTAGCTTCTATTTCCAATATAGGACCCCTAAGATTTTAAGGCCATTAATTTCATAAAAAGTGAGCACTTAGATTTTCTCCCTTCAAGTTTTAGGGACCTATCCCATCAAAGAATTTTTTTGCTATTTATCAACACCCTCGAGGGCAATGCATATTTCTACATCACAAATTTTCTAGTTACAACATCATGTAGTATTCCTCACAAATTTCATCATGTTTAGACATGAAACTCTAGCATCTATGTCTACTTTTGTAATATTTTGATAAAATAAAATGAGAATGGGAGATTCCCACTTCATTTGTATATAGAAATTCTATGCCCATGGACATTTATTTTTATTTGCAAATGGGTCTTGATTACTCCTCAGCGTGACACCCTTTATTTTTTATCGTAGCTCTTTCTCTCTACACTTTGTTATAAACTATTAGCATATGGTTATGTATTTTGGCTATACAATATCTCCTAACTTCATACATCAAGGGGTGATTGTTATCACCTAAATTTCACTCACAGTGATATTCAAGTCATCAGTGGAAACTATCATCAATGCACAGAGATAAAACATAATAATGTTATCATATGGACATTCAAATACCACTACAAAAGTGGGTAAAGAACCATATAATAGTGGTTTTATACATTTGCATTGTTCTTCCTTTTAATGTTTGCACAATCCATGGGGATTTTCCTTCGAAATCCATGCAAATCAATTAAACGTGAAATTATATGCTTAATGGTGTATTCAATGCAGGTAGGCCTCAAGCCTTTTTCACATTAATGGTAAGAGAAATTAGGTGGGTAAACATCCTCTCAAACCTAGGTGACATTCTATTCAAATTGTTCACATTCATACTATATATAGGTTTGATCAAAGTGGGAAGGAAACTATAAATGGAATGCCAAAGATAAAGTTCAGAAGGATAACTATGCAATATTTTGGTGCTATTGATATAGCCTCTTAATCCCATATTCACTATGATTTTCTCATCTTCCTAATTGCAACCTTCCAACTTGATTCTAGTAGCTTGAGCGTTCTATAAATGTGATAGGAGAGAGAGTACAATTTTGGATTAAAGGACCCTCCTCAGGAGCATGATGGAGTTTATAAGCAACCATCCACACTTCCTACATGTTTTTAATGGCCTTTTCATTATTACAAAAATATTGTTGCTTCTAGTTGGATTATTATGCCACTTTGTAACTTAGTTTATGATTATGTCTAATTTTTTTCCTTGGGTTGCCATATTATCTTGTTTTCTAACTCGACTAACTTACTAGATTGTGACCTAGCGTGTAGCTTAGCTATAACCTATTTATTTTCTCATCTATGTTGGAAAATTTGTATATCAAAACCCTCTTGTGTTCAGTCAATGGATTCATAAATTTGCCTCCCTTTAAGGAATCCGAACTATTCCATATTGCCACAACCTTAGAGATTATCTTGTATACATAATTGCAAAAGTGAAATCCATTTAAACTCATTAATGGTTCTAGTTTTTCAACCTTTGGGATAAGGGAAATAAGTGTTGTATTAAAAGAGCCCAAAGCCTTACCCATTTTTCTAGCCTCCTCAACTATCCTCAACAAATCATCACCTAGTAAGTTGAAGAAACCTAAGAACTCTACAATCCATCCATCAAGGACCATTCTTTTGCCTTTTTGAAATGAAGACAACACCAGCAATAATTCATCCTTAGAAACTTCCTCAAATAATTCCTTATTATATTTCTTTGTTACTAGTCATGGAAGACCTTAAGCAATCTTAATAATTTTAGTTATGTTTTATCTTGTAGACTCCTAACACATAGCTTCCAAATGTTTACACCTAATGCAGCTAGTGCATAAAATCCTCTAAATATCTCACCTTTTTCATCCCTCATATCCTAGATGGTATTACTACTTTTCTATTAATTTTCAAACCAATGAAAACATTTAGTAGCCTCATCACCCAATTCAAGCCAAGTATTGGTTAACTTTTTAACCTCCTTTCTAGTTCCCCCTCTAGTAACAATTTCTTACTTTTTTTTGGCTTCAAGTTCCTTTAATATAGTCAATGCATCTCTATTAAATAACTCAAATCATTTTCATTATAATGATATTTTATTTCCTCCTCCACCTCTAATATCTTTCTATGCTCGTCTCTTCACAAACTATGCCAACACCTTTTATTTTACCAATTTCGACGTGGTAGAAAACTATTTACTAGTTAAAAGTCTTAAAATTTGGTCATAAATTTGTCAGGAATATTTTAACTAGAAACTGAAATTTCATCTTGAATTAATAAAGGGACTTAATGACTTATAATCTTATAATTCTAGTTGGAGTATTATAGGACTATGTTATGAAATACATGTGTGTTGATTGTAGTAAAATGTCTGAAACCATAAATTTGTCAAGATATTTTGAAACACCATCTTGAACACTCCTATTATTCCTCCATATGGGTCTAAGAGAGATAGGTTACACATCTACCAATATAACACATTCAATTTCATGTATGAAAAAGTATGCAAGATTTTCAACCTTAGCTATTTCCCCCAAACTTCCTATATCTTTAGAGTAAAATTAAGATACCCTCCAATTATCATCCTCTCTTTCCTTAACATAAGAAGAGAAAAAAAAAATTCCTATTATGTCTACTTCCCTTGATACAGACCATGAACATTCATCACAGTAATAGGCTATCTAATTCCTTTACTAGTGAATTTTGTGCATATACTTAAATAACAAAAGGGGTTGTTAGTAAAAACTAGATCTCCAACCTATAGTTAGACCTCTAGAGAGTCCTATCAAGTCTACATCAATACAATTCCAATCTCTTAAAAAATTCCTAAGACCACTAACTAAAATATCTCCATTGCCCATTGTCTCTTGAAATAGAATGATCTTGGATTTCCTTTTCTCAATTATGCTAGCCTCTTAATCTAGTTACCTAGTCCCCTAATGTTTAATGGGGGAATAATCATCATAAAGCATCCTTATGGGGTTGACTTTCTCTGAGTACCCCTGAAATCATAATACACTTACCTTGTTGTACCTCAAGTACAATATTTTCTTCAGCATGTTGAAGATAATTTTCCACCTACAAATGTTGAAATTGCTTCCTTTTTCTTATACAACTCAAAACCCCTAGAAATTGGCCCTTTGATACCATGTTCCAATTTATTAGAGCTCAAAGAATATCTACCTTTCCCCCTTTATCCAGTTATCTAACATCAATCCCTTGAGCACTCAAGTCCTCCCCCAAAGAGATGCCATAAAAATGACTAGAGTTAGAACTAGAGACCTCCAAATCTAATTGACCTTTTGTTGGAATTGTCACAAGAGTGGGAATAATATTTTTTTTCACAATATTTCCTTTCTTAATATTCTTATTAACCTTGATAGGGGTAGGCCATTTTTCTAAAGGAATGGAATCCTCTACAATATTAGTATTTCCATAATGAGAAGGAAACTTGGTTCATTACCAACTTCAATGTCAAGTTGAGCACTCCTCCTTTATTCATGATTCTCCCCCCACCTCATTGTGTAATGTTGTATTGGATTATAAGTGTTTTTCACATTGCTTTGAAAGGACCATCATCTCATTTTTTGTGCCATTGATTTAAAATCTTCCCCAGCATCCTCGACATTTCTATTCCTGTTAACTAATTCTCCAAAAACTTAAGCCCTGTGAATATTTTTTTTTTCTCCCAAATTCAACCCATCTTTTTCCCAAGACAACCATCATTCCATTGCATGTACTCCTGATTCTTCATCTCCCTTTAGGGACCAAACATCCTCCTTCAAACTTATCAAACAAAAGGCCAAGAATAGTTTAATGAAAGATGACCATGATGGTGGTAGTTTAAACAATAAAAAGGTATCAATGTAGTCCAACAATTGTTTATGGATATCTCCTTCCACTTCAATATTTATGCTCCCCACAAGACCCTCCTTGGTGTCTATTTCAATCAATCCCTTGCCACTATGCAACTAATGTTATCCTCAAAAGAATTCTATGCCCTAAATGTCTTTGCTAATTTTTTTCTAACATCGATAGAAAACTCACAGACCAAATTTCAAGTAGTAGCCTAGGCAATTTAACTCAAATTAGGATCCTAGAACCATCTTTGTGCAACAACTTTAATGATAGATATGTTGATCCCTGGAACTAATTACCCTCAAGTATGACCTTAACATCCCTTTCACAACAAAATGAGAAACTAATCTATCCCTTTGTCAGGATTTTAAACAAGAGACCATACCCAATAATTAGGCTTTGATGCTTTTATAATCGCTCCAAAAATATCCACCTCTCAAAAATTCTCCCAATTAAGGTTTTATCCAACATATGCATGATTTATTTGACCCTAATATCTCTCCTTTCCACCATTTTAACTCTTGTCACATTTTTCTGTTTTTGACCCTTTTGATGACTACTAACCTATATCTAGATGAATCCTCAACACTTTAGGCTTTGTCCACACAAGGCTACCAAGATCCAAATAATGACCCACAAAACTAGAACTTTGGACAACCTTCTATTCCCATAATGCACCCACACTTCTTGAAACTCTACCCTTTTGAATCTTCCTTCTCCTTTTGCATTGATGAATGTATCATAATCCTTTGTTTTAAGAGAGACATGCAAGCTCCACCTAAAGTGTTGGGAGCATTAATCCCTTCTGCAATGGGCCTCAAGAGCCCTTGCCTAACTTCACAAAGCTTAACCTCTAAATTGATGCCAATAACCAATGTTAGATCTCACATGGATCTCTTACAATAATTCTAGTGTGCCAATACCACCCACTTTATTCCTATTTACAAGGTTTTATGTGTTGAAGAAACAACTCACCAAAGACTCACAATTCTTGTCACTAAAAGTACCCCACAATCATAAACAATATGACAAATTTGTATTGAAAAATGTTGTCTTTTTAGTAAAGTCTCACTATTACCCACGAGCCAAATCTCTTTCTCACCCACTTAGGTGTTCTTCAATCCCCATCTTTTCTCCTTCCATTTGTAAAAAATCATAAGAATTACAAATAAATAACCCTCAATAAATTAAAACCAAAATTTATCATTCAAACCGTCATAAAATTAAAACCAAAATTTATCATTCAAACCGTCATAAAATTAAAACCAAAATTTATCATTCAAATATTCAATTTTATTAATTTACATATCTTTTATAAAAAAAACCTTTCAACAATAATTTTTTTATTTGAACCAATTTTTTACATATAAATTTTATTTCATTATTTTACCAAATAAAACTTTGCACCAAGTGTAAGACACTTCTCTCATTTGATTTGACCTTTTTCACAATTTTTGTTTCACAACATTCCATTAGTCTATGGGCTAGAACTTTGAACAAATAGTTATGATATACTTTTCTAATTTGATTTGATTTGATTATCTTTTAACAAATGATATAGTACATCTTTCTCATTTGATTTGATATTCTTAACAAATGGCCTTCATATACTTTTTCCATGTGATTTGATTTTTCCCATACCTTTTTTGTATTTTTCATTTGACAATACAAAAAGTAAGTGAGTGGGAATACATGTGCATTTTGAATTTGGTTACTTTTCTTTTTTATTTTGTAATTTTTAATCATTTATTGCACTGAAAACGTTAAAACATGGTACTAAAAGTAAACTAAATAATTATCAACACTCTTATCATAAAAATATATCATTATAATATATTAAATCGATAACGACCATAAATTAAGAAAGCACATAAAAATATAATATCTTAACTAGGTTAGGCCGTCTGTCAAAATTTTGGACAGGGGGAAAGCTATTTAAAAGGAATGAAAACCTAATGACCAGAATGAACATCAAATCCTATCCGTCCAATGATTAGGACGGATAGGGCGTACCAATATCAGTGATATGCATAATGCATGATATGTACATTTGTGATCAAACAGAATTGAAAATCCCTCGGAACTGCTACTGTTCCCTGTGAACCAGGGAAGAAAAATATAAACTAAGGTACATGATCAAGCCCTACTTGATCATCACCAGGTCACTTCACTTTACCATATTAGTTACATGTACAGGTCAATGTTATCAGGTCCTTGGAAATTTCAGGTAGCTGTATGGGTCGCCTAAGTGACCTATAAATCTTTGAAGATCAGTATGTCGGACCCATCTTCTATCCTTTCATCACATGAGGTTTACATGAATGGACATTGGCGGGTACCTGATAAAGGGTTTTAATGATGTTAAAGGGACTATCAGCGTGACGATGGTTTGAAGGTGTGCTAGGTGAACTACAACTGACATTTCCATGATGAAGAAACCCCAAGATGACAGGTGTCTTGAATTGTATGATTTGACACGATTAGAATAATGTCAATTTGGATGACAAGGTGGTTGCAGGTACTCTCAGTATCATGTCTGTATCTTTGGTTTTCAAGATATGATAACAGTTGGTGGGCAACATTCATGGTTAAAATAGTCTAGTTTATTATGGCAGTTTAACCACCTAACACTTACAATGAGAATAAAACATCATAACATCTGATATTACGGTTGGACTTTGATGCTATGCTCCTCCAACATCTAGATTATACTGAAGCATCCTATGTTTATGACCAATCCCACTCACTTGCAGTTATGAAGTTGTTTTGACTGCAACAACTTGCAGTCCAATACAAAGCTTTTACTGTAGACAACGAAGGATCCAAAGCTATGGTCATTAATATTTTGAGGTCAGTATGGATGCAAGAAATCTCTATTTTTTCAGAACAGAACATTGGGACTAGAAGAGTTAGGTTCTCCATGTAATATTATTGCTGTACTGATAACGGGAGTGTTAGAATAATGATTTGGATCAGGACCTTCACCGAAATACCTAATCAGAAGCAAACTAAATATGTGAGAGGAGGCCCTGAAAATTGTAGATGGAATGTTGATTATTGTTATATACAGTGGTTAAAATTCTCATCCCTCAAAAGGACACTGCTTAAAATGTTCTGTGTTAAATAAACTTTGCATCAGCGAACAATTGACATTGGAGAGTCAAGCTTGGAAATCTCAGACTAAATATATTCTAATGATAAAATTACAGAGAATAGCATGCACTTATTTTTTTTTCTCGCAAGTGTTCTTAAGCTGTTTATTAAACATCTTAGTCGCAGTGTTGGACTTTGATGTTGCATTCAGAGATGTCATATACACTTTAAGTGACTAAATAGTTTCCCATGGGACCAGGCTTTCATTTTAATAAGTCAAAAGGCATGTCAGTGTCCATTTTGTCCTAAAGGTTATCATAAAGTCCATATCTACCATATGCTGATCACCTTTTTCCAATCACTATGAAAATTTAACATTTAATAAATGAATGTTCCACGGCCTTCAATAACCTTTTCTTTAAAAAGAAAAATGAAAAAAGTACTCAATTTTGAAAAAATAGTGCAGTCATTGTTCCTCACAACTTTCAAACAAATATTTGCCCTTTCCTACCGAGTTTTCTCCTACATGTATGTCCAGTAGGATTCTTTACAAGCCTATTTCATCTGTGGTGTTTCACATGAAGTTCCTAAAGAATCCATATGCTATATGTATTGGTGCTACCATGTTTCGGAAAGGCTCATATTTTGTATTGGCATGACAGATAACAATAGTGTTGATTCTTGCAAGGCAGTATTCCAATGTACACTAGTTAAACAAGCGCTCACAATACCAATAGCAATCAATGCACATAACAAATGACAGGTTTCAGCTCATACAACTTTGGCTGTTTGAAAATAAACTTTATGAAATTCACATAGTTTTCATGTTATACAAACCACCTATATCATGACCCATGAGCTGAAATCTTACAACCCTGATGGCATTAGTTAATTCATTCAGAATAATGCACAAATGAAAACTATTCAATTTTCAAAGTTTTACATAAAATACAAGTATAAAAGCTACAAGAACTCTCTCATATTGGATTTCAACCCTAACCCCAACGTAGGTCACTGCCATTTCCAGCAAAACAAAATAGGAAGAAGTCCATGAGAATAAATATTCCTCAAGTGCCAAGACTTGCTAGCTTAGAAACGTATAGGAAAATGAGTTATTTAGGGTTTCATTGCAACTTTACCTATTTAAGGGGTGGCTTCGGGCCATGCACAAAATGACCATTGCCTGAGGAATTAAGCAGAGTTCTGATTAGAAGACGAGCTAGTTGAAGCTGCCGACTGCATTTGAGCAACAGTGAGAATTTGACAAGGGTTGCTCCGATTCATAGACAACAAGACAGATCCTGAATTTTGAACCAAATGTGTTTGATCACATATAGGTACATTATGTTGCACTAGATTTGGTACCAAACATATTGCATTGGAAGTGAACATTGATATTAAAAGGGTTTTGAAAGAATCCAATAGAGGAGGGGGATGTCACCATTGTCACATCCAATCATTAGGCCTCCTAATGGGATCAATCAACATCCTATCCCCCCTTGTCAACATTATTGCACAAAGCCCCAAGTGTGCCTCCTTCGTTTCCCAAAATTTCTGCCTGAAACCACCTCATCTGAGCCAGTTTTAGGACCAACGCTCCCTGGCCTTCCTCTGGACAACGTTCACCTATAGGTTGCTCCACTATGGCCAGCATTGATCACCTATAGGTTGCTCCCCTTTGCACCTGCGTTGGTTCTAGAAATTTAGGAAAAAGAGAGAATTTCCGGAAACTTCCTCTTCCAAAAGCTTCCAAAATTTGTGACAATCATTTACCTCATATAACACATTCGGATCCTATTCTATTCTTTGATCCCATCCTCCCATCAAAGTTGGATCTAAAACCTTAGATTGGTAATTGGATAAGAACTTCCAACTTACCCCACTCCTCTATATATTTACAATCTTCCATATGCAAGGGGTGAGCTTTTGGAGAGTGATTCTACCCTTATGTTGTTGAGGTGAGAGGTATCATTCTATGCATTTAGGGTGATTGGAGGTGCATATTGTGACAAGTAAATTACAAGACAACTTGGAAGATCTCTTATACAAGATCAACACCTACTTGTGGTTGTAATCTCCTTCCATTTATATTAATGCAAAGAATTCTTTGTTTTCCTATATGTGATGTTGTAATCTCCTTCCATTATGTTGCACTGGATTTGGTCACAGACATAGTGCATTGGCAGTGAACATTGATATTAAAAGGATTTTGAAAGAGTCCAATAGAGGAGGGAGATGTCACCATTGTTATAGGCCATTTTGTCACATCCAATCATTAGGCCTCCTAATGGGATCAATCAACATCCTATTCCCCCTTGTCAACATCATTGCACAATAACTTAAGTGTGCCTCCTTCATTTCCCAGAATTTCTGCCTGAAACCACCTCATCTAAGCCAGTTTTAAGACCAACGCTCCCTAGCCTCCTCTAGACAACGTTCACCTACAGGTTGTTCCCCTTTGCACCTGCGTTAGTTCTAGAAATTCAGAAAAAAGAGAGAATTTCTAGAAGCTTCCTCTTCCAAAAGCTTCTAGAATTTGTGACAACCATTTACCTCAGATAACACATTCGGATCTATCCTTTAATCTCATCCTCCCATCAAAGTTGGACTAAAATCTTAGATTGGTAATTGGATAAGAACGCCCAACTTATACCACTCCTCTATATATTTAGGAACTTCCATATGCAAGGAGCGGGCTTTTGGAGAGTGATTCTACCCTTATGCAATTGAGGTGAGAGGTATCATTCCATGCATTTAGGGTGATTAGAGGTGCATATTGTGACAAGGAAATGACAAGACAACTTGGAAGATCTCTTCTACAATATCAACACCTATTTGTGGTTGTAATCTCCTTCCATTTATATTAATGCAAATAATTCTCTGTTTTCCTATATGTGATGTTATTTCATATATTTCTTGGCTTGTGTTATCTGATTGTGCAGGTTCTAATTTTGACAATAGGAGCTGGAATTGGAGCATTCAAGCTTTAGGAGCGAAGCATGCGACGGATTCTAGGTAGACTTCATTCTGTCATCTATTTACTTTAAGGAAATCATTGGGTTCCTTGTTTCTCTGTTGTTCTAGGTTGGCCATCAAACCTAGGGGAGATACTTTTGTCCGCAATCGTAACTCCCACATAACAACCACCATGGAAGAGGCCCTGCAAGCATCAGGGTCTGCAGCAAAGGCCCAGCTTTCATTACGGATTCCAACAGCTTGCCTTCCTCTGTAAGAGATTTCATTATAGTTGAGGATCAGCCTCTGGTGATTCAGGTTTATGAACAAGCACCACATGACCGCTCCTTTAAAAAGAAATTGAAAACACTAGCACTTCATTATTAAAAGATCAAAAATGCGCACAAACATTTTTCCTAACATCTTTGAAACAAATATTTGCCCATTCCCACTTAATATAACAAGCTTCCTCCTACATGTCCGACAGAATTCTTTACAATTTTATTTCATCTGCATTTCACATGGAGTTCCTGAAGAATCCACTTGCTAAATTTATAGGTGCAACCATATTTCAGAAAGGTTCATATTTTGTGTTGGCATAGGAGATAACAATAGTCTTGATTTCTGTAACGCAGTATTACAATGTACTGTACTTACACAAGCCCTCAAAACACCAATAACAATCAATGCACGTAACAAATGAGAGGTTTCAGCTCATACAACTTTGGCTGTTTGAAAATAAGCTTTATGAAATTTACATAGTAGTCATGTTATATAAAACACCTACATCACCACTCACGAGCTGATATATTACAACCCTGGTGGGTATTACAACCCTGGTGGGCATTAGTTAATTCATCCAGAATCATGTACAAGTGAAACTATTCAATTCAATCAGGCTCTTCCTCTCCTCTTCTCACCTCACAAGTTCAAAATTTTACAAAAACAGTTCTAAGTATAAAAGCTATAAGAACTCTCTCATCTTGGAACTCAACCCTAACCCCAACATAGGTCACTGCCATTTCCTGCAAAACATGGAATATAGGAAGAAGCCCATGAGAAGAAAGACTACTTAAGTGCAGAGACTTACTAACTTAGTAATATATAGGAAAATAAGTTATTTAGGGTGTCATTGCAACTTGGCATATTTAAGGGTCGGCCTTGGGCCATGCACAAAATGACCATTGATGGAGGAGTTAAGCAGAGTTCTCTTGTTAGAAGATGAACTAGTTGAAGCTGCTGACTGCAATTGAGCAACAACAGGAATTTGAGAAGGGTTGCTCTGATTCATAGAGCAAAAGACAGATCCTGAATTTTGAACCAAATGTGCCTGATCACACACAGGTACATTCAGTTGCAGTGGATTTGGTAGAGGACTTATTACATTGGAAGTGGACATTGATACTAAGGGGATTTCAAAAGAGTCCAGTGGAGGAGGGGGGTGTCGCCACTGTGGAAGGGGCCCTGCAAGCAAAAGAGTCTGCAGCAATGGCCCAGCTTTCATTACAGCTTCCAGCAGTTTGCCTTTCTCAGGGAGAGATTTCATTATTACTTGGGGGTCAGATTCTGGTGGTTCAGGTAAATGAACAGGCACCACGGAGGACAGATCTCCATATCTCTTTAACTGCACCATACTTGAAGAAGGTCCACTAATAGCCTGTGAAGATGTCATATTCACTTGCAGCTTAGGAATTCCCCGACTGACAAGAGGTGGTGTGTCTGGAACAGTAGGAATTGAGCTGCTTATTTTTGTCCCACAATTACTGGCCATAGACTCATGTGGCATTGTGGTCATTTGCTCGAGGGTATTCATTTTGCCAACAGCTTGCCACAGTGACTCACTCTCTGCACTGAATTGGGGGCACGTTTTTGCATCTTTAGATTGCAAACACTTACCAGAACCAATTAAGTTCTCTGGTTGCAAGTGTTCAGAAATTTTCTGGGGTGTGCTTTGATCCTGAGTTTCTTCCTCTGAAGGGGAATGGTGCTCAATTCCCTGATGCTGTTGGATGGACCTCTTTTTTTCATTAATATGCTTTTGTAAGTTCAAGATATCTTGCTGCTGACATGGAACATCTCTTCCATTAGATGCGTTTAGGGCTAGACAAGACTGCATGGACATTTGATGCTCAGCACGCAAGTTGCAGTCTGCAAATGCTGAGCTTACATTTAAAAGAGAATGTGGCTCCATATTTTGCATTTCATCGGAGAGATAAGAGCAGTGGTGAGCTTCAGATAGATTGGAAGAACTCCTTATACATTTTTGACGTAATGCTAACTGGTGCTGAGACTTGGAATTTTTAAAACTACCTGTATTGCATCCTGATGTCAGCTGCATTGGTTGTATATTCTGTGCAGGAAATGAAGATTGATGATACTCTTCAGAGAATTCAATGTATGGTTGCGGCAACAAGTCCATGTTACTGGAGTCTGCAAGGTTTAGTTTAGAAGGCTCTTGTATTGAAGAGACAGTATCAAACATGGATTGAGCAGGTGAAGATACGAAAGGATGTTTATATGTGCCAGAAATACTATCACATTCTGTGATGCTGGAGTCTCCTTTGAATGATCTTCCAGCTGGACTATCTGGCTGCACATTTGAAAGACCAGAATGGAGATCACTAAAGCCCCTCTGCTGAATCTTCTCTTGCAGTTTCTGACACTGTTCCCTGGCCTCGTCTCTTTCTTGGCAAGTTACATGAATAATATTCAATAGTTGCCTCACATTCTCTTCATGCCGTTTGACTTCATCTTTTGCAGCTAAGCGAGTAGTTTCCAACTCCAACGTTGTGCAGAACAGAAGATGCTTCAATTCCTCAGAACTCTGCATGATCAAAAGATTCACTTGAGTATCATGCATCCTAGGAAAGGGAGAATGCTAATGCTTCAGAGGCAACATTTGTGCAGTATATGTGATTAATAAATAGACGTAAAATGTCCAGAACTTAAAACTACGAACAATCATTCCTGTTACCAAATATTGTGGATATGAATCACAGTTGAACAGTTACGGATGCCCAACGAGTTAAGGCAGACCAAACCTAAGTTGCCAAAATGCCTAGTAAATGGAAGAAAGAACAAGAAAAAAAATAGCAATTTTTTACAATTTCAGCTAATGTGTAGAATGAACAGAGTAACAAGGCGAATTGACATTCTTACTTAAAAAAGGAACATGTAACAAATATATTTGCAACTCTAGGGAAATGTGAGCTGAGATTACAAGTTTGGTAAAACCTTTCATAATAACAGAAGCGAATTTCATTTCGAGGCTTGACATAGAAGTTTAGAACATGCTATGAATATTTAGAGTAATGAAAAACAAATTATGCACACTTCTCTTCTTTTGTTTATTGACACAATAGAACATATATCACCATGGATCTGTAGCAGTTAAGAAACAAAACCATAATAACCTGTTCTAAACAAAATTACAACCCTTCCTAATAAAAAGCAAGAATTTCATTTCCAGATTGACAAGAATCTTTCTATTTAGATTTCTGCATTAAAAACAAATTAGCCACGCATCTATTCTTTTAGGTGTTAACATTATAGAACAGGTGTAACTGGGGGTCCTGAAACAGTTTAGGATCAAAAACTTTTGTCAACACACGATAGTGTGGTTCAAGACCAAATCCATCAAAACATCCTAACAAATAGAGAACTGCAAAAAACATATTAATATTTCTTATTAAATAAAATAAAATCTCAAGAGGCAGTGTCCTGCAGACAGCAACATTTAGGCCATGTACAGATACTTTCATGCAAGTTTTATGAACTGAAGGACCAGAACCACTAGTATCCATCGTAGCACAATTAAGTCTTTCCCAAAAGGTTGAGAAGGTGATGCAATTATTACTTGAAAGGTGTAATCTATCTTGACCTACTTAGAGCATTTTAAACAACCACATAAATTGAAGTAAGATAAAAATACTTCTATTTTGGACAGGAACCTATTAGCAATTTCTGCTAAGCTAAAACCTATTTATGTGAAAACATAAAACAATCTGGCAGTTGCTTAAAGAAGCTCACACACTACAGACAATTGACTTTAATCCGTTGAATCTAGCAAGAAAGAGTTATATCTTATGTGCAAATTAGTCCTTAGAAAAGTATTAAGGCTGATAAGGAAAAATTATTAAGTCCGGGTAGCTTTCCATTGATTGGAAACGCTACAAGAGGTTTCACAAAAACGAAACCAAAACATATGCAGACTGTATACACTAAAGAAGTATAAAATTTTACCCATTTTTTAGCCAATCAGAGCTTCGCAACTTATTCAGAAATGCAACGGAGAGAACCTACTGCAAGGTAAAGCCATCTGCTTCAATGAACATAAACCAATAAGGTTTTGTCTCTGAAAGACCAAAGGGCATCTATGCATATGCTAAAGTTGAAATCTAAAGTTGAGATTTACTTCTGCAAAATATGCCGAACAAGTATTTCCTAAGAATGAAACATAAGGCAGGGACTATCCCCGTATAACGTAACGAAAACACAACACACACATGCATGCTCTGGGAAAAGAGCATAAATATAATACTGCATAATTCTATCCGACAGCTTGGAGGACAATGCCGTAATCTTTATCTACATTAGACTGATAGCAAAAAGAATGCAGTCAGCTTAAGATAATAAATTTTGTAAATAAAGAAGACCAGCTAGTTACTTTGCTAAAAATAAAATAAAATCCAAACTGTAAGCATATATATGACAAGCATGAAACCACCGTGGTCACTACACATTTGAATTCATGATGTATTTGGTTAGAAGTAGTCGGAAACTGCATCAAGAATTGACTTTCTAAATCACTCACAATTGAAGTCAAATCTAAAGAAGCTCAGTTAACTAAAACACAAGAAGAACACGGTTCCTCATGAAAATCGTTCAATCATTCATGAATAGAACCCAGATTTGTTGAATTTGATCTAAACAACAACTGATCATCCGCCACACAATATTTCCACATTACCGAAAACTAGAGCAACACAAAGCTCTGAAAGAGTTCACTTCAGACAATACAAAATCCTCCAAAAGTCGCAGAGCATTGCTCAGATATTCGGGAAAACTCAAAAAACAAAAGATTTCAGAGACGGGACTGAAGATAAGCAAGATAAGATAATACATCATACCTGTCCTTGATAAAGCCAGGGAGATAAAGGAGACAGCATTGTGCTTTGCATGGTTCGACCACCAGACCACCCCTACTTACAGAGCAGTAGGAGGCAGTCTCTGATAACAAGGCCACAAGGGAAACCTAGTAGTACTGACACAAGAAAAGCACCCAAGAAGAGAACAATTTCACCCCCCCTGCAATCCATGGCGTCTACTCATAATATAAAGGGTCTGATTTCATCGACACTATGCCCACATTGATGCTGAAAGCAACAAACACAACTATGCTCTCAACCATATCGAGATCTAGGGCCCCCTAATCCTGGGCCCCTACTCATGTCTCCATCCCCGGGCCGACAAGTGATATTAACATCTCTACCCCACAAACAGGGACCAAGGAACGTGAAAGACTCCAATGGTGTCCACATTTGTCTACCCACCCCTCCTGAAAAGTCACACCCCGCCCTATCTCATGAACCCACATAAATCTTCAGTGCATTCACATCACCGGATTCCTCTGTACCCTACAGAAACCCCAAAAATACTATCCCATCAGCTCAATTTGTTTTTTTGTGGCCCATATATAGATATATTTATATGGGTTGCATTTGCAATTTCAGGGATTCATGCACGAGTGGTTTAAGTTAGAATAGTTCTGTGCACAAGGGCGCCATATCATGTCTGACTTTATTGCTTTTTGACTCATGCAAGCACGCATCCCCAATCCTAAATATATTCTACTTCTAGATGATGAAAAAAAATAGCAAAATCGACAGTGAACTCCTAATTTTATTGGTTTAAGGCACTTGGAATTTGGTGGTATTCATACTTCTAGTATCCATGAATTCCAAGTTCAAACCCCGACCCACTCACACTGGCTCCTCACCTGCCACGCCCTTGAATCCGTTAGTGGCTGCATATGTTCCCCCTCCACTGTGCACTGCCCGAGAAAACCGAAAAACCCGCCTAGAATCTCCCTTGGGCAACCGCCATGTGACCACATTGGGGCCACCAAGGGTATCTGTTCTTCCTTTTATCGATGCCTGCCCAACCCGGTTTTGAATTCTCTATCTGGGTTGTGTTGGAAGCTAACCTGTTTTTTAGTTCATTGGTATATTTATGTGTTGGATTTCATTCCACATTAATTCTCGCCCGCGGCAGAGCATATTGCTATTATTATAGGCATTTTCCACCAATGCCCTGTCTGAAATTTTCCACCTACATCGCGAAAATGGCAAAGACATTAGGTGAACTACAGTTAGGATTTAGTAAGTATTCCGCATGAGATCCATATCGCTATCCCCAACTTACAGGTCCTGCAGACTTTGCAGCACAATTCAATGGCTAGTTTGGCGGAAACTTTTTTCAAAATTTGGGAATTTTCCTGTTCCAATTCCACCGGCATACCATGAATAGCAAAGCAGCTCGTGTTCTGTCAAATCATGGGCACTGTTGGCCGCTTCTTTTTTCAACATTTGCAGTCCCTCCAACAAAGGAATTCTCACGCTACCTATCCTTGTCAGTCTAAAAAGTCCCCCCCGACACTCCTCTCCCTCTCACGTAAAGAATTTAAAACTATAAATGATATTATGCCGAGAAGTGAATAGAGAATCACAGTACGAAAATTTTCTTTATCTGGACTCAGGATCGACCAATTTTACTCCCACAAGGGATGATCCCTCTGCCCTAATTTCATGGGAGTTTTCTGATGTAAATTGAATAAAAAAATCCAAAGTATATGGCCATCTCTCACTCTATTCATAATTTTATAATCCAAAGGAAGTTAATATGAAAAAAATATATATATATATTTTTTTAAAGAATTTTGAATGCAATTTTTTTAAAGTTTTTATGGTGGTTTTTTACGGTGTAATTTTCGGTAAGAATTTATTGAAAAAGAAGTTTGATTGCTAACTTTGCACAATCGAAGTGCTCTAGAGATTAGGGGTTTTTGAGGGTGCTGAATCCATATATAGAATAAAAAAATCAGTTTAAATAACAAAAACCAAAATTTCGAAGTAAATTTATTTATAACATTTATGAAATAATTGTATTTAATATAAATATTGTAATTAATTTATTTGTAACATTTATGAAATAATTGTATATGATGTGGTGTGATCCAACTACTAATAATCCAACATTTTATCCAGAAAAAAAAAGTGAAATAGTTACATCCACTTGTCACAGGAAAAAGTGTAATAGTTACATCTACTGGTCGCAGCCGATAATAGCCCAGCATTTTATACAGAAAAGGGAATGATGTTTGTAGTAATTTTGACTAAATTCTAAATCGATTAAAGAAAATTAATAATTTGGTCAGAGTTCCGCTAAAGGCAACTCTACTTTAGCGGATTCCCGCAAAATTGGAGGCGCTGGTGCCCGTCGGATGCGGGGGGTCCGGAGGGGCGAGGCAGAAAGTTTTTCTTTTTTGAGGGCGGCTTAGCGTGTCGGCTGAAGAAAGCGACAGTTAAGGCAGTTAGACTTAACGGCATTAACTGTCAAGGTCTACAGTTAAAGTTAGGTGGGACGTTAAGGTTGGTCAAGCAGGACTTGAATATAATGAGGAGGCACGTGGGCTGTCCAACTCCGGACAGACGGAATCCAAAACGGATCGTTAAATTAAAGAGAGAGGAGCGTCGTTTAATAATTGTTAGGATGGGACGGACGTTTGCGCGGGAGGGGAAGGCCGTCGGTCACATCGTCGTTGTGGACGGCACGCGGTTTCGTACGCGTCCGAATACCGATTGATTGTGTCGTTCACTTCCGCCGCTCGCTCCTTATGATGTCCGACTGCCCCCGCCGCTAATTATAATGTCTGCATGTGACTGTGGGTGTGGGCAACCCCATCCCCCACTCAAACGGCAATCATTAACACTAACCTTCTCTTGTAAATTTGCTTAATACTTCATCACCATAATCCCATGGGGTTTGTCCTCTCTTTTTTTGCTCTGGCCATGTGCTACAAAGACTTGGTGTGTCTTTGGATGTTTACTTGTAGTACATGGGTGAGTTTTGGTCTGTACAAGGTTGTTTATCTCACAATTTCCTGTGGAAAACTAATCTTTAAAATTATGTCTTAGAATTTTCAATTTCGGTCAAATAATTCTTTTGAAAATGTCATGTTTTCACTTAATTTTTTTTTAAATATCACTCTTTCATTCTCATTGAGAGGATTTTTTTGAAAACAACAAGTGTGAAAATATAAACATTAAAACAAAAAGTGTGAAAATCTAGACATTATAATGTAATCAAATGAGCACGTCTCTCAACATCTATTCTAATTACTTTTTCTTTTTCTTTCTTGAATATATGGGAATTAGTTATTGTTTAGATATTATATTCATGTTAATTATCATCGAAGTATTTGTACACACATATTAAATTTTTCCAAATGTGAATTTGAGGTAGAAGGATAATGGTTAATTTAAAGTTTTTTTATTTTTTAAATTAGATTTATGGGAATTTTTTATCGTTTAGATTAGATATTATATTCACGTTAGTTAATATATATGTGTGTGTGTTAATTTTCTAAATATAGATTTGAGATACAAGGATAATGATGGTTAATTTAAAGTTTTTTATTTTTATTTTTTTAATTGGATTTATTAGTTAAACTTTGTTATGGGTTAAGTATGAATGAAAGTTGTTTAGTAAAATTTCCCATATTGTTGAAATTCAACTAAAAGGCCAAAAGTTTTGCATTTAAATTGATTTTTGACAATTTTGATTAAATTTAGAATGGAAAACACATAAGGGTATTGACTATCTTTGTATATAATTTGTATATGGTAGGACTCTAATCATGCTTGAAATTTCTGCATAATTCATGTGAAATTTCTTGTTGGAAAGAAAGTCCTTTTACAAGAAAGACTTGGTGTGTCTTTGGATGTGTACTAGTAGTACATGGGTGGGTTTTGGTATGTACAAGGTTGTTTATTTGGCAATCTCTAGTGGAAAATTAATCTCTAAAATTATGTCTTAGAATTTTCTTTTGAAAATGTTGCTCTTTCACTTAATTATTTTGAAAATGTCGCTTTTTTCTTTAATTGTGAGAGGATTTCTTTGAAAACAAAAAGAGTGAAATATAAACATTAAAACAAAAGGTGTGAAAATCTAGACATTATAATGTAATCAAATCATAAGCATATCTCTCAACATCTATTCTAATCACTTTTTCTTTTTCTTCTCATATATATATATATCATTGAAGGATCCATACACACATGTTAAAATTTTTCAAATCTGGAATTAAAGTACAAGGATAATGGTCAATTTAATTTTTTTTATTTTTTAAATAGGATTCGTATACACATGTTAAAAATTTTCGAATAGGATTTGAGTTACAAGGATGATGGTTAATTTAAAGTTTTTTATTTTTTAAATTGGATTTATGGGAATTCTTTATCGTTTAGATATTATATTCATGTTAATTGTCATCTAAAGATCCATGTGTGTGTGTTAAAATTTTCCAAATTTGAATTTGAGGTACAAGGATAATGGTTCATTTAAAGTTTTTTATTTTATTTTTTTAATTGGATTTATTAGTTAAACTATGTTATGGGATAAGTCTAAATGAGAGTTGGCTAATTGTTTAGTAAATTTTCCCCATATTGTTGAAATTCAACTAAAAAAAGTCAAAAGTTTTGCATTTAAATTGATTTTTGATAATTTTGATTAAATTTAAAATGGGGCAAAACACATAAGGGTATTGAATTTCTTTGTATAGAATTTTTATATGGTGGGACTCTAATCATGCTTGAAATTTCTACATGATTCATGTGAAATTTCTTCTTGGAAAGAAAGTCCTTTTACACCAAGCTTAATTTACTCAATGCTAACGCACCATGATCCTTATACCAATTGGGGTTATGCATCGAGGTAATCACCCTCCCACTCACATAATCATTAATTGTCTACATGATCAAATATCCATGTTTGTTCAACCTCCCTCTCCTCTTTCTTTTCATCAACATATGCATGCTTATGTTTATATGCATTCATCAATGAAAATTATGAAGTAATGATAGAAGTTGGATGCAACCTTTAGACTTTAAAAACATTTATTTTTTTATATGAACACTATTTTAACTATGGACATATGGTGACCTCATAAGTTACAACCAAAGGCAAAACCTCCATAAAGTACCAAAGGGGAAAGTAGTAATTCCTCGTGTGGAAAGTTGTAGGGATGGATCACCATTGAGAAGAACCTAATAAGAATTCAATAAAACCTATGTTAAGAGCAACCTTCAATAAATACAAATGTTCCATATTCACATAGAGGTGGAAAAAACACCAATAACAAATCATGCTTCCAAAGACAATGTAACGACACCAACCCCCTAAAGTTTTTTTAAGGGAACAATGTGTTTAGAGCTAATCTAAAAGATACTTTATGGATATGGGGTTATCATAATTCTCTTCAACCACCTTGAAACTCTTTTCTAAGATATCCATCATCTTCGTATTGTCGAGAGCTTTCCAATGATATAAATTTCATCAAAAATTAAGCTCAGGTCACAAAGTTGTGCCCATTTGAAGATTTATTCTTCCAAGTGTCATGTCAACACCCATACCATTGCCACGTGGCAGTCCCTTTTCCCCATGTCACTACCATACAATGTTACATCAAAAACATGTGGCTAATACATGTTAGTCCCTATCCATGTTTCACCACCACACAAGGCCACATGTTCAACCAACACATCATCTTCCCCTCCACATTCAGATCTAGGATTTCTAGTATTCCTTGTTAAGATACTTTTTAGATCTTTGGTCTTCTAGATGCATCTAGTAATTTTATACTTTCAAATGCATTCATAATTGGGGACTTTCAAAAGTCCCTTTTTAAAGAAAATTTGGATCTCTATATCTCCATTATATAGGACTTTCTTTTCCTCCATGACACCTCTGCCTTGGTTGCCATTTATCCCCCGCCTTAGCATTGTTGCACCACTTTGATCCTCATTAGGACCTGCCACATCAAATTGTGTCCATGGATTTGAAATCCCATTTAATCAGATATATACAATTTTAGTTTTGTGGATTTATCATGATCCATCCAAATTTAGAAAAACTCAAAGGGCGCTCATTTTATAAAACTCCAAAATTTTGGATTTTTGAATTCCAAAACACCTACCACAACTGGTGACATGTCGACCACCACATTAACTCTCCATTCCATCATGCCACATCAACAACACGTCAATGTGCCACATCACCAAAAAAATATCTTACATGTGGCACCAATCTGACATTTCATCATGCCACGTCAACACCCTCCTACCCTTAGGGTCAATGAGTGCTCACATTAGCTCCATCTACATTCACATGTCTTGCCATGTTGAATTTGGATTTGGGGTTTCCATAAAATATCTTTATCAGAAAATTTTGAATGTTTGTATGTCTAGATCCTTAATCTCCATTATTGGATTTGGATCTCATCCCTTGTCTAGTTTAGTTAGCAAGTCATTAGACCATTAGGCCACCAACCACTGGGCCACTCAGAAAACTCAAAAGTGTCTCCATCATCCTAAGCTAGTCTATTTAATATACCTTGAATGAAAAAAATGAAAAATACTTATTTAACTTATATATTTTTAACTAGGCATTGGGTGATGGGTCATTGGGCTCTTCATTTGACCTTAACCTTGCTAGAAATAAAGTCGATATTTGGTCCCTTAACACCAGGCCACCATGAGAACTAAGAAATATTCCATAGAGACTTAAGGTCGATTCAATGAATGAACCACATTCTTAAGCCCCTTCATAGCTAAGCCCTCATTCATGGTTCATGTCATGCCATTGGACTAGGGGTTGGGGCTAAATAGCACTAATCCCAAAAACTACAAATCAAACCCAAAACCAAGGGGGAAATCCCTAGAATTCAAAACTTTCACTATTCTTCTTAGCTCATTAACAAGGCTGATAATGGATCCTAATAGGGTAGAGATATGCCTAGAATACTTCTGATAATACAAAATTCTTTAGTCGTTGATAAGGGAATCCAAAATACTACCCTCAACCAAGCATCTCTACAAAAGAACAAAATATGGCCAAAGGTAAATTCCACAACTTGACCCCAATTGAGATGAGATTCTATCACTCCTTAGCCTATGACTTCAATCTTCATCTCCAAAAATATTACAAATAGAGAGGTTGAGATCTTGGCTTATCTTTAGAGTAAAACAAGGTCTTCTCTAACTAAAGAACTTTCAAGTCTTCTCACTTCAAATAGGGACGCAATCACAACTATTCAAACCCAATGTTGGCCTAGCAATGGCTAGACACACTAACAGAAAAATAAAAAAAGAGCCTTAGGTTTAAATCATTTTTTGCAACTTACTCTATTAAACCATACACCTCATATTTAACACAAGTAATATACTTTAACAAATACCTTTTTATTTACAAAGTTATTTTCTAAAATAATTAACAACAAATAATATCTAGTAGTCGTACATAATTAACCATGATTTCAACACATCCTTACATACATAGTTAATAGTCCAACATTACAAAATTTATGAAACATTGAATAAAAACTTCATTTCATTAGTGGAGAAATAGATACACTTATTTGATTCACTTAAGCTTGTTGGAAACTGGAGAAGTGAGAACCACTCTCCACCCAACCATATGCTTAACTACGCTACAAATTTCTTGCAACTAGCCACCCTTGAGCTAGATTCGATGCCTTAAGAGGAAGACTCACTTAGGGTTTAACAAGATTCAAATCAAGGTAGAGAACATAAAGGCCACTCTCCTTCACACATAGAAATCAACAAACTACCTTAGAACTTATAATAAGGGCACCATGGGCCTACACAACATAAAGGGATTCCTTTATTAATCAAGTAGTTCCTTAGTACTTCTCTTTTCTTAGTTCCTTGTGTGCTTAATTCAGACTAATTATTTAGGAAACTCTTTTGGCCCTCTATCTCAGCCTGAATACTTCCATATTGACTTCCTTATCTAGTCAGGTAGACTCCCAAGTCCACATAAGAATATTGTGCCTTAGAAGGCTTTCTTCCTCCTTTTGTTTAGAGTCATGGTATTAACACCCACATGTGGTTTTTTTCTCTTCTCATGGCTTTCATCAGTTCATTTTCATGTGCTTCTATCTCTCTTACACACACGACCACATTTCATTGCTTATTGTTGTCCTTTGATGCTCATTCACATACTCCATACTTGCTCCCTTTTGCTCCTTCTCACCACATGCACATTTTCCAACATGAGAATATGAGATCCCTCCCAGGGTTGTGTGGTCAACTTAGAAGCCTCCAGAATGTGTATATAGCCCATACTCTTGGAGTAGTTTAGTACCATGCCTATTCCTTCCCATAATTGTTGGTAGTTGGATGGTTCAACTACGGAATCATAAATCATAACATTTAATTCGGGTAGGATATGAAACCTCCCAAATCCCCCTCACAAATTCCCCTTAGGCATTATGATTTGTATTGGTTGCTCTCTTCTTCAACCTTAGAAATATATTAAACAAAAAAATTATGTTTACACCAAATCAATTTTGTCAAAATATCCATGCCAGTTATTCAAGCATTATTAGTCTTAATTACAAATTAGAAAACTTGGGGATTAAAAAAAGGTGTTACGAACAACTTATAATCCACTAGTTTCATTATCAAACTTATCTCTTAAGAAAGGTAAACAAGTTGCATGAGTCATCTCCTAAGATATGGGAAGGGATCCAAATCCTCACTACTAGAGAACAATTTTTTTAATAGAATTGATTTTTACAATTATCCATTTTGCTCATGGTGCTCCAATTCACATAGATGCAGTAGGGCACATATTACAACAATGCATAAATGCTCCATAGCCTATGTACACCAAATAAAAAATAATCCAAAAGGACTTTAGTTCTCCACTATGGTCTTGGAACGTTGATGCTTCAAATTGGTCTAAATGCACTGATGCTCCATGAATGATACACAATGGAGAGAAACAACCAAAAATGAATCATTGCTCCATTTTGGCCATGAGATGTTGTTGAGATTCAACAAGATGATGATCCTAATGAAAATTAAGCACCTTCACTAGGTGGGGCCCGCAGGCTATTTTTAGAATGGTGAGCATATTCTAAAATTAGCAGGATGCTGATTCTAGATGGTTGAGCAAATTCTATCTTTGGATGAATTTCTATTTTTAGAATATGGGCTAAGTCTATTTATAGATCGTTAATCTAAAAATAGAATGCATGTCGATTATTATTAGCCCTTAATAATAATCAGACAATAAATAGTAACTTATTCTCTTGGAGCACTTGATTTCAATGAAAAAATGTGGCACAATAGTGGGCTGAAGGAATTACGCAATTCCTAAGGTGGTTGGTGACTCGTGCATGGAGAACTTCGTTATAATTGATTGTGGCAAGTTGTAACAGAGTTGGAAGAGTAGTTATGTGAGTTGTTATTTAGTTTAACTCAGTTAAGTGAGTTAAACTCAGTTGTGCTAGTTGTAACTAAAGATGCACTAGTGAAAGATGAGTGAATTAATTATTTAATTAATTCACAAGTAGTGTCTTACTTGCAACTGAAGAAATACAACAGTTAACTACTTGCATGTCAGATCCAGTGGAGACCCAGTGGAGAGAGAGGTGAAAGGGTGTGTTTGACTATCAGTTGTGACTATATTGATGCATTCAATGCATCTACACAGACATTGGAGTAGCCAATGAGGATTGCGCAGTGCAAGCAAGGCAAGATCGAATTCATTCAGGGATCTTCTTCAGCAGGGATTGCGCAGTGGAGGCAGGCTGTTAGGAGGCAAGAAATTGGTGCATAAATATGAAAATTTCTACATGACAGTGCGTGACGATTGTATATTGTACTGAGAGCTCTATGAGCTGAGCTTTGTATGATATTTTTACATGTTCCATTGATATACATAATATATGATAGTTGGGGTTTTTTAGCTTTAAGCTTTCCCAATAAAACATCTTGTTATGCGCGATTGGTTTTTCTTCATATGTTTGCAATTGGTTATTTAATTTTCGCAAAGAATTAAGTGGAAGGGTTATGTATTTAACATAAGATTAATTTCTTATATCAGGAGAATCCAGAAATACATTATTGTGTTTATAAATTTCTACAGATGTTATTTCTTCGGTTCGGTATAAGCTGTTGTTATATATATATATATATATATATATATATAGGTGCTCCACTTTTGTCTTTATGTATTAATATTCCACTTTGGTTATGTGCCCCATAATGTATTGGATGACCCTCAACATCATGCTCATTTGGTGCTCCACCTAGGTCTTGCAACATCAATGTTTCACTTTGAATTGGTGTGTTGTAGTGCACTCAAATATCTCAATCCTCATACTCTTCTAGTGCCCCACTGTAATATTCCCTTTTTTGGTGTCACCTATGACAGGGCTAGGAGGGACTTCCAGAGTTAGGAGCAGACAGGTCACAGGTACAGGTTGGTGTCATCAACAGGCCCATGGGCTTTTTGGAGGAGTTTTGAGGAGTTTCTATGTGGTCGGGTGGCATTCACTTGATATATTCCATCATCCGAGCAGTTTGGCTTTCGTTTTGGTGCATTCCGACAACTTTCGGAAATTTGAGTTATTTATGGGCTTAACTTAGCTAATTACGGTCACGGTGGCATTGCAGGGGGAATATATGACAGAACACCTTAGTGAAAATAGCTCATTGGAACCAGGATGAGGATACCTCCATGATGGGACAATTGGACATGAGTTTCAGTGACCGGAGGAGACGTGGTAGCCAATTTACTGTTTTCTGCATTAAAAAGGAATATTTTAATAAGAGGGAAAAGTGCTCCATGAATAAAATAATAATAAAATAATGCTCTAGAAGGCTCCAAGAGATCTATAAAAGAAAGGGAGGAGGCCATTGAGAGATATCTTTGGGATCATGTTATTTTATTTTATGAGAGGTGTGAGACGTGGTTCTCTACTTCAGACGTAGCCCTAGGACAGAAACCCTCGGGTGATTTGTGAGTGTTGGACGAAAACCCAACTCTCTTGAGGAGACTTCATTCAGAAGTTTCGCAGAACTTCAGGGATTGGTGTGAGGATCATTCATATATTCAACTTGTGCTTTAGTTGGTTTAGTGATAGCTTTTGTTGTAGCCAATTTGTAGCAGTCTTCTTGCCGAGCCATCTAAATCATTGCCAGTGTCATTCATCAATTGGGCCAGAGATCCTTCTGGGTTTTGCTTTGCTTGCTTGGAAAGCTCAGGTTCCGTTGTTCCTTTATGTTGATGTACCTTTTTCCATGGATTAATAAAATGGCTCAGTGATTTTATCGGCATCCATTGTGTTATATTGGTGGCTGTGTGTTTATTTCCATTTGCTGCTCAAGTCTATTTCTGCATTTTTAGTTAAAATATCCCATTTGGGATATTACAGTGGTATTAGAGCTGCAGTCTTTGCTCAACTTGCGGGTTTCAGCTCCCGTTGCAGTGATTATTATAGCAGTGGTTATTAAGGGTTTTGCCAAAGGAAGTTCAAGGAGGTGCCAAATCATATTTGCTCGAGTCACAATTTGTTGCAGAAAATTTTTCGAGAAATTTGTCTTAAGTGTTAATTGCTCTACAAAATTTCTGTTGAAAAATGTTAGACAAATTCTCCTTGATTCTGTCAGCTGCTTAATAATCATTAGACAATCTATATTGGCGAAGTGTGATTAGTTCATATAATTTTGGAGAGCTGATTGATATTTATTAAGTCCGTGGCGAGAAGATTTCAAAAACCCACTTATTAAGGATCGAATGATTTTTATCTCGTCGTGAACGAATTATAAAAAAAAAAAGAGTTGTAGAATTATTAAAGGGCTAAAGTTATTAAGGGGAAAATTATTATTTTGGGACAATGCTGACGGGCTTGTCGGCTGGAGGAGCAACCAAGCCAGTTGTTCCAAAAAAATTGTCTACGTAATCAATTTGTGGGTTCCATCACGTCGAAATTTCTTGGAGAAACATCCAAACAAGGTAAAAAAAGCCAAAGGCAGAGTGGGGCCAGATTATGGCGTGGCCAGATCATTAAGCCTTTCCCCTTTTGGGATCAATTTCAAAACGTGAAGCCGCCAATTATTTAGTCGTTGAGTTTCTTATTCGAAGATACTAAGGACGTGAGAAATCCATTCCCGAACCAAAGACTGATTATTGTTGCAGCGAATATTACGGTGAAGGGGCCGTAAATTTATGAAGGCCTTAGCATATTAAAAGTGGTCCGTTAGTTTCTTTGTGACCGTATGATTTTTTTGAGAATTCTCAATTGTGGCCGTCTTGTTGCTAGCAGAAGGCCGTCTGATTTTAGTAACAATGGGTGGGATGTGGGATATCCCAAGGCTTCCATTGCAGATGAAATATAATTGATCATGGCTTCTAATAAGTTGCAGTAGCAACAACCTGTGTCTTGCACCACCAGATTCATGGACTTAAATAGTGCATAATCCAAAGAAATGCTTCTATCGTCAAAGTAGCGAAAGTATGGATACACATTTTTCCATGAACGAAGCCCATAAATTGTGAGAATCTTTCCTTCGGTGGGAATCATAATTTTCTCAAGCACATGGGTCGATTTTGGTGACCAAGCACCTTTACAATTGTGAGAACGAGTTTACGCATGGGTTTGGGCCACAAAGTTCTTGTACGCATGTCTATAATTTTTCCTTGAAGGGTTCGATTTCTGGAGTCACCATTCGGCTGCGTGGGACGGGTATATTGCTATGAGTAGGCCGTGAATTTCTATGGTGTTAAACATTTGTCACTGTGTACGCAAAGTTCCAGAAGCAACCATTAAGGAGGCATGAGTTTGTTTTCTTGGTGTTCGATTTCCTAAGCTCACAAGCTGGGCTGGAAATTACTCCTCTTTCCTGGGCATGTCGTGGCTTTGTATCATGGCCAAAAAAATGGATGTATCCATTAAATTGACTGTTGGTTGGACCGACTAATGCACTTAGGGGTCTTGTTCATGATTTGACACTGGGACAACGTGTTTCTGAACAGATTTGGGAATGTCACTCTCTAGGACTGCCCCAAGATTATGTGCAACTTCCTGCTGGCAACTATCATATTTCCAGGCTCCATTCTATATTTTCTGAGTATACATTTCTTAATATCATTGAGAGAGGTTTCTATGTCTTTTCTGTGAAGTTTTGTCAATAGCTATAATAATTTTATGAGCTTAAAATATAGATATCAGCTGTTGGGTTGAGACTGGTTCATTATAAATTCACCCTATACACCTGTATTTGACACCAGCAAATACGTGTCACCTACAGTAGTATGTATTCAAACTGTTTGGCAAAAACTACATCTACCCCACTATAAAAACTCAAAAAAATAGTGATCACATCATTGCTTGAACCATGGAGGGATTCCTAAATAGCTTGAGAAGAATAAAAGTTGGTTCCTTGAACCACTTGGCATCAGAAGACCAGAAAACAAAACACAACATAAGACCCTTCTCCAAGAAGGTACATAATTTGCTCCAATAGAAGGCATCTGAGGAATTTACAAAAGGAGGAAGAAGTGGGAAATTAGATTTATGCACTTGGGATGGAATTAAAGAGTGAAATATTAGAAAATGACTTTCGCGTGTTAGAGAAACTGGAATACTGCCTTTCAAAGGTAAAGCAATCTGATTGGAGTTTAAATTGGGCTTTGGAGCCATCTATGCTTGCATTGGTACAAGCTAGATTCTTGGAACATCCAAGTGAGAGAGTCAAGCTTATAGCTGCCTCTTGTTTCAGTGATATTTTGAGGATAACAACACCCTTCCCTCCCTACAATGATGATATTATGAAAAGGATTTTTAGACTGATAGTAGGAACCTTTCGGGATTTATACAACTGTGCAGGCTCTACATTTGGGAGAAAACTTAGGGTCTTAGAAGCCATGGCCATGACCTGGAAATATGAGGTCATGATTGATCTTGAGTGTGATGGCTTGATTTTGCAGATGTTCCAATGCTTCTTTATCATTAGGAGACATCATTCTGACATAGCCATAGCTCACATGCAGTCCATCCTGTCGTCATGCATGGGAGACTGTGATGCCATTTTCCAGGAGCTGCAGACCAGGTTTTTGAGCATTTGGAGGAGAGAGTAGTTGGTCTCACCCGCTGCTTATGAGCTAGCCCAAGGGCTAGATGAGCAGAACATTGAGCTTTTCAAGAGACAATTGACCAGGGAGGAGTTGCTCCAGTTTGGTGGATCGGGCAGCAGAAATGAGCTGAGGAGGAAGGGACTTTGATTCATTTGCAAAGAACCTTGAGGGCTTGATCACTCATGTTTGAGAGATGCAGATGGTGCGGCAGAGGCAGAACATAAGGGCATTCCTTCTATATGTCATGATGAGGACTCTTCTCCAGATGAGTCCATGGGATCAGATGATGATGCTTCTAGGGAGCGAGAGCAATCATGCGGAGTTGATGACAGTAAGATGGAGTTGATGACAGTAAGATGGAGTTGTATTCCAGTGTACAGAGTGAGCAGTTAGGGGAATCTACGAGAGATACTCAGGGTGATGAGTCACTTGTGACGATTCAGCCAGAGAAACATATGATGGAGCATGAGTCAGCATAGGAGGATACTATGCACATCATGCATGATAGTCCTTTGGGGGAGAGTCAGATGGAGGCTCACATTCAGTCTATGATGGATATGTGGCTAACCTTGGGGTCATCCATTGAGGAGCAGTCAGATGCACAGATACCGAGTACGGTGATAGCAGCTGTAGATCCATATCCTCCAGAGATGTTGGAGGTTGATGGGATAGTTCTGCAGGGGGATAGTAGACATCAAGAGTATTACATTCCTGATCAGGAGAGGGATGAGCTGTTGGAGATGGTGGAGCATCCATCGTTGGGCCGACACACTAATGAGGTACAAATAGATGCACATGCAGTCAGCAAAGCTGCAGTACTTGTAGGGAGTAGCACTCTCCAAGAGTACATCGATGGGGCTTGCAGCATATCTTGCCCACTTTGGCCCATTATAGAGAGAGGGGATTTCTTCTACAGGTAGCTTTCTTTGGTAAGCGAGACAAAGCAATGTGAGTTGAACTATGAGCTGGCGACAATTCACTGGGCATATTCCGTATGCAGTTGAAACTACATTGGATTCCTCTTCCAGGATAGATTGGCGGGAGATCATGAGTTGGTACCCTCTTGATGGTATGATTTTATTCGTAAGGGGCACAACAGAGCATGTGTCCTTAGACATAGCAAATGTTACAGATTCCAACTGGCAGTGGGGCATAGGTCGTCATTTCTTCAACACTCCATCCCAATTTCAGGAGAGCAGGATCAATGTGGGATTGAGTCAGGACTTGGATTGGAGAGAGGTGATGAGTTGGTACGCAGTTGGTGGGGCATCTTATACAGTTAGAGGTACATCAAAACAGGAGCCATGGAGCATTGCTGCTTGTTGGCGGACTTCACTTCTTAGAGCATCAGTTATAACCAAAGGCAGTGCGCAGTCCAAGCTATGAGACTTGGGCGATGATTGGCCATCATTGTGTGGGGATCTAGGAGGATTGTTTGTTGACTGGTATAGTGAGATTTTAGTTTGGGATCCCGACATTGAGGGGTCTATTCCGAGTGGTTCGACACAGGTGCATAGCAGCACCTAGAGGTTTGTATGGGATCCAGGCATTGGGTCTCAGTTGCGGCGGGCCAACAGAGTGGCCCACATATTTCGATGAGGGAAAGCAATCTTGGGGCAAAAGGTCTATAATATTCCATTTTTTGATGTCACCTATGACAGGGCTAGGAGGGAATTCCAGCGTTAGGAACAGACAGGTCACAGGTACAGGTTGGTGTCATCAACGAGCCCATGGGCATTTTGGAGGATTTTTGAGGAGTTTATATGTGTTCGGGTGGCATTCCTTGATATATTCCATCATCCAAGCAGTTTGGCTTTCGTTCCGGTGCATTCCGACAACTTTCGGAAATTTAAGTTATTTATGGGCTTAACTCAGCTAATTACTCTCACGGTGGCATTGCGGTAGGAATACATTACATAACACCTTAGTGTAATAGCTCATTGGAACCGGGACGAGGATACCTCCATGATGGGACAATTGGACATGAGTTTCAGTGACCGGAGGAGATGTGGTAGTCGATTTACTCTTTTCTGCATTAAAAAGGAATATTTTAATAAGAGGGAAAAGTGCTCCATGAATAAAATAATAATAAAATAATGCTCTAGAAGGCTCCAAGAGATCTATAAAAGAAAGGGAGGAGGCCATTGAGAGATATCTTTGGGATCATGTTATTTTATTGTATGAGAGGTGTGAGACATGGTTCTCTACTTCAGACGTAGCCCCAGGATGGAAACCCTCGGGTGATTTGTGAGTGTTGGACAAAAACCCAACTCTCTTAAGGAGACTTCATTCAGAAGTTTTGCAGAGCTTTAGGGATTGGTGTGAGGATCTTTCAGATCTTCAACTTGTGCTTCAGTGGGTTCAGTGACAGCTTTTGCCATAGCTGATTTGCAATAGTCTTCTTGCTGAGCCATCTACATCATTGCTAGTGTCATTCATCAGTTGGGCCAGAGATCCTTCTGGGTTTTGTTCTGCTTGCTTGACAAGCTCAGGTTCTGTTGTTCCTTTATGTTTATGTACCTTTTTCCATGGATTAATAAAATGGCTCAGTGATTTTATTGGCATCCATTGTGTTATATTGGTGGCTATGTGTTTATTTGCATTTATTTTGCTGCTCAAGTCTATTTCTGCATTTTTAGTTAAAATATCCCATTTGGGATATTACACCCACATTGATCCTAAAGCACCATGCTCCATTTTTGTTTGGTGCACCATAGTGTATTGAAATACTTCAATTCTCTTGTTCTTGTATTGTTCCACATTAGTTTTGTAGCACCAATGCTCTACTTTGGTTTTGGTGCATTATAGTGCGATGTGTATTCCTTTTCTCATGCTTTTGTGTTGCTCCACTTTGCTCTTAGAGCATTAATCCTCCATTTTGTTTGGGTACATTGTAACACACCATACAACCTAAGTTTTGTTATAATTTCATACAATTCCTCTAAGATACTTGAAGTGTATGTTTGGTATTGGAGAATGGGAAACCCTAATTCACATGTGCTTCTTGGTTCATTTAGTTTATCCAAGATGCATAATGCTCCACTTTGGTTTAGGTCCATTTATATTCCACCTTGGTTGGGGTGCACAATGATCCTAATACATTGACATACTAGATAATGATTTGTATTTGTAAATATTATTAAAAGTGGAAGACATATTAATGAGATGACTCTTAAAAGAGGAAATGGTAGAGTTCGTTTCATTTCTAGATTTTACTTTAGAGAAGAGGAGGCACAATTGGTGCTACTAGACAATGAAAATCACATAATCAAGAACATGAAAGACCAAAAGGATTTCAACCAAATAAACCTTCTATTTTATCTCCATTATTTCATTTATTCCATTATGTATTTATTTTTATTTTTTTCCTCTTTGATTAGGGTCTTAAAAGCTTTTCCATGGAAGATTTTATCTTGCATTCATTATATTATCTTCCTATTTTTTATTATTTTGCACCATTTCATGTTTGGTTTGTATATATTTTTAAGGAGTGTGGTTTGAGGGTTTTTCCTCTCATTTGCAAGTTAATAATGGATTTGTTTTGGTGTTGTATATAGCAATTAATATGGTTAGCAAATAAAGGGTAAAATTGACCAAGAAGAAGGCACATTTTTATGTAGCATGGGTGCATGTTTGAATGGGATTTTGGCTCCCTTTATTTGAATATTCTCATGATTTCTCCTAGATGAGTGGTGCTCATCATTGATGATGTGGGTGTGAAAATTTATTAATCTAAGAAACCCTACTGTTAATGCTCGATTTACTTCTCCTACTTGATTAAATACACAAGTTATTAATCTGAATATTTAGAATAACAGAAAAGTAAATAAAAATAGTAGCCTACACATATAGATAATTTACTGAATAACACGGTCATATGAAAAAGTGAAATATATTTTTCGTACAAATTTCCCTGGAAAAACCCAATGCGGGAAAACCGGTGCAACTAGATCTAGAGGGTTTTATTATTAAGCAGATTTTGAATACAATAATTTATGGGCACCAGAAATGGTTGGCCCTACAAATAAAATCATGACAACAATGCCTATTTCAATCAGAGACAAAAAATATGGTTGATTCTCAGCCTCAAATGGGATTTACAGAACTCGAGCCCTTTCTGGCCCACCAGAAAGCCCATTACCGCTCCTCAATCCTCTGCATCAGCCTTCTTGGCTTGCGCCAGCCTTTGTGCTACTATGGAAGGGCCCGTGTCGCCCCTGAAGGGCTTACACTACCCTTGTGCTGCCTTGACTCGGCTTGCGTTAGCCCTGCGTGGCTCCTGTTGCCTCTACGTGGCCTCTGCTGGACTATGTGGATCTAAGTTTCCTCTATAATGCTCAGTATGCTGCCTCTCTTCCGTTGTTGTAATATTGGCTTGGGATCAGATCATACCTTTGCCAATACTACCCCTCTCTGCACTACAAACTCCTCCTAAAATTATTAGCAAACCACGCCCTAGATTTTCAGCCTAGCTTTAGTGCTCCGCCAATGTGTGTGTTCTCCAACTAACCCCAAGCCTTTAAAATTTTCTCGTTGGGAAACCAACGACCATGATCTAATATCTAATCGATGGCTAAGATTAGAAGTTTCTTGATCCGCATCACTTAAGTCATTCTCATTACATGTTTAATTTAATTCACTTTAATCTTTTAATTTTCCTAAGTTAGAATTAGGGTCCTTTAATTAAAAATATAAATTATTTGAATATCTCTTAAACCTAATGGAATTTATTCAAACTCTTTCTAGGTTTTGGAGATCTCATGTACTCCACCTCTTCCACAAAATTTCGGAGCTAGATCACCTCTGATGCTACCACAAAATCTCAACGCTCCCTCTTAGCGAGGAATGTACTCTAATAATACAATCACCCCAAAGTACTGCTATGATCTCTGGCATCTGTCTCCGCGTTGATGCTTGGCCTGATGCCCTTCATCACTATGCTCTTTTTGCTCTATGTACTTCTTCCCATGACTATGGCACCTTCACTGCTACATCCGTACTCCAGCCCCCTCTCAAATTGTTGCATCGTGCTACCAATTGCTGCACTGCAACTCAGTTGCTGAGAGTAAGCAACTGAAGAACCCCTGCCCAAACACTGGAAAACAAGTCAGTCATGCTACATCTCATCACTGAAGCTCCTTAAGCTGTTTCTTTGCGTTGTCCTTCTAAATCCACCGCACTACTGCAGCTCTGCATTGCGTAAGCATGCTTCCTCTGCGCTGTTGAAGTCCCATCAACCCCTCTGCAATGCTTCCTCTACGTTGTTTTTGCCTCTGCACTGCATTGCTCCCTCTACAATGTCCCAGCCTCTGCCTCTGCTTCACTGTGATCCTCTGCACCCACTGCTCTAATCATCCTGCTACTGTCTTAAGGCTACCGTAGCACGAGTGTGATCCAAGACTTGGACTACTCAAGGATCCTGCCACCACTCTGTAGTTGCTCTACAGATCAATATCACCCCACCTCTTCTCTCGAGGTACATGAGCGCTCATGGCCATGTCATCGTTGGATCCATTGTCTTCTTTAGCTGCCGCAGCCTTATAACTAAAAGCTTCCTTGTCCTTCTTCCTTAGAGGACAATTGGTGGCGAAGTGTCCAAGTTCACCACATCGAAAGTATTTGATCGTTGATAGATCACGCTTATTTTTCCCTTGCTTCTTCTTAGATTCCAGGGTTGTATCTTCCTCTTCCTCCTTCTTCACTTTTCTTGACCCAGTGCTAGTTTGTCTCTTGGTCATTCAACAGATTTCCTCTTGTCGGAGGATAGCCCACATGTTGTCCCAGTTTGGAAGGTCCTGTCTGCCCAAGATACTTTGGAAAAATGTTTCCCAATCATCTTTGAATGCATTTAGAGCAGTCCTCACCATGAAATTATCCTCCACCTTGACTCTCGCAATCAACTGATCCCAAATTGCCTGCAAGCTGAAGAGGAAAGGATCGATTTCCTCTCCCTTAGTCATCATAAACAATCTCATCTAGTTCTATAGAAGAATTTTCTTCTGGACGAATTTCCATTGATACAGTGTGGATAATGCTTTCCACATGCCATTAGTTGTTTTCTTCTCAACTATGTTTGGGACCACATGATCCTTGACCCCGTCCATGATGAAATTCTTAGCATGTGCTTTATAAGATTCATCATGCTTCGAGATAAGAGCATCATCGGTCGATGTTGCCAAGATGCTCTTTTCATGCTTTCGTAGTTTGTATGCCTCTAGGATTGTCAGGATTCTGGCCTTCTAGATAGAAAAGTTGGACAAGCCATCCAAAATATCCTGATCATGCAATCCATACGGCACCATATGCTCAGAAATAATATGTCGAAGCATATCCTCCTCTCCCTGATTTTGTTGCTACCCTCAACAGAAACTCAGACCTAGGGTTCTTGGCAAGAAAGGCACCCTCTGCTCCCTATGACAACTGATTTCCTCCCTTGGAAATCTGCCAAATCTTTTGAATAATCCCTCTTCGATCACCCCATGATCGATCCTCAGATTTCTTTAGCAAAAATTTGATGAGTGGTTGTTCTCCTCCCGCTCTTTGTCAACTTAGCTAGGTACAATTCTGAACCGACAGAATCTCCACCACACCAGCAACTACTAAAGATATGAAGCTCTGCTTCCGGAACAAAAAAAATTTGCACAACAACTCAACGCTGGAATGCATCCCTCTGGCTGGCCTCTGCATGAGAAGACTGCCTTGGCGCAACCTCTGCACAACACAGCCTGCTCCTGTGTCCCTCTGGAAGGCTCTGCGCTGCCTCTGTGTCACCCAACTAGGACTGTGTCAGCCCCTACATGGCCTCTGTTGGGACTGCGTCCCCCTGGTGTTGCGCTTCCCTCTCCGAATTCTCTGCTGCTTTAGCTGCTCTCTGCAGCACAAATTTCTTCAGCCAATTTGCTGGAGATCTAGCTTGATCTGCAATCACTCTGATACCATGTGAAAATTTCTTAATCTAAGAAACCCTACTGTTAATTCTCAATTTACTTCTCCTACTTGATTAAATACACAAGTTATTAATCTAAATATTTAGAATAACAATGAAGTAAATAAAAATAGCAACCTACACATACATATCATTTACTGAATAGCACGCTCATATGAAAAAGTGACACACAAATTTTTCAGAAAAATGTCCCCAGAAAAACCCAATGCAGGAAAAATGCAGCAGCTAGCTCTAGAGGGTTTTATTATTAAGCATATTTTGAATACGAAAATTTCTGGGCACCAGACATGGTTGGCCCTACAGAGAAATGCATGGCAACAATACCTCTTTCACTCAGAGATATAAAATATGGTTGATTCACACCCTCAAACGGGATAGAACTCGAGCCCTTTCTGGCCCATCGAAAATCCCAGCGCTGCTTCTCAACCCTTTGCGTTAGCCTTCCTGGCCCGCGTCAGCCTCTGTGCTACTATGGAAGGGCCTGCGTCACCCCTGAAGGGCTTACACTGCCCCTGTGTTGCCTTGACTAGGCCTACGTCAGCCCTGCATGGCTCTTGCTACCTCTGCACTGCCTCTGCATGGCCTCTGCTAAACTGCGTGGCTCTGGGTTGCCTCTACGCTGCTCATTATGCTGCCTCTCTACTACTGTTGTACTCTTGGCCTGGGATCATATCATCCCCTTTCCAATACTACCTCTCGCTGCACTACAAACTCCTCCTGAAATTCTTAGCAAACCACACCCTAGAAATTCATCTTAGCTTTAGTGCTCCACCAATGTGTGTGTTCTCCAACTGACCCCAAGCCCTTCTCTTATACTTTTCTCATTGGGAAACCAACATTCATCATCTAATCTCTAATCGACAGCTAAGATTAGAAGCTTCTTGATTCACGTCACTTAAGTCATTCTCATCACATGTTTAATTTAATTCACTTTAATCTTTTAATTTTCCTAAGTTAGACTTAGGGTCCTTTAATTAAAAAGATTAATTATTTGAATATCTCTTAAAACTTATGGAATTTCTTCAAACGTTTTCTGGGTTTTGGAGATCTCATGTACTCCAACTCCTTGACAAAATTTAGGAGCTAGAGCACATCCTATGCTATCCAAAAATCTCAATAGTGGGTGCACTAGTGTTTTATTATGATCTTGGAACATTGTTCCTCCACTCTATTTTTGGATTACTATTACTCCATTTTGGTCCTAGATCTAGCATTGATGCTCCATTGTGGTATTAGAGCATCAATGTTAACAATACTTCACTTTAATAGGAATATTAATTCTCAACTGTGGGCATTCTATCTCTAATGAATTAGTGGCTTGGAAAGTTTTCACTAAACATTTTGCACATAACAAACAAATCCTTTTTAAATTACATGAAATTAAAATTATAATATCACTACATTTTAATCAAATATATTGATTGCATTCAATCCATTAATATTAAATAACCATAAACAGTAGCAATTACACAAGAAATTAAACCAATGACTAATACATATTAATCAATTATTACATATAAAATATATTTTAGTGATACATTCCTAATTTATTGATTATTTAATATAGATTAGTGGATATATCTAATTAACGATGTTTTTTTTTACTACATATAAAAAATATTGTAGTGATACATTAATAATTTATTGATTATTTAATATAGTTTAGTGGATATATTTAAATGATGTTGTTGTTTTTTTTAAAGAATTGGTGTTTTTTTAAAAGAATTGATGTTTTGTTTCTATTTGGGGACATATACTTTATTTGATATTCTACATGATGGGTGGTGCTTTAATATGGTCTTGATGGTCATGGAGCATAATTCTCTTTTCTTCATATTTTATTTTTAATTGTAGCACTAATGATTTGTTTTGATCATCAAATATTGGTGCTCCATTAATGATTTGTTTTGATCTTCAAATATTGGTGCTCCATATCTATTTGAAAGCATCATAATATCAAAATCCTTATAACTAAGGATATTTATGTATCATTAGCATATTTGTATTGGAGTATTGGAAAAAAAACCTTCACTAATTCATGAAAAAATCTCACAAAAATCTCTAAAAAAACCTTTACTTTGCATTATTAACATTAAATGTTTAATGGAAAATTTGATTCATATCCTAACACCAAAAAAAATGACAAGCCTATGCTAAAACTTATTTCCTAGTAGTGCTTATGGTATCATCCATCATGGCAAATAAATTAATGGTTTGTATAATCCATTAACTAAAAAATGAGTTGTATATAACAAAACACAATAAAATTGGAAATTGGGGAATTAAGATCTTACACCCAAATTTGTTTACACATCTATATGTTTTAGACCTCAATAAGGAGAACAAATATTAAAAATATGTTTTAAAAATGGTTTGGTGCTAGGGGAAAATTATGAGGTTGATTAATTAGGTTTGTAATTAGTTGTTGAAACTCAACCAAAGGATGAATTAAAATAGCTAATATCATGTCTTAGACTAAACTTTGAAGGGGGTTAAAATCTTAAAAATATGAGTTGCTAATGTATATTTTTTTTTTTATGAAAATACATTTAGTTTTTTAAAAAGTTTATTTATTAGAGGATTAACCTTTTTAAATCCATTATTATGTTTTTTTAATTGATATATTATATTAAATTGGTTCTTGTAGAGCTATGTTATGGCTTCTATTCCATCTATTCTTTGTGCCCTAAAGCTTGGTGACAACAGACTCTCGACTTCTTCCTTTCACAACGGTGGAACCCTAAACACTACTAATACTAATCCTCGGTATTGGCAGCCCTTGGAGGGATGGGTGTAAGCCCCTCATATTGAAATATCATCTCAGGAGATGGTGGTGTTGGGTTAGATCTGCATAGTAGATCTTAGAAGTAATGCATGATTAGGAAAAAAATGGATAATACACCACTTAGCACACACCGACAATCCTGATTCAAGAGAAAATGCCTCTCGAAAGATGAGAAGGGCCCTAAATATGAGGCAAGATCCACCAAATTGTATGGATACATATAATATATGAAAGACCATGCTTCAATTTGTAAATGTATCAAATTTTGGCCCATGGAAAGGGACCCAGTAAGTTGGATACAACACAAATGAAAATTGAAAGGACACGTGGATCTAGAATTAGGAGCCAAATGCTTCTTCATAGTCATTTTCAAAATAGGACTGAGCCAAATTTTTTGAAAACAACCCATATTTTTTCAACAATTCTAGGATGTTCAATATTTAGGGAAGAAATATAATGCCAAAAAAAATAGTTTCGTTGGTATGCATACGAATGTTTTCACGCTCTAAAGAATTTTGGGACCCTGAAATCCTTGAGGGAATTGGAAATACCATTGGCTTATTTATGAAAATTTTAGAAGTAACAAGGAGAGGGAACTGCACGTCATATGCCAAAATCTATGTCTATATGAATATTTACCAATCATTGCCATAATCCAACGAGATCTAGAACCAAGATGAAATCTAGAGACAAACCTTAGAATATGAACATGTTCCTTTATGTTGTCACCGTTGTCATGAATACAATGACCTATTCAGGAACCACCCACATATTCAGGGATAATATAAGAAATATCCCCACCCAACTAATATGGAATGCTTTAGAAGAACCATGACCATATGAAAAAAATCAAACCCAAAAAAGATTGCTTGTTAAACAAATAAGGGAGCCTCTTTAGTTTAAAAACAAAATTTCAGTCCTCTCTAATATGGAGGAAGAACTCTCTATTCTATAATATATCAAGATCCTTTATCCAATAGAACAAAAAGGGTGGAAACATAGAAAAAAAAATCCTTGGAAGATAACCAAAAAAATACAACCTGGGATGAAGAACTTCTACCAGATGCTTTAGTAGTTGAACCATAAGAGAATCCTAAGATATTAAAAAATGATGAACAAACTTTGATGAATTATATTGAAGAATGGAAAAATAAATATCCAAGCACAATTTTGTAACACCAAAAGCACTAGTACTGCTAAATCTACCTTAGAGTAAAATACCATCTCCATAACTCAATAAAATAAGTGGGGCCAACTAGTGGGGGATTGTGGGTCCAAAATTTCTCTAACAAAGAACAACCAACACAAAAAAAGAAGGCAAAATGCGAGGATGAAGGACCAATAGAGCATTGATTAAATTAGTTGGTGATCCCGTAGTGACTACAGGCTATGTCATGATTCTATTGGAGGTGTTTTCCTCCTATAAATTATTTTCCCATTGAAAACCATCTCATGGAATATTAGAGGTCTCAATAAAAAACAGAGGTAGAGACTTCTTAAGGAAAAAATTTGGAAGGAATGTACACGACTCATAATCATACAAGAAACAAATATATTTGGTGATAAAATCAGTGAAATATCCCCCTAATGTTGGAAAGGCTATGTTTCAATAGAACTCGATGTTGTTGGGAGTGTATGTGGACTGAAAATCCTATGGAACCCCTAAGAAGTATCATTTACATATTAGATCGCCACACCTCACATCATTTTAGGAAGATTTCAATACATATGATCCATGGATATTGGTTGTCTTAAAGTGATTTATGGACCCATCTCCCTTTGGAAAACTCATGTTTTCTCAAAAAACTTGTAGCTATCAGAGCTACACATCAAGAGGAACTTTGGATCTTAGGCAAGGACTATTATATAATAAAATACTTGGAGGATAAAAAGGAGGTATTAGAATATTGGACTCTAAATATCAACATTTTTATGCCCTATTCCATTAGCTATGGATGACAGATCTAGACAACATAAATGGTACATTCACCTGGAATAATTGACAAGGAGGTAAGCCTACAAATTGCCTGTAGAATAGAGAGATTCACAGTTTTGAAGAACTTCTTGAAAATGATATTTTTTCGTAAGCTTCAATACTACCATGTACAATCTCATATTAGTAGCCTATATGCCTGGAATTAGACCTTAAAGATGCTCCTCATAATTATCCCTTTCTCTTTGAGAGTTTTTTGCTGCAAGTCCCATCCTTACTAACTAAGGTCAAAGAATGGTGATTGGAAATAAACAAAATTGCAAGAAATAACATACACACTTTCTAGATAAAATTAACGGCCTTTAAATCCAAGCTAAAATATTGGAATAAGACTGAGTTTGGAAATATATTCATAGAAAAAGAAGCCCTATAATCCCAAATGCAACAAATTCAACCAAAAATAATTATAGATGGCTAGATTGAATTTCTTATCATGGAGGAAGGATAAATACTCACCAAGATAGAAGAACATCGAAAGTAAAAAACGTTATAGAAGAAAAAGTCCAAAATAAGGTGGCTAAAAGAAGGGGAAAATAACACCAAATTATTCCATAAGGAAATGATCAAACACCAACACAACAACATAATTTTTTCAGTTAATATTAATGGGATCCAACTAGTGGCCCATGAAAATTTAGAATAAGAATTAGTAACTTATTACTACTCTCTCCTCTCAAAGCCATCTCCCAGCTGATAACCCACAATCTAGAAAATTACCTTAAATATTCCATAACCAACTCAGAATGAGGCCCTGATGAGGGAAACCACTATTGCAAAATTTGAGGAAGCTATAATTTTTACACCTAAGAATAAGGCTCCTAGGCCATATGGATTCACGACAAATTTCTTTCAAGCATGCTAACCATTTTTAGGCCCAAAAATTCACTCATTGGTGGAAGAATCCCAATGATATCACTATGCCAATGGCCATTCCTTAATGCTACCCACTCATTATGGTCCCCAAAGTAGATAAATCCATATTAACTCCCTGCTTTCCAAATAACTTGCAGCCCCATTAGTTGAAATTTCATTATGAATCAATCATTTATACAGGACCTTGTAATGTATCTCATAGCTGGACCTTTTAGTCTTTGAATCCGGTTGTTCGACTGGTTCTCCTAAAATTAGTTTTATAATATCTCCCTTTATACCTACTATTTGTTATGGTAACCCTTTAAAGAAATTCCTAGATGAATAAAAAATTATTTGTAGAACCTTTCTATGGGGTGGGTCCACCAGGGAAAGAAAGTGGTCACTAGTTGCATGGGAAAAACTCTGCCTTCCAAAATTGGCAGGCAGTTTGGCCCTATGAGATCCTGAAACACTCAATAATATCTTTGGAGAAAAGTTGTGGTGGAGTTGGATTCAAAGTGGGAAAGAATTATGGTGATGGATATGGAACTGAAATTATAGTACACTAACCTCTCAATGAAATAAATTATGGACGCCAAATTTCCCTCCAAGCCCTTCTATATGGAATTTAGCAAAATAAACAAGCAATTGATACAAGAACATTAATTTAGGGAAATCAAGAATGGCCATAAAAATATATTTTGGAGTGATACATGATAACAAAAACCTAAGATCGAGTCCCAAGAAGAATTCACGGAGATAAAAAAACCTCACTCTAGCTCAAAGTTGCCTATTTATCTCTGACTTTTGGAAGCTGTCCACCTATCTCTCCAAGTGGAGAACCTAGAAATCAAGTGAGGATTGAACAACCATATTTTCAATTGAAAATTGGACCAAGCTTGATCAGGAATTGCAAAAGAGGAAAATCCCCATAATAGACAACCCAAATAAGCTATGTTGGGGTACCAAACAAAAGGAATGTTCACAATAAAGGAGGCACATTTGCTACAGGCTAGACATAATTATGTTCCTAGAGTGTCTATTTGGCATAAAATTCAGCTCCAAGGCCTCTAGCCCAAAGTATCGCAGTTCCTTTTTCTAGTGTCCATACACTATGCTCTCTCTTAGGAAAAAATTTGAAGAAAAGGATTCAAGAATCCTTCAATATACCTACTTTGTAGAGACTATGAGGAAGACATGGAACAACTCATTAATTCTTGTTTCTTCTTGGAAAAATTATGAGATTAATTTTTTCTACTCTTTGGTAATTCAAACCAAATATATACTATTCTCATAGAAACTATTGATCAATGGAACTTGAAATATTCAATAACCCGGTCCTTAATAGAGCATGGATTATGATGCCAAGATTTCTACTTTGGCTTATATGGAAAGAGTGAAGCAATAGGATCTTCAAGCAAGGTGAGTCTGTGGAGAATGTGGTATGGTAGAACATCTTGGATAATTTATGGGAAACCAACTTATCATCATCATGGACTAAACTTTATTATGAAGCAACCCCACATGAGTAAGATATTATAACCAATCTTGAGATTTCCCCAACCCTGTGTCCGCTTGCAACGCCTACTTCCTTTCATTATGGAATTGGTTCACCAAAGACCTTCACCCCCCACTAGGTTTATTAAACTAAATTTTGATGTTGCTTCGAGAGGAAATCTAATGGTGGCAGTGATCTAAAATTGAAAATGAAGTTTTCTTGTAAAATTTTGCAAGCTATTCTATGACTTGTGGGCAATGGATTGAAATTGAAAAAGAACACAAACTTATTAAACTTAGTTAAGTTTTTCAGATTTAAACAAATAAAAATAGACAACATGCAACATCGGAAAACATCAATTTGATGATGGAGTTCACCTCTCCTCGGTTACATCTTCGGGTCCAGATTTCAATGTTGGACCTTTAAATTATATTCTCAAAATGTCGATTATGTCAACATACAATGCTCAGATCACAAAAATAATGCTGCCATTGTGTCTAGAACACCCAAAAATCCATGTGTAGGCTCTTTTTGGACTCAAAAAGGATGAAAAATGGCCAAATTAGGCCTCCTTCTTCATTTCCCTGCTAACTATCATGCAAAATTACCCCTCTCTACAATCTAGAAACGAATTATGCCTTCGGCGGAACCACTAAGTGATAAAATGGCATGAGATTTACGACATTTTTGCTGAAAAAAGTGCAAATTGTCAAGTCTTTAAGCGCACCAATAGGGTTGTGCTCCTATTCCTTCACCCCTTAGTTCAGCTGCATGGCATATAATATGATCAAGAGCATGGGCCAAGGGCAACACAGCCCGTTGGACCTAAGACTTGGTCGTGTGATGGTTGAATGTGACCGTTGGTTGGGGCGCGGGCAAATTGCCACACGCCCTGCCCCTCCACATCTTACATCATCGGTTTTGTTATAATACATGGGACTAGGGGCTGGGGGGAAACTCCTTGCACCCTCCACTTCTTCCCATGGTCGATATGGTTTTAACCTTGTAAAAAAATTACCTACAAACGAATTCCTAAAACAGAAAAATAAACAATAGTGAGAACATAAAACAAATATGCACAAAGATTTTCCCCTAGATCCCAAAATCGAGACTACTAGATTTATTTTCATTATATTCCTTTCAATGTTACAATACATATATATACATGCCAAAGAATTCATAAACCCTAATCCAATAACCCAATATTAGAACATAACCCTAGTTACCTTGACCATATCTACAAAATATCATGGGTAGAAAATCACCATGCCGAAAACTATGTGCAAAACCCATGAACAAAACCATAGGTAGGTTTGCCCACCTATTTAAGTGTCCAAAAATAAATTCCAGGCCGCTACCCCGAACCCCATGTAGCGGGGCTACTACCCCCTGACAAGGGGGGCTACGCCCCCCCTTTCACCCCCCTTTTGTGCTTGGCGCAATGAATTGGGGAGGATTTCTTCGCCACCCCCCCCCATCCACCCGTGACCCCCCCGCTCATGCAACTAGTCATGGAAATAATATAACACACACCCAAAAATTGTGTATAATTCCATATAACCGGGGTTGGGCCAGTCAAGTGAGCCCCCCAACTCGACACCCCCCCCCCCCCCCCCACCCCCCCACTCCCAAACTGATGAACCGTTATAATTTAAATATAACTGACCCACTAATTATAACAAGTCACAGTGTGTGGTGTATTGGTAAGTCATTCGATTGTGTAGCCCGATGTCTCAGGGTAGAACCCTGTCAAGGTCGGTTAGTCTGTTAACAATTTTTTTGACAATTAACACATAGCCACATGTCGCGCTCCCAATGGGCTACGTGGCAGCCTCCCATTGGGCCACGTGGTGGCCTATGGTTGGACCAATCATAATCACCACAATCCATCAAATTTCGCCACTTGTCATCTCACGATTGGCTTGTTATGACAATTGTACTACATAATCAACTTGCTGGCATCAGTTCCATGTCATCATACATCCCTCCCAGTCAGTTGTCCATTCAACTTCTCAAGTTGACTTTTTAACTATTTTCCAAAACTTTCAGAATGTGAGAACTTACTCATACGATGTTATATTGAGGCGATTCAAGCATCAGAATCATAATGATGAGATCTCCGATTTCGCACTAGTTTTAGGAGAATTTGAGCACTTTGATTTTTGAGCATATTTTTGATCCCCTAGATCATTCCTCCCCACTAGAAGCTTTTGGACCGCCAAAAGTATATTTTTACTTCTAGCAAGTAAGTGAGGGTACAACTCCCTTAGTTTCTCAATCTAAATCCACCTTTCTTTACTTGGATTAGTATCTTTGAGCCCCACTCGAAAATACTCAACATTTCATCTGCGTGAAGTCCTTATTATCCTTTCAAGAATTGAGTCTTCCTAAAACTCATTTAAATATTCAGGATCAAAATCTTCTATATATGGAATCTGAACATTCTCTTCATGATCATCAACCATTGGAGGCTCATACAATCTCAATTTTTCCACATTCACAACAAAATAAATTTTCATATAAGGTGGCAAATATAATCGAAAATCATTGTTACCAATCTTCTCCAATATTTTGAAAGGACCATATCTAATTGGCTTGATATTTTACCTTCACCTTGAAGTCTTTCCTTGCTGATATATAACCAAACTTGATCTCCCACTTTGATCAAGTGCTCAAAATTATGCTAAAAAATGAAAATTTACAGATTGGTGTGGAACCTGAGCAATCGCACAGATCCCTTCGTTCTGAATCCATCACAACTCATTTTGCGGAAAATCGACACCGTATTCTCCCAGAAATGCGTTCTCTTCACTTTTTCAAACAAACAATTTTTTTTTAAAAAGTACATGGACAGTTCAGTCAATAGTTTCTACTACTGACTAGGCATGCCCATGTGGCAATTTGAATGGGTCAACATATTTTCCTCCGGCGAATGAAATTGTGCCAAGTGGCATGTTTTTATTGGGTCGAATGGTGTTTTTTGATTGGTTATTGGGTGGTCAACCACAGGTTGCCACGTGGTAGCCCGAGGGCCACCAAAATTGGGTCAAGGTTCAAGCAGAGCACATGGGGGTCGAACCTGTGACCTCCAAGCATCCAACACAAGGCTTTAACCACCATGCCATCACGTTGATTCTTAATATATGTTGGGTTTCATATGGTTTTATGTTGACTATGTTTCCTCCATGGGGGAGGGGGCATTTGGGGTCTAGCCCCAGCCCTGGTCACCACGCCAGGGGCGGGACCATGGGCGGGAGGCTAGCCCCATGCCCCCCTCCACATAACTAGCCATAATTGTTAACAACTAAGCCATGACCACTGCATGTGTCCACTTGTCGAGATTGCTTGTGGTAAGTTGTAGAGTTAACTGCCTCCGCTAAGCCACCATCTAACTACCACGTGGAACCTTCCATGTGACACATCTTTGAAGCCACCACCAGACCGTGGGCCTGCTAGGTGCCCCACTCACCATGAAATCACCTACCAGCAAACTCTGACAATGTGACCACCTCACCGTTAATCGTCGATGGCTAGTTAACTGCCCACCGATATTTTTAATCAAAAAAATATCATGTACCCAAAACCATATAAATGATTTTATGAATTTTAGGTGTTATTGGGAAAATTAATGCCCTAACAATTTCACCCAAAATTTGGGAAATTTGGTGCCTAGTTAGTGGATTTGGGGGAAAATTTGTAGGATGGTGCTGGATTTGGTGGAGTTTGTGGTGCGATTAGTGCCAAAACTTGGGGAAGCCATAAATAATTGAGTTTTTATCCAAACTGAGCTTCGAAAGAGGTTGAACAAGCATTTTTGGATGTTTTGGATATAATAGAAGCCTCTATTTTTTTATTAGAGCACATATATCAAGGATTTTTCCAGGTTGAAGACTACATGTGTATGGATCAATTAGATATTGAGAGAAGTTTTGGAGGCCATCTGAACATTGAGAAAACCTTGTAGGGGTAATCTCATTTCCAGAAGATTACTGTAGCAGTTGTGACCAACAAGTTTCAGCTTAGAGGTTCAATTTCTTTATTATGAAGTTATTTGTAAAAAATTCAATGTGGAATTGAAGTATGTATATGCTTGTTTTACCTCAATTCAGTATGGTTTTTTACATCTTTGTAGAAGGTGTTTGAGTTGATGTAGTTGTGAGAGTTCTATGAAAATAACATTACCTAGGAGAGGTGATAGCCACATACTTATTGCAGCTCTTGATTATGTACTCCATTAAAAATGAATATATTGAGTGGTCTAGTCATGTTGACAGACCCAAAGATGTAACCCAGGAGGGGTGAACTCCGTGAATAAATCCTTGTCTTTTCTCTTTTGTGCAAGAGTTGTTCAAGACACATTTTTTTCATGCTTGCAAAGTTTTGACAAGATATTTAGTTTTGTTTTACTTTTTTTATGAAATAGAAGCATAATTCACTAACTTTCCCATACATATCAAGTTGGTATAAGAGCAAGTTTGACCAAGTTGAAAGATGAGCAACAAAAGAAGTATTCAAGAGCTTGAAGTGCAAAATTTGGCTCTTCAAATGGAAAATATGGAGTTAAAAATAATGTTGGAGATGAATAAATAGGAGAACATATCACACATACACTTTGTGTTGCAACAAGTGCTTGATGATCAAGTTGCATAAAGTGTTACTTCTGCACCAACAAAAGAGACATCCAAGATGAAGCCGAAATGTGCACATTGTTTGAAATATGATTTTAGAACATATGTAAGAGAGGATTAATGTGTGTGTTGCAAGCATCTCAAAGATTTACATCCTATGCCAAAAAACAAAAGTGGATCGATCAGATACATCTTCAAGTTGGCCATCATCATCATCATCAAGAGCAGAAAGGATTCATGACAAGTTCAAAGAGGTAATCAATATATCAAGTGCTACTCCTTCTATTCATTTACATGATAACTCTTTTGCAGCATTTGAGAAGCGTACCAATGGTGTATTTATGAGGTTTCTCTCGAAGATGCGATACAAAGGTGGGGGTCTTGGTAAGAATGGTCAAGGCATTACCAATACAGTTGTGGTTAAGGAAAGGAAAAAATACCAAGGATTGGGATACAAAAAAAAGGAGTTTGGAGAGTGATCCAAAAGGATAGAAGGAAATCAAACATCTAAGCATAATATGTCTCCACCTTGTGACAATCGTCAGAGTTGCGACTCCAAAGAAAGGTATCACATTCCAAAGCATGGAAATTTTAAATACCTATGGAATCAATATCCTTGTACTTTTTGTAATGTTGCTAACCATTGTGTCACTGTGTGTGAGAAATGACTTGTCATGGTGAAAAGAAAGAATGAAATTATAGGCATAAAACATGGCGATGTTCTTTTGCAAGAAGAGAATCCAAACGCTTAGGAGAGGTGAGATTTGGGTAGTCATTTTTTACAGTTGTCTTATAAATTTTTTGTAATACTTGTTAACTTTTCCTTTGAGGTGCTTTTTAAAAGTGAACATTAGTGTCACTATGTTCAACAAGAAGTTTTTTTCATTTGATGTATGTATTGGCTTTTGATAAGTCCACATGTTTAGGAATTTTTAGTGAATGTACAGTTTGTCGTTCAATACTTTCTATAAGTTGTCTTATGATTCACTGATACACGTATGAAGATTAAACTTATGTGAAATAAAATCTTTTTTTTTCAAGATTATATAATATGACTATACTTTTAGGAAAGGTTGATGTTGTCATTGATTTTTTTTGTAGCAATATAAAATTTCAGTTTGAGGACACTAAAGCATATTATTTTGCTTTTGAATTCCAAGATGTAATCAAGATTGGTCTTCAACAAACTTTACTTCAAAGATGAAGTATTTGATCAAGTTTCCTTTGATTAGCAACCAAGGAAGGAAAATGTTTGTTCCTTCATTTTAGTTGTTGTTATGAAAATTCTGGGAAGTTTTAGTAAGATGGTATCTACAACAACAAGACAGAGTCTTCAAAATCAAGGAAAAAGATCAACCTTCAAGAAAGGCTCAAATTGTTGAGTTCAAGAAAATTCTAGTGGATTAAGACTAGAAGGGTAAGAGTGTTGTACCCTCATCTACATGTTCAGTAATGAAAGAGATTTTGGGGTTCAAAATCTTCCAGTGGGGAGGTGTGATTAGGTGCTCAAAATTATGCTAAAAAATGAAAGTTGTCAGAATGGTGTGTAACCCTAATGATCACGTAGATATTGTCGTTCTAAATCTGACACAACTCATTTCGCAGAAAACCAACACCGTATGCTCCCAGAAACACATTCTCTCCACTTTTTCAAACACTAGCAAATTTAAAAAAAAAATACAAGGATAGTCCAGTCAGCAGTCCATACTACTGACTAGGCATGCCCATGTGGTAGGTTGACTAGTTCAATGAATTCTCCTCCAGTGAATGAAATTGTGCCAAGTGGCACGCTTTTATTGGGTCGAATGGAATTTTTGATTGGTCATTAGGTGGTCAACCACAAGCTACCACGTGGCACAATTAAGGGCTACTACATGGCAGCCCGAGGGCAACCAAAATTGGGTCAAGGTCCGAGCGGAGGGTGGGGGTCAAACCCGCGACCTCCAAGCATCCAACACAAGGCTTTAACCACCACACCATCATGTTGATTCTTAATATATGTTGGGTTTCATATGGTTTTATGTTGACTATGTTTCTGCCATGGAGGAGGGGGCCGAGGTCTAGCCCCAACCCTGGTCACCACACTGGGGTGGGACCATGGGAGGGATGCTAGCCCCACACCCCCCCATGTAACTAACCATAATTGTTAACAACAAAGCCACGACCACACCATGTGTCCACTTGCCGAGAATGCTTGTGGTAAGTCGCAGAGTTAACCGCCTCCACTAAGTCGATGTATGACCATGACGGGGAACCTTCCATGTGACATGTCGTTGGAATCGCCACTATAACGCTAGCCTGATAGCTGCCCCACTCACCATAACATCACTTGCCAACAAAATCCACCAATCTGACCACCTTGTCATTAACTGTCTGCGGTTAGTTAATCACCCAATGGGATTTTTAATAAAAAAAATACTATGTGCCCAAAACCATATAATTGTTTCTACGGAATTTAGGCGTTATTGGGAAGATTAATGCCCCAAAAAATTTGCCCAGAATTTTGGAAATTTTGTGCTCGGTTAGCGGATTTGGGGGAAAATTTGTAGGATGGTGCCAGATTTGGTGGAGTTTATGGTGCAATTAGTGCCAGAACTTGGGGAAGCCATAACTAATTGAGTATATATCAAAAATAAGCTCAAAAAAAGGTTGCACAAGTATTTTTGGATGTTTTGGATCTAATGGAAGCCTATATTTTCTAATTAGGGCACATCTCTCAGGGATTTTTTCAGGTTGAAGATAATAGGTGTATGGATCAATCAGATATTGAGAGCAGTTTCAGAGGCCATCTAAATATTAAGAAGACCTTGTAGGGTTAATCTCATTTCTAGAAGATTACTGTAGAAACTATGACCAACAAGGTTCAACTTAGAGGTTCAATTTCTTTATTATGAAGTTATGTGTATAAAATTCAATGTGGAATTGAAGTACGAATGTGCTTGTTTTAGCTCAATTCAGTAGGGGTTTTGACATCTTTGTATAAGGTGTTTGAGCTGATGTAGTTGTGAGAGTTCTATGAAAATAACATTACCTAGGAGAGGTGATAGTCACATACTTATTTCAGCACTTGATTATGTACATTAAAACCGAATATATTGAGTGGTCTAGTCATGTTGACAAACTCGTAAATGTAAACCAAGAGGGGTGAACTCCTTGAAAAAATCCTTTGTCTTTTCTCTTTTGTGCAAAATTTGATTCAAGACACATTTTTTTCATGCTTGCAAAGTGTTGAAAAGATCCTTAGTTTTTTTTTACTTGTTTTTGGAAAGAGAATCATAATTCACTAACTTTCCCATACATATCACATTTAGAAATCGTGATCAACCCAATGCTTTTCATGTCTTTCTTTCTACTTGGCTTTGCTTTTCTCTAGTTGTTATTGTACTCTTTGATGCACTAGATGTTTTTTTCAATTAAATTCTTGGCTTTGTCCACATCACTATGTCCATCTATTGCAATATCTTTACTTAAGATTAAATATAAAGGATACTTTGGAAAATAACCCAAAAAAGCTTCAAATGGAGATACTTGTGTAGATGAATGCTTGGCATGATTGTAGGCATGTTGGATGTAATTAAAATGCTCATCCCAAAGTTTAGGATGCTTACCACAATATACTTGAAGGAGATGCACTACTGTTTTATTCACTACTTCTGTCTGGTCGTTAGTTTGTGGATGAAATGTGGTGCTCTTCTTCAACTTGGTGTCCATGACTTCCCATAAACATGACCAAAAATTCCCTACACATAAATAATATTGATCATAAATGAGAAATGGGTAACCCAAAGTGAACCCATACATTTTGGATGAACATAGTATGTTTAGGTGTAACCTATTTCTTACATGGAATCAACACACATTTTAGAAATGATCCACAACAACATATAGATAATCATGACCTTTCCTAGACATTGGTGGTACCTCTACAAAATCCATAGAAATATTTTCCCAAGGACAAGAATGAATAAGAAGTGGTGTACAAACCCAATTTCCTATTTCTAGGCTTGCTAGTAGCACACATGGAACATCCTTTTACATATCTTGAAACAATTTCATTCATGCGAGGCCAATAAAAATACCTCTGAATTTGAGAAATTGTTTTGCCTACACCAAAATGACCAGCAGTAAGAGAAGTGTGGGATTACCTTATGAGAATGACTCTTTCACCCTATGGAACACATAACTTTCCAATAAGATACAAATTTTTTTTATGAATATGATAATCCAACCCTTCAACATGATTGCATTGACTCAAAGTTGCATAAACATATTTAAAATCACCATCTTAAGCATATTGTTCAATATAACTTTCATGCATGATTGAGTTATGCTTAAGAATAACATATGCGTTAACAATAAGCCTTGATAACATATCAACAACTTTGTTGTATATACCTTTCTTATACTTGATTACTGAATGAAATTGTTGTAGGAATCCCATCCACCTAAAATGTCTAGCTTGTTGTAGCTTGGTTTGCGATTGTAAATATTACAAAGGTTGATGGTTAGTATGAATAATCGGTTCTTTATCCATCAGACAATGCTTCCATTTCTTCATGCTTTGTACCAAAACATACAAATCTTTATCATAAGTTGGATAGTTAATTACCACATTGGTAAAGGTTTCAGAATGATAAAAAAGAGGCTTACCATGTTGCATCAAAAATGCTCCCATAGCTTAATCGCTCGCATCTGTTTCAATCTCAAATGGATTCTTAAGATTTGGAAGTGTTAGAATTGGTGTCGTACTAATTTTATCTTTCAAAGTGTTGAAGAATTTCTAATGCTTGCCTCCATATTGAAAGACATTTTTCACACTTATCAAAGCATGTATTGGTGCTGTAATGAGTGAGAATTTAGCTATAAAGTTTCTTTCATATTGGGATTCTTCAAAAAATATCCTAAATTCTGTTACATTGTTGGGTTTATGCCAAGTCACAATGACATCAACTTTTGAGTGATCAATATTTAATTCACCCCCTCCTACAATATTACCCAAATAAACCAAACAGGTTTTCCCAAATTCACACTTCGACATCTTCAAATACAATTTATCTTTTTTGAAGACATCTAAAACTTGTTTCACTTTCTTGACATGCTCTTCACGAGTCTTACTAAAAATCATACTATTTTCTAAGTATACTATGACAAAATCATCAAGGAATGGTCTCAACACATCATTCATAACTCTCATGAATGTTATAGGTGCATTGCAAAGTCCAAGCAACATAACTAACCATTCAAACAAACCTTGTTTTGTCTTCAAATAATTGGTCCAAATAGCATCTTCAACAATCCTTATTTGATGATAACCGCTTCTCAAATATAACTTAGTAAAGTAAACAACTTCCTTTAACGGATCTAGCAAATCATCAATGTGAGGAAGAGGATAGCGATTCTTTACCGTGATCTCGTTTAAAGCTCTAAAATACACACACATGTACCATGTACCATATTTATTTGGAACCAAGACAATTGGAGACCCACAAGGGGAAGTGTTAGGCACGATGACCCCTTTTTCAAGCAACTCTTGAATTTTCTTCTTGATTTCTGCATTCTCCAAAACTGACATTCTATACATGCCAAGATTTGGAAGTGGTGCATCTTGCTGCAAATGAATCTCCTGTTGGATTTCTCTTTTAGGAGGCAACCCGTCAGGTTCCTAAAACATATTTTCATGTGTTAAAACCTAATTCATGCTTGAGTTTTGAATCACATCCTATGAAAGCTTCAAATTCAACAATATCTTTAGCCTTAATCATCAACAACACAAAATTGTTACTAGCATTTATAAGCCTTTTCATTTGACTAGCACTAACAAGAGATAAATTCATGTTCTTACGAAGTGATATAACAATATACTAAACTCCATCTTTAAAAAGATGATATTTTTTCTCATAACGATATAATATGGATTATCGGCCATACAAATATGAAATCCCTAAAACAATTCCATATATATCAAGTTGTACAACATCAAGCTCAACCTCATTTATAAAACTAGCAATGGTGGAAAATTTGGGTTTACACTTTCTTGTCACTTATAATTTGGCATCATCACATATCCAACCCAAAGGGTAAGGTTTAGTATGAGGTGTAGTTTCTAGATTAAGTTTATTGACAATTTCTTCAGAAATAAGGTGGACTTAGGATCCACTATCAAACGATGTATCAAATTTGGTATCTTTTGTAATGACCCTGATATGAAAAATATCACTTCTTTATTTATCATTTCGAGGCTCAATAGGCTTAGTACTTACATTGGAATCTTTACCTTTTATTCCCATGGTTATGATTTTGGTTTCATCCCCTGAATCAGAGCCTAGATCTTGTTGAGTAATAACATCAGCCTTTTGTTTACCCATGTTATTGAACTTCTATGGTCTCATTTCTAGATGTAATTTCCAACAATGGTCTTCATCACAACCTTCCTTTGAATAATGTTTACATGTAAGTTTCTCTCTCTCTTTCTTGACAATAGAAATTTATTTTCCTTCGCATTTAAACTTCCCCTTTCTCTTGATTCTAAATGAGTTTCCTGAACACATACTTCATCTAGATTGGTGGGATTAAACATAAGTATAGTATGTCTCAAATAACTATATAATCCCCCTATGTATTTAAAGAGAGTAAAATGTGAAGACAAATCAACACCCAAGATTAAATCTCTTCTTATAAATTCTTGTGTGTAACTTTTGACACTCTAACCTTTATCTCGTCTGAAATTTTTCCAATCCATATTTTTTTTGTGTATAAGCTAATGGATAAAATTTCCTTCTTAATGCAGCTAATTCCAAGAAGAGATAATTTTACCACTTTTCTTCAAATATTCTTGAGTTATATCCTCCCACCAAATGAGGGTTTCACTTTCCAAATGAAGAGAAGCAAGATGGATCTTAGAAACATCATAATCAATATTTTGAATCCTACAATAGACTTAAATTTTATGAACCCAATTATCTAAATTTTAAACATTTACTTCCCCATTGTACATAGGAAATTCAAACTTGACATCAAGCTTAATCAAAGGAGACTTAGCATGTCCTTTTGGAGATGGAGGAAGAGTAGGTCTATGAGATGAAGGAGGTGAGGATGGAGGTGGAGGTGGAGGCTTGCTCCCATCACTAAGATTACCTTTTGGATGATTTGATTTTTCTTCTTGCAACCTTACTGTCCTCTCATTGTACAACACTTTTACCATCTTAGAAATATCATAAAAATCCTTTCTAAAATCTCTCTCATCCTCAGACATCAACTCTTGTCCTTCTTCATGTGCCATGACTGGTGGAGTTTGTGACCTCCTTGAACCAATTTGAGGGTTTGGTTCTTCATGCACTCCTTCTCCTCTTCTCAACTAAGACCTTGTAATCATTCAAGAAAATACTTGAAAATTTTTTCAAACCTTCAAAACAACTTTTCTCTGACACCAAACTGATCTAAAATTGAAAATGAAGGTTTCTTGTAAAACTTTACAATCTAGTTTATGTCTTTTGGGCAATGGATTGAAATTGCGAAAGCACATAAACTTATTAAACTTAGTTAAGTTTTTCAGATTTAAACGGAGAAAAATAAACAACATGTAGTATCACAAAACATCAATTTCATGACAGAGTTCACCCCTCCTGGGATACATCTCTAGGTTCAGCTTCCAATGTTGGCCCTTTAAATTATATGCTCAAAATTTTAATTACATCAACACATAATTCTCAAATACAAAAATAATGTTGTCATTGTGTCCTAAACACCTAAAAAGCCCTATGTAGGCTCTTCTTGGGCTCAAAAAGGTTAAAAAATGGCCAAGTTAGGCCTCCTTCATTTCCCTGCTAATTGTCATGCAAAATTAACCCTTTGTCAAAATTAGAAACAAATTATGACTTTGGTGGAACTGGAAAGCGACAAACTGGTGCAGGTTCAACGAAATTTCTATCGAAAAAAGTATAAATTTTCAAGTCATTAAGCGTGCTAATAGGGTCGTGCTCATGTTCCTCTGCCCCTTGGTTTGGTCATATGGCATATAATATGGCCAGGAGTGCGGGGCAAGGCTCACACACCCTGTTGGCGCTGACTCTTTGTCATGTGATGGTTGAATGTGACCATTGGCTGGGGCATAGGAAAGTTTTCCACACGCCCCTCCCCTCCACATCATATGTCGTCAGTTTTGTTATAATAAATGGGACTAGGGGTTGGGGGCCAACTCCTGAGCCCCTTTTCTTCCGCCCATGGTCATGTATAATTCCATATAACTGGGGTTGGGCCAGTCAAACGAGCCTGTCAGCCCGAATGTCCCCCCAAAACCGCTAAACTGTTATAATTTAAATATAACCAACCCACTACTTATAATGTCACATTGCGTGGTGTATTAATAAGTCGTTTGATTGTGTAGCCAGAGATCTTGGGGTCGAACCTTGCCAAGGTTAGTTAGTCCATTAACAAACATTTTGACCAATAACACAGAACCACGTGCCCCTGCAACTTCTTATGAGGAAGGATGACTACCCAGGTAAGATATATTTTTATGCTTATGTTCTATGCATTAGATTTTTCAGTTTTCTATGCTGCACAATTTTGGATAGCTTTCTATACCTAGCTAATATTTTGTAAACATATTCTAGATATAGTTACACAATAGCTCTGTATTGAATAATTTCAATAAACATAAAAAAATTTACAATACCTTTATTGTCACTAATCTAATTTCCCTTCTAGCAAACCATAATAGTAAGAAAACTATTTTTATATAATTAAATTATGAAATAATAAAAACCAAAATAAATAAATAAATAAATAAATATATATATATATATATATATATATTAAATAAAATTATATTCCAATCTCATAGAAAATATATTAGAAGATAAGTTAAAAAAATATCTATGGTATGCAATATAAAATTTATAATTCTTAATAAGTAAAATAACGCTCATTACAAATACCTTAAAATGTTAATATTGATGCCTCTTTATAATGTCTTTGAATAATTCAAAATACACAAAATAATGTTGATATTGATGCTTCTTAATAATGTCTTTGAATAATTCAAAATACATAAAATTAAAACAATTTGCATAAACATTCAAACAAGTTGCACAAACATTCATGTAACATGTAAGTGGTGGGGATTATAACTTAAAAAAAAAATTAGAAATCCTTTTTCTGATATCTTTGGATAATCGAAGATACATAAAATTAAAACAATTTGCATAAACACTCATGCAATATGTAAGTTGTGGGGATCATAGCTCTTTAAAAAAATTAGAAACCATTTTTACAAATGCAAAGAAAGAGGATGCTTCTTCATAATTTCTTTGATTACTTATGAAAAAGTAAAATTATATATGTTTTTAAAAATAATTTAAAAGAACATTATTTATTTTTATTATTATTATTATTATTATAATAGATGAGATATAAATCTCGAGGATATTTGATATTTGATTTAATATTAATGTTTCATATCAATGGAATTCAAGAAAGTCATAAATAAGTTTAGCGTAAAGTATTTATTGGGATCTCAGTTGTAATTAAATTTATATTTGAAAAAAGGAAATATTTAAATTAATTTATAATTAAAAAATTAAAATTAATTTTTTTATTTTATTTTATGAAATAATGTATTTTATGAGTGAGATGTTTTTTTTATAGTGTATGAAAATAATTTATTATTATAATATATATATATATATAGTAATGAGAATTTGTATTAATAAAAATTTGTTCCAAGAACATATAATAAGTACATCAGAATGACTATTACAAAGAAATTTTCTTTTATCGATCTAAAAATAAAGGAGAGAAAAACATTTTTCTACCCAAAAAAATAAGTGGCGGTGAAGATCCAATATTAGACATTCTAAAACTTGTATTCACTACTTCTTGAGAACATGAATAGATTTTTACAAATTGCTTGCACATGATGATGAAAAAACAAAACATTTCTAAGATTTAAGAGAAATCAACTTATTGTTAGACCCATATGACACGAAAATTCTCGACACCATATTTCAAGGTTTTATTGCTTTGATATTTCTTACTTCTTTAAGGAGGGGAAGGATGCAATTTTTTTTAGCACATCTGAACAAGAAGGAGAAGAGGGGGGTTTGATCTCCTCCTCATCCTTCATTCCAACTTCTTCTTTCTTTTCTGTAAGAGGGATTTTGTTGGTATCCTTGGACGAAGACTTTTCCTCAAGGGATGAATTCATATTCTTTGGAGACACTTGATCTGGGATTAAATAATCAACTTGGGACTCATCACCTATAATTTTTGTCTCTTGGGACTTCAAAAATTCATATTTATTAATGGATGAAAGATTTAATGATATTAAGGTACTGACGTGCGACCCCTTAGTTAAATGATTCTTCTATTTCTTTGTAATTGGTTTAAATGATCCTTGCTCATCATTACTATGAGAATATGGAAAAGGATTAGAAGAAAGCTGAGAAGCCGGAGCCTTAAGACAACTTTTTTCAAAGTGCCCATACTCATGGCACAAATTACATTTAAAGAGAACCTATTCATAATCTAGGGCCTGAATATGGGACCAACTATCCAAATTAAGTTGAATCGCCTTAGGAAGGCCTTTTGAATAATCTATTGCAATGCAAATTATGACATAAGAGAAGTTATTCTCCTTGTCCATATCACTGGAAATAAATTGACCTAATTTATCTCTTATAGTCTTGAAAATACCTTCACCACATGAAAGAAGGGGAATATATGACAATATGATCGACACTGGTGAAAAATAATTTTTCATCATGGGATTGAAATCCAAAGCCTAGTGGGTGAGAAACATTCCTCTAATGCCCATGAAATAAGGGTCTAGATTTGTATATATGATCCATATCCTCCTCCTTTTCAAAAAGAAAACATAATAACCGTTTCCACAACAAAAAATACCAACAGGCTCATGATTTTCCCAATAAATAGAGATCCATTATAAAACATAATTATAGCTATTCCAAAGCCATTGAACTTATGAATCAACCCTCTTACCTTCAATGTAGTCGCATTCTTCTTTATAGAGGAGAAAAAACCCAAATCAAGAGAGGGAATTGACTCCATCTTTTCAAAAGATATTATTGGGAGACCTATTGAACAAGTAATTGTCTCAACCACTTAAGAACTAGAGAAACACTGCTATACCATAATGTTGAGATTGCAACAAGATGATGAGCTTAGTGGAAAGAATTCACCTTCACTAAGTGGGTCCGCAGGCTATTTTTGGCGCAAAGTCTATTTTTAGACATATGGATCATATTCTTTGAGTTGCAGGATGCTATTTGTGGATGGTTGGTCAAGTTGGAAAAATAGATGGGCTTCTATTTTTAGACATATTGGGCGGAATCTATTTTTAGATTGCCAGTCTAAAAATAGATATGTCGAATATTATTAGCTCTTAATAATATTTGGACTATAAACATTATCTTATTCGCTTGGAGCACTTCAGTTAAGTGCACAGATGTGGCACATGAGCTGAAAGAAGGAATTACACTATTCCTAAGGGTTAAGTGGAGCTATTGCATGGATACTTCAGTTAGAACGCATGTGAGAGAGTTTGGTGGAGTTGATTGAGGAAGTTAATGGAGTTGTGTTCAGTTTAACTAAGCTAAACATAGTTGAGCTAGTTGTATCTAGTCTAACTGATTGATACACTAGTGAGAGTGGTGAGAATTAATTATTAATTAATTCACTAATTATAAACTCATTAATCAAATAAAGAATACATCAGTTAAATTCAGTGCATGGACAGTTTCAGTGGAGACCAGTGAAGAAATAGGTGAAAGAGCAGTGTGACTATCAGTTGTGACTATACTGTTGCATGATTTGCAACAAATAGTGATTGGAGATGCCAATTATGATTGCGCAGTACAAGCCAGGTGGTTCAAAGTTATTTATGAGCCATTCTTTAGCATTGACTACGCAATAGAGGCAAGCTATCAGGTGGCAGAGATTGGAGCATGTGTTTTGCTAGATCTAGCCTGATTAGTGTGTAGCAATTGGAGATTGTACTGAGAGCTTGTGAGGAGTTTTGTATGATGATTGTTACATGATCTCTATGACATATAATATACATATAGTTTGGGGTTTTCAGCTTTAAGCTTTCCCATAAAATACTGTGTTCATGTGTGAATTTTTATGGTTTTAATGTGCGCATGAGATTGTTTTTATTTCCGCAATTAATGATCAATGGTAGAAGAGATTCTATATTGTGCATGAAGTTAAAATAGTGTGTGATCAGGAGAATCTTGGTGGATAACATATCAGTTATTCAAACTTCTAAATGGTATCAGAGCGATATTGATCATTGGAGCAATTGCAGAACATCGAAGCGGTTGAGTTTTGAGCTGGTGGAATTCGAATTTGCAACAATGTTTTCTTGGTGTCGAAGTTGAGATGTATTTCAACGGATTGCGATTGGAGTATGCCCTTGAGGGCAGCTCGAATTATATTGCATGGAAGGATAGGATGGAGGTGGTGCTGGATGACAATGGGTTGAAGGATTTCATAGATGCAGAAATTCCAAAACCTACTTCTAGTGATGGTGCCGTACTTGATGCATGGCAAAAGAAGACAGCAAAGTGTCGAAGGATTCTGTTGGAAGGTGTGAAGGATCACATAGTGTCCAACCTTCATGGTAAAGCTTCTCCATTCTTGATGTGGAAAGCTTTGAAAGATTTATTTCAAAGCAAGAGTGACCAGAGGAAATTGGCGCTCAAGGATAAACTCAGGAACATAAAAATGGAGAAAGGCAACAGTATGCCCAAGTACCTCACGAAGTTCATCCAATGTAGGGATGAGTTGGGAAGTGTGGGGGTTACAGTTGATGACGAGGACTTGGTGAGCTTGGCTCTCCTTGGGCTTTTGAAGAGTTGGCATTCCTATCAGGACTCTGTCAATGGTCGAGAGAAATTGCTAAGATGGGAGCGACTTTGGTCGGATCTTGTGCAAGAGGAGATAAGGCGAAGTACCAGGGACAGATCTTCATCAAAGAACTCAGATGAAGAAAATTGCGCTTTGGCTGCCAAAGCAAGGAAGGGGAAGAGCAAGAAGAATGCTTCTCAATCCGGTGCGAAAGGCAAGAAGCAGGACATGTCCAAGGTGAAGTACTTTCATTGTCACCAACATGGACATTACGCCACTAATTGTCCACAGAAGAAGAAAAATAAGCAGGCTGCTGGATATGCAGCTGGAGAGGCCTTAGCCTCGTAGTTTGAGCTGGATTTTTCGCTGATCACATGCTTGGTCTCAAGTGTGATGGGTTCAGTGTGGTTTCTTGACAGTGGTGCGTCTTTTCATATGACCGGAGACAAATATTTGTTTACTGATCTGGATGAGAAAGATCTTGGAGTGCACATCGAGATGGGCGATGATGGTAGATACAATGCAACCAGTATCAGTACCATTTCCTTTGAGAGGGAGTTTAGTAAACCCTCTGTATTGAAGGAAGTGGTGCATGTTCCAGGATTGAAGAAGAATCTGATCTCAGTGGCCATGTTAGAAGACAAGGGATATGATGTTGTCTTTAGCGAGGGAAAGGCTTTCCTGCGTAGTAAGGCAACTGGTGAAACCCGGAGGTTAGGGGTTCGAGTTAAGAACCTTTATCAATTGCAGGTAGATGGCTACGCAGCAAGGGCAGGCAAGGCAAAAGGAGTGGTGAGCCAGGATGATGGTGAGCTGTGGCACAGGGGATTGGGCCACCTTCACCATGGAGCTTTGAAGATACTGCAACAGATTTCTACTGGGCTTCCCAAAGGTACACTTGCACAGTCAGATTAGTGCAAGGGATGTACTTTGGGAAAATTTGTGAAAGCCACCTTTCACGAGAAGGATAGTTGTGCCACGACGATCCTTGAGAGAATTCACACAAACGTGTGTGGACCTTTCTCAGTAGCTTCGACAGTAAAGCACAGGTACTATGTGATATTTGTTGATGATTTTTCTCGTAAGTTCTGGATCTTCTTCATGCAGAAGAAGAGCAAGACATACTCAAAGTTCTGTGAGTTCAAGGCACTAGTTGAGAAAGAATCGGGGAAGCAGGTGAAGGCTCTTAGGAGCGAAAATGGTGGTGAATTCATCTCTGGCGAATTCAAGGACTTTTGCAGCGTAGAAGGAATTCGAAGAGAGCTCATAGCACCTCATAACCCACAGCAGAATGGGGTTGCAGAGCAAAAGAACAGAACGATTGTGGGTGCTGCACGGGCGATGTTGCATGATCAAAGCCTTCCCATACACTTTTGGGCTGAGGCATGCAACACCGCGGTTTATTTGCAAAACCATTGTCCTCATAGGATACTTGGCATAAGTACACCCGAGGATGCATTTTCTGGTAAGAAGCCTGATATTTCCCATTTGAGGATTTTGTGTTCACCTATTTACATTCATCTGACGAAGGATGCTAGGAAGAAGCTGGAGCTGACTGCAGAGGTTGGGATATTTGTGGGGTACACTGATACACCCCACAACTATCGTGTGTGTTTGCCAGACAGTCGCAAGACTGTTGTGCGATGGGATATCAAATTTCATGAGGAGAAAGCCATGAAGTGTTCGCTTGAGAGGGAGCCACACTTGCATGCAGATGAGGAGCTATTAGTTCCTAAGGATGAGTCTCTGGATGTGGATTAGCCACAAGAGGAAGTTCATGGAGTGGAAGAGACCACTCATGCAATGCCAACCATCAGAGGGCGGAAGCGCACTATAGAAGCTGAGCGACTGACTCAAGATACACAGAAGGTTGTAGAAGCACCTACATCATAGTGCAGTCAGAGACAATCACTTGACCGATATACTGGATACATGGCTCTTATGAGCAAGTGTATCGTGACAGAGCCATCCTCTTTTGAGGAAGTTGTGGAGGATCCCACATGGGTAGATGCCATGGTGGAAGAGTATGATTCGATTGTCAGAAACAGTGCATGGGAGATTGTTCCAAGGCCGGAAGGGAAATCAGTGGTGGGTTCGAGATGGATCTACAAAGTGAAGCAAGCAGTTGACGGGAGTGTGGAGAAGTACAAGGAAAGATTTGTTGCCCGAGGCTTCTCACAGATTGAGGGGATCGATTATGAGGAAACCTTTGCACCTGTCACAAGGTATTCTTCCATACGGACGATTCTTGCTCTCTCAGCGCAGATGGGGTGGGTGTGACCACCGATGGAGGACACGGGGTCTCTAATCCGGGTGATTGAGGAGGGAGGTAGGCCAGAGCAACCCAATCAATTCGAAATCTTCAGTAGCGAGTCGCATGTGTGCATGCTCAAAAGAGCGTTGTATGGGCTGAAACAAGCACCTCGTGCTTGGTACGCATGGATAGACAGTTATTTCACCGATCTTGGATTCACCAAGAGTGAGGCTGATCCGAACCTATACCAGATTGTGGTGGAGGGTAAGTTGCTGATCATTATACTTTATGTAGATGATTTGATATTGGATGATGATGAAATGTTGATACACCCATGCAAGGCTGATCTTGCAAAGGAGTTTGAGATGAAGGACTTGGGCCTCCTTCAGCTATTTCCTCGCGGGATTGGAAATTTCATGTAATGCTAAAGTGATGGACTCGTTTGTTTCTCAAGGCAAGTATGCCCTGGAGAAATCTGAGAAACCAACATGCATGGATGCAAGCTCATGGATACTCCTTTTCCGGTGGATGGAGGAAGGAGGATGCTACTTCTGGCAGAGGTAGTGGATGCCACTATTTACTCAATACAGGGGGTCGCTTATCTCGGGTTAATACACGACCCGACATATGCTATGCTGTTAACTAGCTTTCACAAGCTATGGTTAAGCCAACCAAGCTCTTCTGGAAGGCAGGCAAGCATGTATTGAGATATCTCAGAGGCACATCGGGATATGGATTATGGTACAGACAGTCGGATGAGGTGAAGCTGTGTGGCTTCACAGATGCAGATTGGGAAGGGAGCCCAACAAACAAAAAGAGAACATTTGGAGGGATTTTCAGTATCGGGTCGACAACAGTTTCTTGGTACAGTAGGAATCAGAGATCCGTGGCACTTAGTTCAGTAGAGGTCGAGTATATGGCATCGAGTTTGGATGCATGCGAGGCTATATGGATGAGGACGATCCTGGTCGAGTTGTTCGGTTCACACTTAGATCCTACTGTGATTTATTGTGATAATCAGAGCTGCATTAAACTCTCAGTTAATCTAGTATTTCATGATAGATCTAAGCACATTGACATCCGGTATCATCATATCAGAGATTGTGTGCAGCGGAAGATCATGTTACTTTCATATATTCCCACGGAGGATCAGGATGCTGATATCTTGACGAAGGCGCTCACCAGGAGAAAATTATAATACCACAGAGGTAGGATAGGAGTGGCAGATAATCCTTATCTTGTTGAGAGGGAGTGTTGAGATTGCAACAAGATGATGAAATTAGTGGAAAGAAGTCGCCTTCACTAAGTGGGCCCGCAGACTATTTTTGGCGCAAAGTCTATTTTTAGACATATGGATCATATTCTATGAGTTGCAGGATGCTATTTTTGGATGGTTGGTAAAGTTGGAAAAATAGATGGACTTCTATTTTTAGACATATTGGGCGGAATCTATTTTTAGATTGCCAGTCTAAAAATAGATATGTCGAATATTATTAGCTCTTAATAATATTTGGACTATAAACATTATCTTATTTTCTTGGAGCACTTCAGTTAAGTGCACAGATGTGGCACAGGAGCTGACAGAAGGAATTACGCTATTCCTAAGGGTTAAGTGGAGCTATTGCATGGATACTTCAGTTAGAACTCATGTGAGAGTGTTTGGTGGAGTTGATTGAGGAAGTTAATGGAGTTGTGTTCAGTTTAACTAATATAAACATAGTTGAGCTATTTGTATCTAGTTTAACTGATTGATACAATTAGTGAGAGTGGTGTGAATTAATTATTAATTAATTCACTAATTATAAACTCATTAATCAACTAAAGAATACATCAGTTAACTTCAGTGCATGGATAGTTTCAGTGGAGACCAGTGAAGAGATAGGTGAAAGAGTAGTGTGACTATCAGTTGTGACTATACTGTTGCATGATTTGTAACAACCAGTGATTGGAGATGCCAATGAGGATTGCACAGTACAAGCCAGGTGGTTCGAAGTTATTTATGAGCCATTCTTTAGCATTGATTACGCAGTAGAGGCAGGCTATCAGGTGGCAGAGATTGGAGCATGTGTTTTGCTAGATCTAGCTTGATTAGTGTGTAGCAATTGGAGATTGTGCTGAGAGCTTTTGAGGAGCTTTGTATGATGATTGTTACATGATCTCTATGACATATAATATACGGATAGTTGGGGGTTTTCAACTTTAAGCTTTCCCATAAAATACTGTGTTCATATGTGTGAATTTTTATGGTTTTAATGTGTGCATGAGATTGTTTTTATTTCTGCAATTAATGATCAATGGTAGAAGAGATTCTGTATTGTGCATGAAGTTAAAATAGTGTGTGATCAGGAGAGTCTCGGTGGATAACATATCAGTTATTCAAAATTCTACATGGTATCAGAGCGATATTGATCATTGGAGCAATTGCAGAACATTGAAGCGGTTGAGTTTTGAGCTGGTGGAATTCGAATTTGCAGCAGTGTTTTCTTGGTGTCGAAGTTGAGATGTCTTTCAACGGATTGCGATTGGAGTATGCCCTTGAGGGCAGCTCGAATTATATTGCATGGAAGGATAGGATGGAGGCGGTGCTGGATGAAAATGGGTTGAAGGAGTTCATAGATGCAGAAATTCCAAAGCCTACTTCTAGTGATGCTGCCGTACTTGACGCATGGCAAAAGAAGACAGCAAAGTGTCGAAGGATTCTATTGGAGGGCGTGAAGGATCACATAGTGTCCAGCCTTCATGGTAAGGCTTCTCCATTCTTGATGTGGAAAGCTTTGACATATTTATTCCAAAGCAAGAGCGACCAGAGGAAGTTGGCGCTCAAGGATAAACTCAGGAACATAAAGATGGAGAAAGGCGACAGTATGCCCAAGTACCTCACGAAGTTCATCCAATGCAGGGATGAGCTGGGAAGTGTGGGGGTTACTGTTGATGATGAGGACTTGGTGAGCTTGGCTCTCCTTGGGCTTATGAAGAGTTGGCATACTCATCAGGACTACATGGTGATGGTAGAGAGAAATTTCCCGGGATGGAGCGACTTTGGTCGGATCTTGTGCAAGAGGAGATAAGGCGGAATACCAGGGACGGATCTTCATCGAAGAGTGCAGATGAAGAAAATTGCGCTTTGGCTGCCAAAGCAAGGAAGGGGAAGAGCAAGAAGAATGCTTCTCAATCCGGTGCGAAAGGCAAGAAGCAGGACATGTCCAAGGTGAAGTGCTTTCACTGTCACCAACACGGACATTACGCCACTAATTGTCCACAGAAGAAGAAAAATAAGCAGGCTGTTGCATCTGCAGCTGGAGAGGCCTTAGCCGCATAGTTTGAGTTGGATTTTTCACTAATCACATGCTTGGTCTCAATTATGATGAGTTTAGTGTGGTTTCTTGACATTGGTGTGTCTTTTCACCTGACCGGAGACAAATATTTGTTTACTGATCTGGATGAGAAAGATCTTGGAGTGCACATCGAGATGGGCGATGATGGTAGATACAATGCAACCAGTATCAGTACCATTTCCTTTGAGAGGGAGTCTATTAAACCCTTCGTATTTAAGGAAGTGATGCATGTTCCAGGATTGAAGAAGAATCTGAACTCGGTGGCCATGTTAGAAGACAAGGGATATGATGTTGTCTTTAGCGAGGGAAAGGATTTCCTCAAGGTGAGTAAGACCATCAGAAACCGCGAGGATAGGGTTCGAAGCACAAATCCCAGACAATTGGGGAGGATGGTCAGCATAACAATGGCAGTATGGCAAAAAAGTATGCGTACGAGGGTGAGTCGATGATGGGCTGCAGCCGTGGCAATCGGAGATTGGGCCAATTCCTTCACCATGGAACTTTGAAGATACTACAATAGATTTGACGGGGCTTCAGCTAGTACACTTGTGCGCCGACGCTGCAAGGGATGTACTTTGGGAAAACGGTATTACCTTCATGAGAAGGAGAGAATGGCGCTATAGACATCTTGAGAATTCACAGATGCGTCTGGACCTTTCTCAAGAGTTTTATGAGGCTAATGCGTAATCTTATGTGATATTTTTTGATGATTTTTTCTATGTTGATTTTTCATTTAAGAAGAGCGAGACATACTCAAAGTTCTGTGAGTTCAAGGCATTGGTTGAGAAAGAACCGGGGAAGCAAGTGAAGGCTCTTAGGAGCGACAATGGTGGTGAATTCATCTCTGGCGAATTCAAGGACTTTTGCAGCGTAGAAGCAATTCGAAGAGAACTCATAGCACCTCATAACCCATAGCAGAATGGGGTTGCAGAGAGAAAGAACAGAACAATTGTGGGTGCTGCACAGGCAGTGTTGCATGATCAGAGCCTTCCCATACACTTTTGGGCTGAGGCATTCAACACTGCAGTTTATGTGCAAAACCATTTTCCTCACAGGATACTTGGCATAAGTACACCCGAGGTAACGATAACTGTTTTCCATGTGAACGGTCTACAAAATTTCTGGCGGATAAAACGATCAGTTAATGCATAAACCGCGACGTTTGGAGCTTTTATATTTGCCATATGACCACCAATGTAGGGACTGCTGGCAGTTTGGGACCTTCAACGGTCCCCAACCCACAAAATGGTTTACATTAAACCATAAATTAAACTTGGGGACTATAATGGTTAAGTCATGCGTATAGAGCGAGCAGTAAGACATTCGTGTGCCCAGAGGGTGGTATCTCTTTCGAACCCTGTCTGCTCCATCAAAATTTTACATAACCAATCTAGGGCCTCGTGGCAACCTCTCAATGGCCGAAAACAAAACATACAATCATTTAGCAAATAAAATGGCACCACTCGTCCTCCTGAAATTGGCTCGAAAGGAATATTTCGAGGAATATTCCAAGAATATTTCTTGGAATATATATATATATATATATATATATATATATATATATATATATATATATATATATATATATATATATATATATATATATATATATATATTATTATTTATTTATTATTTATTTATTTTATTATATTTTTTATTTTTTTATTTATTTTTATTTTTATTTTTTTCTGACTGTACAAATGCCCAGTCAACCCTGGCCAATTGTCAAAATTTGCAGTTTACTAGACTTTTCAAATTGCGGTAACTTCTTTATACGGTGTCGGGTTTTTGAACCATTCATGGCGTCATAATGAGGAACATGAGATCTATCCGGTCACTCAGGTTCATCACACTTTCTAACACATTGAAATTTGAGCTATCACTTAGGATCTGATCCAAATCTGATCACTCCTCCCCATTAGGAATCTTTTGGACCCCAAAAGACTGATTGCCTATTTAATAGATGAGAGTACAACTCCCTCACCTTTCCAACCTCCATCCAATTTTCCTTGCTTGGCTTAGTGCCTTTGAGCCCCAACTTGAAGGTAGTCAACACTTCCCCTCTTGGATGCTCTTGTCCTCCTGTCAAGAATTATGTCTTCCTTGAGATCATCCAGAAATTTCTGGTAAGAAATCTTCAATAGAAGGTAGCTGAACATCATTTCCTTGATCATAGATCAAAGGTGGCTCAAACAAACGTAAGTTTTCAATAGAAAAACATGCATACCTGACTGAAATTCACATATGTACAAATGAATGTATGTCTTACTGGGTCAAGAAGTCAAACCACTTCTTACCAAGCCACTTCCATGGCGATTTTTCTTGCTGAAAATATTCTTCATGTGAAACATCTATTCTCAAATCCGAATGATGGAACCTTTGGTTCCATTTTCGCCAGTCTTTTTATCCTCTTGCTTTAAATGCTTGGGATGAATGGTTGGATGCAATGTCCAACATTGGGAAATTAAATGTCCCCTCTTCTGGCAATGTGTGCAAGTATTTTTCACCTTCTGTGCAAGTTGTCTTTGCTTCGACTGTTTCCTGTATGCCTTTATCCTCTTCCAGCATTTTGAAACTTCATGGTTACACAAACCACAATAGGAACAAAAAATATTTCTTCCGTTCATGCATGAAGATTTGTCATGCTTAACATAAACATAATTAACATGACTATGGGAAGAATTATACCTCATATGTTGCTTTGCGTGTCCACTTTTTTACCTTCTTGAGGAGATGAACTTGAAGAGGTTCCAGCTTTCTTTTGAAGACCAACATCAGTGTTAATGTCTTGATAGCTGTTAGAACTCCCTTGATCACCATCAGTTGCATGTATACAAACATCTTGTTGCAACATAGGCTTCAAACAATGGCATTCAACATGAAAACAAAAGTTTGTGGGTTTGAACTTGCAACAAAAGTTCTTCTTGGAGTTGTCTCAAATGCCTTCATGGCTGTAGATTTTTTGCCATAAGATTGAACATAGCCTAGAACAAATTTCTTAGGCCTTTCCTCAACCAAAATAGGATCAATCATGCCTTGTGCATGTTTACCTAAACCCTTGCCTTCATAGCCCATTTTTAACATCAACTTGGACCTTATACCTCTAGTGTGCTTTTCAAATGAACCTACACATCTTTATGAAGAGGAAATTGAAGAAAAATTTGAGTGATTTACCTCTACTTCAAGCATGTGTTTGGTTAAGGCCTCTTGGGCATGATGGAGCTGCATCTCCATCTCATGCATTCTTTGAAGAAGTCCTTCTTTCTCTTGCTTCATAGCAACTAATTTCTCATGAAGTCTAGTGCTTTCCCTTCCATCTTCATACAAAATTTGCACCATATCCTTCAGGATGTAGAAGTCTCGCTTCATCTCTTCACCAAAGAGTCTTGTAATGGAGGAGGTTTTAGAAACCTCACTTGAAGAAGTTGTCATCATTATGTAAATGAATTAAATAACTTCAACAACAATACACAAAGCTTCAAAAACAATTTGACAAAGCTTCTTAAAAATATGGCTGTAGATTCAAGCTCTTCTATGCAGCTTGTATCTCTTCTTCAAACAGCCTTTTGCAAACAATCCCTCTTGTGCTTCAAGGGTTGCCTTGAGGTCCTTTGGGTAAGGAGAATGCTTTCAGCCTTCTTCATTCTTGTCCTCTTCTAGACTTAGCTAACAGTAGCTCCCCTTCACCTCTAACAAAATCAATCTTGTAAGCATCAGTGAATTTTCAAACAGTTAAACTCTTTGCAATGTTAAACACCTTTCAAGTCAAACAAGCAAGAAAGAAACCTTGTGCTCTGTCAAGCAAGCAACTTAGTGCTTTTTCAAGCAAGCAACCTAGTGCTCTGTCAAGCAAGCAACCTAGTGCTCTATCAGGCAAGCAACCTAGTGCTCTGATACCGCCTGATCTAAAATGGGTGGCTGACTTGTTATGCTTTGCAAGCACCTCCCATTCGGTTAAACAAATTAAGATCTTGCTTATACTTGATAATGTAGAATTGAATACTTGAAACAAATGTATGTGTTTTAAACTATTTTAATGCTTTAAGTGTGAGGAATTAAACATTTTTTTTTGCTGATATTAAGCATGTACAAAAACCATAAAGTGTAGCAAATAAGCATCAACACATAACAACAAATTTAATAAAAGAGTTCACCCAAATGTTGTGGGCTACGTCTCCTAGAGCCTTTGTCAATTGACTTGGCTCTTTGGGATTATGATGGAAAATTTATTTTACAAGTTTCCTACTCAACTCCAATGGTTATTTGAATTGAACCAATGGGTTTAGAATACCATCGTACCCCTAGAACTGTTGCTAACTCTCTCAAAATGGACCTAGGCTCCCTTTGACTTAACCTCTTTTGTCGGTGACCTTAAGCTTCCCTGAGCTTCTCTATGAAAAAAACTCCTTTAGAAGTCCCTTTCGGTCCCTGAAAAATTTTCTATTGTCTCTAGCATATATCAGACATCCAAAATAGAAAATTCATTTGCTCCAAATGAGCTTTGGCTCCCCAATCAAGGCCTACAACCCTTGGTGGCCCTGGGCTGTCTGAAAATTCCCTATGGCTTCTTCAGCTCTAGAAGTCTCCAATGGCTACGAAAATACCTCCATTAGATTCAAAATCTCCAAAATAGTCATAATAGACTATTCACTTGATGAAAAAGGCCTATGGCTGCTCTGGTTATGCCCCCAACACCTGGTGGCACCCTGTGGCTATAGGTTCACTGAAAACTTCCCTGAAGCATCTCGGCCTTTAGAAGCCTTCAACAGCTGATGAAAATATTTCCATTGGATTCAAAAGGTTCAAGATAGTCAGAATATACTATTTTTCCGCTGAGAATGCCCTCTGACTGCCCTGGTTAGGCCTCATTCTCCTGCTAGCCGCTATTGGCCCTTGGAACTTCTCTGAAGAAAAATCATGCTCACAATTCCTTAGCTGGCTCTACGAACCTCACCAATGGATCTATAATGTACAAGATAGTCAAAATTGATTATTCACACTTGAAAATTGGTTAAGTGGTGCTCCAGATAGAGCACATTCAATTTTGCCCAATGTCCCCCAATTTCCTCCACTAAAAGTGGGGCAAATCCACTTAACTGGAGTTATTTTAGTGCACTCCACACAAATTTATGGTGCTGCCAATAATTCAGCCGAAATAAACCATTACAATAAGTGTTTGGTTGGGCACATGACCCCAAACCCCGCGGTCACGTTGGAGGTTAGCGGAACCAACACAAATAACTGTGGTTGAACGGACTCCCGTTTAAACGCTGGAGGGTTAGTTAACTGTAACTGTCGGAGCTAAAAACCACGTGGAGTGTGAAACATGTGATAAGGTTGAAACATGTAACAGACAAAGTTTAAGGTTGGTGGTTGGTGGTTGGAGGTAGCGATAACTGTTTACCATGTAAATAATTTGCAGAACTACCAGCGGATAGAACGATCAGTTAATGTGGAGACCACGGTGTTTGGATTTTTTATGTTTGCCATATGACCAACAATGTAGGGACCACTGGTGGGTTGGGACCGCCGATGGTCCCCAACCCACAAACTGCTTTACATTAAACCATAAATTAAACCTGGGGACTATAATGGTTAAGTCATGCGTGTAGAGAGAGCGGTAAGACATCCGCGTGCCTGGAGGGTGGTCTCGCAATCGAACCCTATCTGATCCACCAAAATTTTACGCAACCAATCCTGGGCCACATGGCAACCTCCTGCCTGCCACGTGGCGGCCTCTTATGGGCCGAAAACAAAACATACAATCATTCACCAAATAAAATGGCACCACTTGTCCTCCTACAATTGGCCCGAAAGGAATATTCTAGGGAATATTCCCTAGAATATTATTTTTTGATGACTGTACAAATGCTTAGTCAACCCTGGTCAACTGTTGAAATTAGCAGTTTACTAGACTTTTCAAATCGCGATAACTTCTTCATACAGTGTCGGTTTTTCGAACCGTTCACAGCGCCATAATCAGGAAGAAGAGATCTATTCGGTCACTCAGGTTCAACACACTTTCAAAAAAAAATTGAAATTTGAGATATCGCTTAGGTTTTGATCCAAATCTGATCATTGTAACATAGTTCAGAGGCATGTATCCGCCGCATACCTTGTCAGAGATAATCTACCATCGTCCGAGCTAGTTTATTTCCATTTTGTATGTAATCATATTTCAGTTCTTTGATATTAATGAAATGAAGTGTTATTTTTAACACATGTTTGTATTTATGGTTATATCTATATTTTTTTGTGTTCCTATTTAAGTTCGGATGAACCACCCAAGGTAGAATCTATTGATAATTATACATACATACATATATTTTCCATAGTAAACTCCTTTAGGAATCCTTCAAGGAGCTTCCTCACATTTTGTGGATGGTGTTTGGGGTAAACACCACCAGCATACAACATCTACACTTAACCTTGAGGGACCTAGGTGGTTTTAACCTTATGGCCTTTGTGGTCAATATGGAATTTGCATGATAAGTCAAACCACTTGAGCTAACCCTCAAGGCTAATTCATTTCATATATTATTTTTTTTTGTTCATTGATTTATCTTTTTATAAAACAAAAATTGGGAAAATATTATATTAAAAAGAAGTTGTAGCTAGGCTAACAAAAATCATACAAAACTGATTGTTTTATATGTTTTCAACAAAAAAAAGGAAGCTCTTAAAGACTAAAAATTAATAATATGAGCTATAATTAAATGTAATTTAATAAAATATATTTATGTCTGATTTATATTATAAGGTAAGATGGGGTATAACATGTTAGAATAATATTGAAGATATATTAATAATGTATGCCCTTTAAATAATAGTTTATAATGATAAAGAACATCTACATTGTTAATATAAAAATGAGAAATATTAGAAATATATTATTGTATTAGTAATTATTCATCTAGAGATAGAAATATAATGGGATATTAAAAATTCTATGAAAAATGGATACCTAGGGTATTTGGTAAAAATAGGGATTTTAAAAATTGTAAGTATGTATTGGAAGTGGGGGTCAACAAAAGGAATTTTAGGGGTATTTTTCAATATATACTAGAATTATGGGTATTATTTAATATTCTACGAGTGAACATGCAATGCCACAAGTTCATTAAGTGAATCCCCTGTTTGCATGCTTATAGTAGCTCTATGTAAGCATAAGTGTCACATGTGCTAGAATAGTCTGATTATACAGAAAATTCTAGTAGGTGTGGATGTGTAAAATAATAACTTCATATTTGATGTTAGGTTGTCTACTATAGATGTTAGTTTATCACTTCATTTGGATATAGGACATCATACCATTGTGATGGAGTGTGAGGACCTATTAGTGTCGTATGAGGAAAAACATGGAGAGTGTCAACAAGAGGGTGAAAAAAGTTCCATATCTGGTTGAGCTAGTGAATAAAGTGATGTCCCTATAAAGGTGTTGATATGGAATGATGATTTCAGGGATTCTAGTGGGGAAATGGGACTAGGATGAATTGAGGATGGTGGCATGGAGAGACTATATATTGTAGAAATTATACAACATGCATGTATATCTTGGATTCACCCGATCTAACAATGTACTAAAGTTAAATATTGAATCGCTTCTACAAATATTTTGATAAATTAAAAACACAATCTCTAATCACATGAAGCAAAGAAGAATAAAATCAAACACAACACAGATAATTTCCTGGGGAAATATTGCTGCTCAAAACCCCACTATCTTCTATTGTATATTCAACATGGATCATGAAACAATAGCATACGAAACTCTTCTAACAAGAGCCCTCCAGTAGTCAGCTAATTGTCTTACACTGCCATACAAAAAATGACCAATGCTTAGCCAATTTATTGCCTCCAAACAACCTGCCTTGCTTGCACAATCCCTAATGAATGCAATCCATAAAAGATAGGAATTTTGGCCTTCCTTGACTGCGCAAGTATCATGGGCACTCCAATGGGTGTTTGGCTGCATGGGTAAAACCCAATAATCCTACAAATGATAGTCAACTTCCCTTTCACCTAGATCTCAACTGGGTCTCCATTGGATTTGACATGCATGCAACTAATACTAGTAAAGCCTCGGTTGCATGTGAGATCACTGATTGTGAATTAATTAATATTCAATTCACTTGATCTCTCACTAGTGTATCTAACAGTTACAATTAGCACAACTAAGTTTAACTCACTTAACTGAGTTAAACTGATTACAACATGCATTAACTAATGCACCACTGCACTTCGAACTCTGTTAAACTAGAATTACTCTGCATGTCTCACCAACTACCTCTATCTCGAAATCCATGAAATAACTGAGTTTATCACTCTCAGTTAACTATTACAAGTTATTTGTGAGACTAGATTAAATTTTATTGTCCATCCTAATTAAGGGATAACTAAAATAGACATGCACCAAAAATAGCACTGTGGGCCCCACCCTAGTGTAGGTGCTTAATGCACTAGGCGTGGGTGCTGAAATTTTTTTGTTGAATATAAACACTCCCTCTTAACAAGAAATGGATAATCCTTCACCCCGATCCTATCTCTATGGTATTCGAATTCGTTCCAAGTGAGCACCTTCGTTAGAATATTTGCATCCTGATCTTCCGTGGGAATGTACTGAAGTAAAATTATTCTTCTCTGCACACAATCTCTGAGATGATGGTACTAGATATCTATATGCTTGTACCTATCATGAAACACAAGATTAATCAATATTTTAATGCAACTTTGATTATCACAATGAATCATTGTCGAATCCATCTAAGAACCAAACAAACCAACCAAGATATTTCTCATCCAGATAGCCTCACATGTAGCTTGACTTGCTACCACATATTATGCTTCCGCTGAACTAAGTGCCACAGATCATTGTTTCCTATTGTACCAGGAAACTGTTGTTGATCCTATGCTGAAAATCCCCCCTAATGTGTTCTTGCTGTGATGGACTGCCCGCCCAATCTGCATCCGTGAAGCCTTGAAGCTTCACTCCCTCTATTCGTCTGTACCATAGACCATACTTTGATGTGCCCCTTAGGTATCTCAAGACATGCTTCCCCGCCTTCCAAAAGAGCTTTGTAGGCTTAACCATAGCTTGACTCAGCTGGTTAATTGCGTAGAAAATGTCTAGTCTGGTGTTCGCTAGATACATAAGTGAACCAAATAACTGCCTGTAGATAGTATCTCCACTAACTCTCCAGAAGTAGCATCCTCTTTCCTCCAATTTCCTGGAAGAGGAGTATCCATGGGTTTTCAGCTCTCCATGTGAAACTTACCCAGTATCTCCTTTGCATACTTTCCTTGAGACACACAAAGTACACCATCCCGCTACCATATTTCCAATCCAAGGAAATAATGAAGGATTCCCATGTCCTTCATTTCGAACTCCCTTCCAAGATCCTCCTTGCCTGAGTGTATTAGCTGCTCATCACCAGTCAAATTAGATCATCAACATAAAAACCAATAATCAATAGCTTACCCTCAACCATAATCTGGTACAAGTTTGCATCTAATTCACTTTTGGTGAAGCCTAGTCCAGTGAAATAGCTGTCTATCCGAGTGTACCAAGCATAGGGTACTTGCTCCAACCCATACAGTGCTCTTTTGAGTTGGCACACATGCGACTCATTGTTGAAGATCTCTAAACCTTCAGGATGCTCTATGTACACCTCTTCCTCAATGATCCCATTGAGAAACATATTTTTTACATCCATCTGATGAATGTGCTAGCCCATCTATGCTGAGAGTGCAAGGATGGATCATATGGAAGAGTACCTTGCAACAGGTGCAAAAGTCTCATCATAATCTATCCCCTTGATCCATGAGTATCCCTGGGCCACAAATCTAGCCTTGTATTTCTCCACACTCCCATCAACAACTTGCTTTACCTTGTAGATCCATCTCGATCCAACCACTGATTTGTCGACCGGTCTTGGTACAATCTCCCATCCACTGTTCTTGACAATGGAGTCATACTCCACCATTGCAACAACCCAAGTTGGTTGCTGCACTGCTTCCTGAAATGAATATGGTTCAATAACAATACATTTTCTCATAAGAGAAATGTATCCAGTAAATCGGTCAGGAGACTGTCTCTGTCGGCGCTGTGAAGTAGGGGCTCCTACATTCTCTGCAACATCAACTCTCAATCTATTAGCTTCCGTGGTGCGCCTTCTGCCATTTCTGATCGATGGCTATGCATGAGTTTTTTCCTCCACTCCATGATCCTCCGCATGTGGCTGATCCACATCTTGAGGCTTATCCTTGGGAACCAAAAATTCCTCCTCTACATGCAGGTCTAGCTCCCTCTTAAGGGACAACCACATGGATTTATCCTCATCAAATTTTATATCTCGTCGCACAACAATAATTCTTCTGTTTGGAAAATACACTTGATAATTATGGGGCGTTTGAGTGTACCCCACAAAGATCCCGATCTCAGCTGTTGGTTCCAACTTCTTCCTGGCGTCCTTGGTCACATGCACATAAATAGATGAGCCAAAAATATTAAAGTGTGAAACATCAGGTTTCTTACTAGTGAAATCCTCTTCAGGTGTACTCATGCCAAGTATCCTATGAGGACAGCGGTTCTGCACAAATTTCATAGTGTTGCATGCTTCCGCCCATGGATGCATCTGTAGGCCTTGATCATGCAACATCGCTCTTGCTGCACCCACGATCATTTTGTTCTTTCTTTCCGTGACCCCACTCTGTTGTGGGTTATGAGGTGCGATCAATTCTCTTTGAATTCCTCTTTGTTGCAGAATTTCTTGAATTCATTAGAGATGTATTCTCCACCATTATTTCTCTGAAGAGCCTTCACTTGCTTCCCTGACGCTTTCTCCACCAGTGCCTTAAACTCAAGAAACTTAGAGAATTTCTTATCTTTCTTCTACATGAAGAATATCCAACACTTACGAGACAAGCCATCAACAAATATTACATATTAATTATGTTTTGTTGTCGAAGCAACAAAGAATGGTCCACACACGTCTATGTGAGCTCTCTCAAGGATCCCAAAGCTCATTTCTCCTTCTCATGAAAGGTGGCCTTTACATATTTTCCCATAGTACATCCCTTGCATGTGTCTGACTGTGCAAGTGTACCCCTGGGAATACCAGTAGCAATCTGCTGCATGAATTTGAAGGCTCCATGGTGAAGATGGCCCAATCTCATGTGCGATAATTCGCCCTCATCCCAGCTCACCACTTGATCCACCTTGCCCATAATTGTTGTGCATCCATCTACCTCTAGCTTGTAGATATTCTTTACTCGAATCCCTATCCTCTTGGCTTGTCTTGTTGTTTTGTGTCGCAGTAAGGCTTTTCCTTCACTAAAAACAAAATCATAGCTTCTATCATCCAAGATTGCGAATGAGACTAATTTTTTCTTCAAACCTAGTACATACATTACATATTTTAAATGAAAGGGTTTACCTGACTGCCTCTGGAAGGTAATGGTACCAATCCTAGTAGCACTGTACCACCCGTCTTCACCCATTTCAATATGCATCTGGAGATCCTTCTCCTCCAAGTCACTGAAAAGTTCCTTGTCTTTTGTCATGTGAAAGGAAGCACTACTATCCAAATACTACACAAATCCTAATGCACTTGACACCATTCATGCGATTAATGATAAGTCAAGCTCAAATTATGAGGCCAAAGCCTCACCAACTGCAGATCCTCCAACCTTCTTGTTCTTCTTCTTTTGTGGACAATTAGTAGCAATATTCCCATGCTCGTGACAGTGAAAACACTTCACCTTGGACATGTCCTGCTTCTTGCCATTCTTCAACTCGGATTTGAAATGGAATTTCTTCCCTTTCCCCTTCTTCGCCTTGGAAACCAAAGCACAATCTTCTTCATCTTCATTCTTAGATGAAGATCCATCTCTAGTGTTCCGTTTGAACTCCTCCTGCACCAAATCCGACCATAGTAATTCCCAATTTGGAAAATTTTCCCTTCCATTGACAGAGTCTTGATAACTTTTCCAACTATTGGGAAGTCCTAGGAGAGCCAAGCTCACCAAATAATCAGTTATACAAACGCTCCCCAGTTCATCCTGACATTAGACAATTTTTTTTAGATATTTTGGTAGGGAGTCGCACTTCTCCATCTTGATCTTACTGAGTTTATCTTTGAGTGCCAATTTCCTATGGTCGCTGTTACTCTGGAATAGATCCGTCAAAGCCTTCCATATTACATATGGTGTGGCTTTCCCGTGGAGGCTTGAGACAATGTGATCTCGTACTCCCTCCAACAAGATCCTCCTCACCTTTTCCACTTTCTTTTTCCATGCATCAAAGTTTGCATCATCTATCACAACAGGTTTAGGAACATCATTATCAATGTATTCCGTCAACCTATTGTCTTTGAGTACGGCCTCCATCCTGTCCTTCCAAGAAATATAGTTTGAGCTGCCCTTGAGTGAATACTCCAACCTCAAGCCATTGAAAGCCATTTCGATCCTAAATCAGCTGTAGCACCAAGAAAGTATTTCTGCAAATTCGAATTCTATCTAGTCACAAACTCAGCTCCTCCTTCACAATTGTGATTTCTTGTGCTCTGATACCATGTAGAAATTATACAACATGCATGTATATCTCATATTCACCCGATTTAACAATGTACTAAATCTAAATACTGAATCGCTTCTACAAATCTTTTGTGGAATTAAAAACACAATCGATAATCACATGAAGCAAAAAAGAATCAAATCAAACACAACACATATAATTTCCCGAGGAAATCTTGTTGCTTAAAACCCCACTATCTTCTATTTTATATTCAACATGGATCATGAAACAATTACATACAAAAATATTCTCACAAGAAGCCTCCAGTAATCAGCTAATTGTCTCACACTATCATACAAAAACTGACCAATACTTAGCCAATTTACTGCCTCTAGACATCTGGCCTTGCTTGCACAATCCCTGATGAATGCAATCCCTAAAAGATAGGAATTTTGGCCTTCCTTGGCTGCGCAAGCATCATGGGAACTCCAATAGGTGTTTGGTTTCATGGGTGCAACCCAATAATCCTACAACTGATAGTCAACTTCCCTTTCACCTAGATCGCAACTAGGTCTCCACTGGATCTGACATGCATGCAGCTAATAATAGTGAATCCTTAGTTGCATGTGAGATCGCTGATTGCGAATAAATTAATATTTAATTCACTTGATCTCTCACTAGTGTATCTAATAGTTACAACTAGCACAATTGAGTTTAACTCACTTAACTGAGTTAAATTGATTACAACCTGCATTAACTAATGCACCACTGCACTTCGAACTCTGTTACAACTAGAATTACTCTGCATGCCTCACCAACTACCTCTAACTCGAAATCCATGAGCTAACTAAGTTTATCACTCTCAGTTAACTATTACAATAGTATTTTTTATACTACATTACATTTTATTGTCCATCTTAATTAAGGGATAAATACAATAAACATGCACCAAAAATAGCACTGTGGGCCCCACCCTAGTGTAGGTGCTTAATGCACTAGGCGTGGTTGCTGAAATTTTCTTGTTGAATCTCAACATCTATCGAAGATGTCAAGGTGACCTAGTTTGATGCACATGGTGTTATGGGGATCAAAGGAAGCATGAATGCCAATTGGGTGCTTTGTGTTGATGATGCTATTTTAAATTTTGTAGAATATGTACAAGCTTAATGATGTAAATTAGATGTGATAGAGAAGTATCTACACAACCGATAGAGAAAACCATAGATTTTAGGTATTTTTTTGGAAAATTTTGCAAACCATAGGCATTCAACTAACAACCTACAATTGGTTATTGCTAGGACTTATTAATTATGTAATGAGTAAGAGGAATGATTATAAATATAATTATAGAGGAGTTCAAGCATAGTATAATTATTAGTTGGACTCATTTCCATAACAAAATATAATAATTCTTGAGTTTAATTTTCAAAAAAATTCAAGGAAAGTTTTTCACATTGTGATGAATGTGATAATTTTTGGTCACATACTCCCTCAAGGAATTTCAACATATGAAAATTATAACATAAATGAAGATCATTTGAAAAGCTACCTCATGTTCAAATTATTTTTACCTATGTGTCCACCCATCTCAATCACTCCACTCAAATTAGTTTAGTACAATTACTCTTACCATGTGCTAGTTTGATCCATTTAGCTCAACTTAATTTAGTGGAATACACTTATGTTTCTTCTTTGAAAATGAGTATTTGTACCATGGAAATTATTCGTTTTAATTTTGATCCCACACACCAACTTCTTCAATCTTTGAGTTCCAACTCTTAAATTTCAACTTCCAACTTCTTCACTAGATTCCACTATTCAAATTACAACACTAACACTTCAAAATCATTCTTTCTTGGTTAATTATTTTAGAGCTAGATAATGTCGAGTCACAAATTCTTTAGGAAAAATCATCCTTTGAGGAGTGTATAGTGTTGAGGCAAGATACATGCTCATGTCAAAAGGCTCTTTATTCCCTTTATATTTTATGTACGCACACACTTTATAATTGCATTTGTAGGATAACTGATAAAAGCTCTCAATTTTATGATTTATTACAATGTCATGCATTTGGAGGATAATCGATAAACCCAAATGATGTGACATTGTCTTGATGGTTGTGTATTTATATCCAACATTACACATCAAAAAGCAATTAAGTGAGAACACATATATTATATACTTTAAAATAAATTATAATATTTCTATTGACTTTGATATAGAAAATTATATTTCCGTCTTTTATATTTATTTAGATTTCATGCATATTAAAAATAGTTTAATTATTATTCTGACCTAATACACACATAAACACACACACACACACACACACATATAATAGTGTAATGTTGGATCATTTTTTTTTTGTCGATCAAAGTCTGTATTATATTATCATAGAAAAAACAAAATTTACAATAGGAGCCGTCATGGCTTGATTACATTCAGTCAACTCAGAAGGCATGCATTGCATGCAGAACTTGGGTGCTTGCCAAGGCATTCAAAGCACTTGGTTATTTTCCGAAGAATTACAAAAAAACATATCGAAACTATCATCATGGGGGTGGGTGCAGGGGGCCAGGCGGAGGAGCGGCGAAGAGAGGATCGAAGGAGCTACGAAGAGACGATCCTGATGGTGCATGTGGTAGCTGATGTGATCCACTTGGGTCTCCAGGGCTCAAAGGTGGTCTTGGGAGTGCCTCAGTAAACGACACAGACTCTCCAGAGCCTCAAGGGTCTCTGTTTGCAGGTTTTGGACAACATTGGTGTATGCCACTAATTTGTTTCGATCATCGTAGCTTTGTTCACGTAGGGTGTCCAGGTTGAGTTGGATCTGCTAGAGCTGAGTGGAAGTTGCTTCAAGGGTGGCTGCGCCTCAATATGGCCTATATATTGGGCTGGAGAAATTTCCATGGCCACTGCTGAATGCTAGCTCTCCGTAGACTCTGAGTGGGGGCTTGGGTCTCCTAGTACCTCGCGATTGTCCATGCCTTGTCCAAAACCACCACGCTGAGCTCGACAATGTTCTCTTGGCATACAAGCACCCTCCTCTTCCATTCACTATGTTAGGCTACAGTGCCAAGTTGCTCCAATTCCCTTAGCCTGTGAAACCCATACTCCACCTCTGCACCCTCGGTTGAGCTTGCCTCTGACCGTGTCCTGTGCCCTGTGCCCTGTAGTTTAGGGACAAACAATTGCCACCAGTCTCCACACTGTCGTCCAAGGAGGTGCAGAAGCTCCACAAATCGCAGATTTGTATTGCAGGAGAGTCGGAATGCTCTGTGAGCCCAAGGCAGAACCACACAGGGGCAGGGCCATAGAGGAATTGCTATTGCACAGTTCGAAGATTTTGAGCAAGCGCCCGGGCTGAAAACTTGAATCTCTCATCCAAAGATGCGACCTCCACTTTGAATTCACCACCACCACCCTCGTCCGCCTCCTGGTGCAGCGTGCACATTCCTGTGCTATTGCCAGGATGCCTCTTGGCTACCAACCTCTCACCCCCACTACCCAATGGACCTGTCACCCTCCTCGTCTCGAGTCGATGGAGCTCAAGCCATGGCTTGCGGGCCAGTGGATGCTCTTCTGCACAAACCACAACTTCGACCTTCACCATCGCCCGCGGAAACCAAATGCTCTAAACGACGTCCATCCCATTCTTAATAATAAAATTACCTGCCATGAGAAATCCTACCCCGAGGCTCTTTACCACTCGTGCGTGGGAGGGTGGTGAGTCGACAGGTGTGTGGCTGGGGATCGGGTGGGCCTTAACTTCCCCCTTCCCACTTGTCCTGGTGATTGGACACCCCCAGCACGGAAGTGTAATGTTGGATCATAATTGCAATTTAGGTTTTAATTATGTTCACATACGTTTTTTAAAATATAAAATAAGGTGACGCTAGTAGTGACAAACCATAAGTGAATACTAGTAGGAACTTGTGACTTGGCAAGGGTTGAGACCTTTGAGACACTCCCATAAATGATCATTTGAGTGTCTCACTCCAGGGGATGGTTATCCCTCAAGCCTCGTCACAATGAGCCAATATTTATTAAACAAGATGTACAAATGCTGCAACCTCTAGTTTTAACCCTATGTCCTCCAAGGAAGAAACACATGTTTTTAATCATTAAACCCGTCTAAATTTACATTATTATGTTTATATGCATTAATACTCAATATAATTATGGATTAAAAATATATCAAATATAACACTTATTTAAAAATCACATATAACATGTTCCAAACATGTACCTTCATTTGTTCAATGACTACTCAATCCAAATACATGGGTGTGGGAGAAAAAATATACTAACTTTCAAATTTAAAAAAAATGCCATTTTTGTTACTTGACTTACTCCAAAATTTAAAAAAAATGTCATTTTTGTTACGTGACTTACTCCAAACTTTATAGAGATATCAAATTTCAATGGAGTAGTCTTTAAAGCAAAATTAAATTTAACATAGATAACAACCTTCGTTAGATAATTTTGTTTTGAGTAATTGTGACAATTTAAAAAAATTATCAGTCTCATCATAATTAGAAAAATGATATTCTATATTTCACATTTACCTCAAAATATTTCCATTTACCTAAAAAGGATGATTCTCCAAAAGTGTCGACTTCGTTTTTATTCGCATTTACCTCAAAAGGATGTTTCATCAAAAGTATTACCTTGAGGACATTTATGGGGTCTACGATTTACAATTTTTCAATCTACTTTGATGTGTTCACCAAAAAGAAGATAAGAATGTTTAAATAACAATATATGTTTTTTAAGATTAATTATTTGGTTCATTTCCAGCATTACACATTATTAAGAATAATAAACTTATAAAGGATTAATTTAATATAAAATTTTATGAATTTGTTTTACATAATTGAATATATTTGGCTTAGAAGGTAAATACATTAAATATTTATATCATAGGGGTGCTTTATATTGCAATTTGTCTTGGAGAATTTTGAATTTTTATTAAATGATTAGGCAAGGTTTCATATTAAGGGAATATTCTTCATCTTATACATGATCTAAGTGATGAAATCAAAAGTATTTTAAATGTTTTTCAGTTTCATATTAAAGAATAACAAATTAAATTTAAATACTATTTCTTTGGCCACCTATTAAGCCAAGCATTTTCTTTGTCTTAAGTCACTTCCATTCTTTCATCGGTTAGATCAACTCATCCATTAGAATCCTAACAATTTTGAATCCCTTACAATTAGGTTAGATCAACTTATCCATTGGAAACCTAACAATTTTGAATCCATTGCAATTTGGAATCTTTCAAAAAATTGGATTAAAAAAATTGTAGAATTAGATTTGTGAAATACTGTAACAAATAGATTGGAAGCTAGTCATAGACAAGAACGCTGATCCAAAAAAAATGCCTTGCACAAACTCAAAATTGTAATATCAACAATTTATATATATAAACAATTTATATATATATATATATATATATATATTGGGTGATCGCCTTATAACAAATTTTTCGATGTGATTTTTGTTTTTTCTTGCAGGTGGACATGATTGTTAAGGAATCTCTCAATCTATGTCCTTGGTAAAAGATCAATTGACTATAATTTTCTCAAAGGAAATAGTGAAGGAAGCCTTAGGGTTAAATGTAAGGATCACAAACCTAACATGGCAACTAGGTGGCCAAGACATCTTACATAATAAAAAAATGTGCAAAGTAAAATATTGGCTCTGCCCCTGTATGATATCCTTTGTTAAATACATCTTTTGAAACCCAAAAGTGTGACTTCCTTCATTATCGGATGGTATAATATGCCTGTTTTATTTCAGGACAATACTTGTATATCCAAATTGTAGCATGTTGGAGCTTAATACTATAAACAATAAACATGATACATCCTGATTTTGTTATGGAAGTCCTATTTACTTCCTTCACCTACCTTCACCTATTTGATCTCTGCTTTCCATTTTGTTTAATCACCTACAAACACCTCCCCTTTCATATCTTCCAACCTAGCTGTGACATCCTAGGGTACAAAGTGATACTTTGTTTATAATGTAAACCACATCTGTATATAGAGAGAGATAACAAGATAAAATCAGATATGTATGGAAGAGATAGTCTACCCTATAATCACATAATACAATATGAAAAGTTTTTCAAAATAGCCTAAATTAAATTATTTTATTAGTATAACTTTTTATGCCATTATAAACCCTAGTATAAATCCTAGTCTTTAAGTTTTTGAAAATAGCCTACCTAATGTATATTTCAATATTATATGATTAAATTATTTTATTAGTATAACTTTTTATGCCATTATAAATCTTAGTCTTTAATCTTATGATTAATATTAAATTTTAATATTAAACCCTGTGGTTGTGACTTTATGAAGATGCTAGGTTTTAATAGTTTATAATTTCTAGTCTTGATGTTTTAGATTTAATATTTTTTATTTTTTGAGTTTAGCTTTATGTTTTAGGTTTATTGCGCCAAGAGGCACTCTTCAGTATGGAAAAGTTGTTGCAATGTTATGTGATGTTATGTTTGTGAACATTTTAATTCAGTAAAAATACATAACCGTAAAATTAAAATTAAAATACAACTAAATAATATTAATAATAATAATTATTATCAATTATTAATAATTAAAATATCCTGGATCCATCTTAACTCCAAATCTACCAAGTGCTAAGAGTGATCAAATCTCTTTTCACTCTAAAAGAGGTTTGCACCTCAAAATATTTGATCCTTCTCGGTGCTTGGTAGATCCGGAGTTAAGATGGATCTAGACTTGTTAGGCCACATACAGAGGTTTATATTTTAAGTTTATTGCTTTAGATTTAAGTCATAGGTTTATTAATTTAGTTTTAATTTTTTTTAGTTTATTACTTAAATTTTTATATTAGTTTATTATTTAGGATTATTAGTTTTAGTAATAGGGTTTTAAGTTTTATTATTTAGGTAAATTTTTTTAGGTTTTATTACTTTAGGATTATAATAATATTAAGTTTTATCAAGTTTATAATAATATTAGGTTTTATGTGGTTGTGTTAGGTTGTATAATAATAATATATAATATTAGCTAATATTAGGTTTTAGAAATTCTATACATTCTAATAATATGATTAACAATGTTAATATATATGGTTTTATTTTTTTATATCAAATACATTTATTAATGTGATTGTACATGTGTTTGATATGCATCTATCTACATATATCAACTACATTAATAAATGTGGTTGTGCTAATTTGATATTAAAAAAAATAGCTATTAATATGTATTTTTTAAATTTTAAGATCATTAATATTATTGAATAGAATAATTAATATAAGATAATTCAATATAAATTTTTATGAAAATGTTTTGCATAATTATTTTATTAAAACGTTCTGTATAGATTAAGGGTGTTAAATGTAGCATAATTATTTTATGAAAACATTTTGTATAGATTAAGGATGTTAAATGTATTTTAAAGATAAAGAAAAAACTAAAATATGCACCATCTAATGTTCAATTTCCAAAATCAAAGACTGATATATAGTAATGATTATTTATCTATACTTAAATAGTGAAAATACAATATATTTTTAAGTCATTTTGTGTTAATTTATTTATTGCAAAAAAATAAATTGCTTTTGAAAATTTAAAATTTTGGATTTGGAGAAGAGAATAATATGTACAATATATTTGATTAAATTGATGTATAGGTTGATCAAATTCACTTAAAAATAAGTTGGAGTAATTTATGGAAACGAAAAAATGAAAAGAATTAAACATTTATCCCCAAACATAAATGCTATGAGAACTTTATTAAAAAAGAGGAGAAGTAAACTTTAAGGAAAGGTTTTGGTGAATTGATTTTACTATAGGGCAAGAAATGTGGTCCAAGTAGGAATATTTTTTAAAATAAACACGTCAACAAAGACAACAAAGAGACCAAAATTACCTATGTATACCAAGATTATAAACAAAAAAGTTAGTATAAAATTGAGTAACAACATATTGTTGGAATCATGATTTCTGTTACACCAAAACCCGCAGGTGTTAGTAAATGGATGCATCGCCAGAGTTAACGGATCCATGAGAGGCAGTTAAGCACACGTCACAAAACACATATGGGGCGTTGGTTTATCCAACGTCCAACAATCTCCCCCAAAGCGAGCTAGGTGTAATTCGAACTAGAGACATTTGGCTTTGATACCTGTTGGTGGAAACACGATTGTCGTTACACCAAAACCCGCAGGTGTTAGTAAACATAAACATCGCCAGAGTTAATGGATCCACAAGAGTTAATTGAATGATTAGTATTAACGTGGATTGAAAGAACTTGATACAAAGTGAAAATTTTCACATTGAGGGATTAATAAAGATGGCCTTTGAAAAAATATTTCACATTGAGGAAGTATAAAGATGACCTTTGAGTGCTTCTTTTGGGGCTTTTATCCTTCTTGGGAATTTTTCATTGATTTTGGGATGGTTGAGTAACATTTTCCCTTCTGGAATCGTTAATTGAAGGAAAATTTTAATAACACGACCATTCATGAAACACAATGCAATATATTGAATTATGTGGGAGAATTTTAATAACACAACCATTCATGAAGCATAATACAATAGATTGAATTATGTGGAAGCAACAATCTTTAGCTAAAATGTTACAACATATCTTTACTCTTGGTTTTAAATCTTTTGTGGTTATCAATTGATGAAGAAGAATCCGGATTTTCTACAGTGTCAGAGAATTTTTGTCGACGTTTCGAATCTCTATGGAGATCCATCTTTAGGACGAATGAATGAAGGAATGAAAGAAGGACTTAGGTCAAATTTATAGAGTCGCCCTTATTTCAATCTTCATTCTAATTTTCTCAAGATAATAGATATCTTTCCAAGAATCCCCTCCGTGTAGGGACACAATTCTGGTTTTCAATATTCTGTGGTTATCAATTGATGAAGAAGAACCCAGATTTTCCACAGTGTCAGAGAATTTTTGTCGACGTTTCGAATCTCCATGGAGATCCATCTTCAGGACGAATGAATGAAGGAATGAAAGAAGGACTTAGGTCAAATTTATAGAGCTGCCCTTCTTTCAATCTTCATTCTAATTTTCTCAAGATAACAAGTATATTTCCAAGAATCCCCTTCGTGTAGGGACACAATTCTGGTTTTCAAGCTTCTGTGGTTATCAATTGATGAAGAAGAATCCAGATTTTCCATAACTTCTGTGGTTATCAATTGATGAAGAAGAATCCAGATTTTCCAAAAATTCTCTGACATTATGGAAAATCTGGATTCTTCTTCATCAATTGATAACCACAGAAGCTTGAAAACTAGAATTGTGTCCCTACACGGAGGGGATTCTTGGAAAGATACCTATTATCTTGAGAAAATTAGAATGAAGATTGAAAGAAGGGCAGCTCATAAATTTGACCTAAGTCCTTCTTTCATTCCTTCATTCATTCGTCCTGAAGATGGATCTCCATGGAGATTCGAAACGTCGACAAAAATTCTCTGACACTGTGGAAAATCTGGATTCTTCTTCATCAATTGATAACCACAGAAGATTGAAAACCAGAATTGTGTCCCTACACGGAGGGGATTCTTGGAAAGATATCTATTATCTTGAGAAAATTAGAATGAAGATTGAAAGAAGGGCGACTCTATAAATTTGACCTAAGTCCTTCTTTCATTCCTTCATTCATTCGTCCTGAAGATGGATCTCCATGGGGATTCGAAATGTCGACAAAAATTCTCTGACACTGTGGAAAATTCAGATTCTTCTTCATCAATCTTTACTCTTATTGAATTTTTGAAAATGTAGGGATGACTTCTTCATTTATAATGTTTATAGTAGGAGTAAATGGAGATAAATGGAATTTCATGTGAAATCTTTGCCAACATGCCATTCATATGCTTGAAATTGCTCCATATGAGACTTTATATTCTCATTACGTAAATAAATTTGACTGATATAAATCTAGTTTAATCCAACCAACTCTTAAAATGAGTGCACTATTCAATAGATCATCACATTTATTATGTTTTGGTATAATAGGAAAATGTACCTATCCAAATTTTTTCAATAAAATTGTATGCACCATAAACTTAAAAACTATGACATTCTCCCTTTAGTTAATTTTAAAATTTGATTTTAATCATTGATAAATAAAACGTCACAAACATAATAAAATATGTGATTAATTATTAATTTTATATAATTATTAATATTAATTTATACTATCTTTAAAGTAAAACATCACAAATATTAGAAAATAAAATAATATCATCTCATAATAAATTATATAAATAATTAAACAATAAATATTTTTTTAATATAACATCATTGTAAATCTATTTTAATTTCAAATATATTCCTTAAAAACATTAAAAAGAGGTGATCTCCTTCTTCAACCATCCTTATTGCATTTCGAGACAAGGAAACAGAGGTGATCTCCTTCTTCAACCATCCTTATTGCATTTCGAGACAAGGAAACACTTTTAGTTAGAGGAAAGGAGTTTTTGTTTGACAAATGCAGTTTCAAAAACTTTGTACCAAAAGAGTTGATAGAATATTTATTGCATTTCGAGACAAGGCAACACTTTTAGTTAGAGGAAAGGAGATTTTGTTTGACAAATGCAATTTCAAAGAAATTTGTGCCAAAAGAGTTGATATTCTTTCGTCCAAATTCTCACATCTACCGATGGGACTAACTTCGAAGCACATCTATGAGTTGGAAGATGGCTAAATTTTCCATAGAACTCCCTAATTGATATGATATTTTTGTCTATATTTTATAAGGATTTGAAAGAAAAATGAATTGGTTTAGGCAATGGTCAGGTAATGCAATTTTAGTGAGTGACAGTAATTTTTTTTGGTTACCCTCACATGAACGATAATATATATATTTTTTTAACTTGTGCAACAATGTAAACGCAGGTTCAATGCAGAGTAAAGGTCGTGCAACAATATAAACACGTGCAAAAGTCTAAAATATAACATATCATTATTTTTTCCACCAGCATGCGTGGCACCGGAGAGGCTAATATAAGGTTTGCATTGAGAACAAAATTGATTTAATTTCACTTTTTTTTAATGTGTTAGAATGCATAACTGAGTTCAGATCAACCAATATATGATGTTGATCCTCAAAATGGAGGGTGTCTTGACCTTGTCTGCGAACATAGGAGAGGTAACAAACGCTCATTAAACCAATTTCAAATTGGAAATATGAAAATAGGGTATATTGTTAGGAGCATAGATATATGGTGGTATGAAAGCATTGTAGTGATGTTTATATATATTAATAAAAACAATACATTTTTAATAGTTTTTAATTGGAATATATTTTTCATAGTTTTTAATTGGATTATGTATTTTTATTACAAGAAAAATTTGATATATATTATATATATATACTTGGTATGCAAGGCAGGGATTAAAATGTAATAAGTTGACTTATAAATGAATGCGGAAATCTAATAATTTAAGAGTAGGATAAAGAAATTTATGTTTTTGATTAGATTGTAGATTAAGGGTATATTAATTGAAGTAATATAAGTGGAAATTTTCAAATTTTTTAGGGTTAGTAGGTGAAGATGTAGCTATATAGGATGGATAGGTTTAAAATTTGTACAAACATAACATTGGAATTAATGAGGAAGAAGACTCACTTGTTTTTTCAAAATGAAAAATCTGAGCTATTATTTAGTTAGATTGGGATACCAATCCAACTTTTGAACAAAGTGAAAAATGAAAGCCCAATCATGAGAAAAAATATGAAAGATAAATGCCCCAAAGGAAACAACATTATTTATGTGACTAGCTATAATGAGTTAGTTAATAATATACAAAATCATGCAAAGATAGGTATAAAACATGCATTTTGTATAGAGAAGATGATAAAACTATATCTTATTGGCTCATAAAATACACTTATGCCAAAAAAAATGTGAACAAAGATTTAGTTTATAAGTGTGAAGGATGAGTGGGCATGTGACACTATAGAACAATGGTTAAAAGCATGGTCAGAAAAAAAGGAGCTAAACGAAGGGCAAGTAGAACCCTCCTTAACTAGTTAGGGAACATAGTTAACTCAAAATTAAATGATCTTTGAAGATAATGGGATCTACTTTTTTCAATTGGTGTTTTAAGTTAGAGCAATGGTTAATGCTTATAAAATACTAGTGATTCATGAAGTAAAAAGTTAGATGTTAAAAATAGTAATAAATAGGGAATGGTCTGGATTTTTTCAATGGATTCAATCAAGTTTCAGAAAATAGTAATGGTAAAGCTAGTGGAAATTATGGTGTAGGCATGAATATTCCCTCTTCATGTCAACTTTAATAGCTCAATTATCCCTTCGTTAGTCTAAACTCGAACACTCTCTTCCCTAGCCTTGGTTTGGTGAATTTTCCCCAATGTAACGGTTAACTCAAGCTCTAGAGGAATTGCATATGACCATGCTTAAATGTCCATGGGCGCTAATCTTGGTCTTGGCCTTTTTCTTTAGTGAGACCACTTTTGCAACCTTCACAAACTCCTGAAATCAAGAGCCTGAGATGGATGACACTTGAAGCCAATTTTTTTCTGTCTCATGGGCCGTCAAGTGGCATATCTTACCCTTTCCTCTGTCTCGAGATGGAGATTTTTATTTCACTACAATTATCGACAATTGTATTTTATTTTGTCGTTAATTGACATATCGATCTCACCCTATTATCTTGGGAATTTTCTTTGTGGTCCAATGAATCCTCATCGAAGAATCCCATTGGTGAATCTCCTCCAAGATTTTAATCTGGCATCAAAAGAGAATGTGTCCCCTATCAATTAACGATCTCACTCTGATAGCTTCAGATTGGTCTGCAAATGGATTCTCCGTGGTTTTATGAATACTAGGTAGTTCAAGAGTCGAAAGGTGTAGATGAAACATTCATCAATTTAGACACAAAGACTTCAATCGTCTCTAGTTTGATTATGCCAAAGAAACATAGCACATCATAACCAATAACATATCCATGCATATAAATTCAACAATTTTTTAACAAATATTAATGGATAGTTCAAAGGGATTTACGAGGATTACACATAGAGGATTAAACAACTCTACATTCTGAATAACACACACAAAATCCAATTTGTTCCATTGCTTGAGACTTGACTAATACATTGGGGCTTCATCCAAATCCTTGAGAATATGACAAGATGAGCCAAATTTAGCTCTAGATTAAGCTTTGAGCCCTCCTATAACTAATTAATAAAATATTAAGAATAGTTGATTACATAGTAATCCAACGTTACTCTATTCTAACAAAATGCAAACGTTGAGGGACCAAATCCTCTAGTAAAGATTCTTTTGACCTTTTAGAGGTCAAGATGAAACTCTGATCGATGCCCCTACATCAAATTATTTCATCAATTTACTATCTTGGTGAACCAACATATAAACAAGTAGAAATAAAGGTGGTTGCATACTATATTTTTCTTGAACTCACACAGTTGAGAAGAAAGTGCCCATGGGAAAAGTCTCTAAAAATTTATAGAGTTAATGGTAATTTCTATGAAGAAAAATATAAAGTATATATACACATATATGAATGGATCAAGTAAATGAATAGATTAGTTAACATTTAAATATTCATTAAAAAAAAAAGTCAATAACAAATTACAATTTCCTTTGATGTACTCTCTCCCATTCAAGTTTTTAGAGATTAAATTTTAGAGCATATTGGCTCTTAAAAGAAAACTACTAAGTTGTTGAGGGAAGAGTGATTTATGAGGATTCAACAAAGGTTATGGTTTGATTTTTGAAAACAACAAATATGTATTGGGTCTAATATAGATAGATAATGTTTTGACTAATTTTATTAGATGTCAAAGCTCCACGCTTCTATATCCAAACTATATATATATTGTTTGAAAAATAAACATCTAATTATCATTATTAAATTCATATTAAATTAAATTTAATCAAATCATAAATAAAAACGTTAATATATAATTAAATAAATTTAAAATTTAAAATATTCATATTTAATTTAAATTAATCAAATCACAAATTAAAAAAAACTAATATAAAATTAAATAAATTTAAAATTTAAAATAATTAAGCTATTATTTATAAAAGAATACTATTTTTTCTAAAATAAATTTTTAAAACACATGTAAAAAATTCCACAATAATTCTAACAGTTTGTTGATAATTGATCTATATGAAAGAATTATATAAAATCCACAAAAGTTCTAACAGGATTATATAAAATCCACCAAAGTTCTAACAGGATTATAAAAAATCCACAACAGTTCTAACACATTGTTGATATATGCATTGAAAGTTGACAAATCAACCACAACAATTATCATACGTTGATGAACACATCAAAGTATTGAAAAACCAATTAAAAACCAATTGGTAGTTATGATTCAAACTACTTAATAATAAAAACTTAAAATATAAAAATATCAATATGTAATGATTATATATATATATATATCCTTGACTCCATGATGCCCTCTCCATATTTTAATAATATTCAAGACTCGAGAATGTTTCAGTGCTTCAAATGTCAAATGTCAATATATCCACTCAAGATTACTTCACTATAAATTGTTACCAACCTTCGAAATGAAAGCTTGTGATTGTATTTTGAAATACTTATATATGCTAATGATATTAAAAAATAAAAAAATAAAATTCAAGATTTGGTTTCAAAAAGTTATAAGATGTTTGATTATAAATGTGAGATAGTCTGTACAAAAATTATACAAAACTATAAACACAAGACCTGTAATTATATTTTAAACAATAATTAAACAAATTTTCATTTCAATTATAAGATCAATAGTATGTTATTTTATATTTTTTTTAACAAATCAATTATTTCAAATGTGATTAAAATATATCAAATATGATTTATAGTTTTAAACAAGCTAAATTAATTGAACACATTAATATATTATTAATTATTAATTCAAGATAGTGCGGATGGACCTTAAAATAATAAATAAGTACAAACCATAGGTAAAATTGGGGTGGTTTTGCCTTACACTTAAAGTGGTTTGATCTCACTTCTAAAGTAGGCGAAATGAGTCTGTTTGGCCTATGCACATAAAATATGGTATTACTTTTTGTCCCCCATTCATTGTGTTAAAACTCTAGCAAGTTACTATGTCGAAATAGCTAATAGCTATAGACTATTTCAAACTTGATTAAAAATATTAAACATGATTATAATATTAAACAATATAAATTAACTGAACACATTAACACAATATTAATTATCAATTCAAGACAATGTGTGGTGGACCCTAAGAAAATAAATAAGTACAAACCATGGGTGAAACTAGGGTGGTTTTTCACCACACTTAAAGTGGTTCGACCTCCCTTCCAATTGGGCGAAATGAATTTGATTGGTCCATGCACATAAAATATGATTTTATCTTTTTCATCCCCATTCATTTTGTTAAAACTCGAGTAAGTTACCGTGCTGAAATAACTTATATCCATAGATCATGGTGAGGTGTTAAATTTGTGGTAAGTGACGTCAATTATGGTCATGTCATCGTGACATCATGTTGACTTGAAACACCACATTATATTAAATGACAATGTTATCCCTTCTTGTAAGCATACTTGGCTCCACTATGGCTACTTACTTATCCACTAAATCCCATTCTTCATTTTGCGCTCGCACCACCTTTTGTTTTTGTTTTTTTTTTGGGGGGGTGGGGGGGATAGATCTAGTATGTTGATATGTACTAAGTGGTTTGGGCTTGGATCCCCACGATGTGCGCCCCCGCGCCTCACTAAATATCGACTCAGGGTGGGTCTGTGCCATACATCCACCATAGCCATACATCCACCGTTAGATCTATCACTCCTACTGATCAACAAGGATCTCACACTCTAACTTGCACTTGTTGATTGTAATTGATTTTCTTGATGTTTTCAAATGTTTTAAAACTTTTATTAAAGTGTCTATATAATTCAATATTAGCTCCCCACAACATGCACTTTAATTTCATAGATTTGTGAACATGGTGACACTGACTAGGGTGTGGAATTATAGTTGGAAGACCAGTGAACCCCCTTGCATGTCAAAAAATGCCCCCCTCTTCCCACCAAAATACATATATTTCCATGTATAATAAAAAAAACTTTTCTACCCCTAAATACTATGAAATATATTATGAAATAAATTGTTTTTCATTTTTTCTCTTTTTTTAACCCCATATATGAACAAAAAAATTAATATATTTCCCATCCAGTGAAGTCCCCGTGGGCATGCACTATTAATGTTCTTGATAAGAATTATTAGTTCAACAACCTCCTTGGGTTTCACGAAGAATTGTTTCTATATTGACTGAGAACTTGAGGTGCAAATCAATCAAGGAATCATGGAAGCTACTCCTTTGAGGGATCCACCTCTTAGACCTTTTAATGATAATGAAAGTTATCTAAGTGATAATAAGTTGGTAGGAGATACAAAATAGAGTTTTGTATTCCAACCAAGAAACTAGAGATTTAAATCATAAAAAGACCTTTCAACACTAGAGTAACAATGAATCAAGGATATTTTTCTTTTCATATGTTAATGTTCCATAAGTGAGGTGGTGAGGATGTCAAGAAGCATTGGCTTTTCTATGATGCTATCTCAATTGAACTAGGAAATAAAAAAGTTGTGTAAATTATAGAATTGTAAACTGCCACGTGAGGGGGGATTATAATGGTATATGAAATATAAGGAGATCACATGGAAAGTACATCTCAAGACCTAGAATGATATAAACTAAGATTTCATCAAGGAGTTATAAAAACTAAAATTTAAATATCGAAGTATAACAGAGTTGAAGGTGGTTAAGTAGAATCGTGTATGACTAATGGCTTATAGGCCTTATGAGTAAATTTCCCTATAATATTAAATAGGTTCAACATAAGGAGTGGTTAATCATGGAATTTTTTCTTTATATCACTCAATTGTTGTAATAGTGACTTAAATCATCATTAGTATCAGGAATTATAATCTATGATGAGGTTGGAATTGATTAGAAAAGTTATAAACAACATTATGTCATGGTTGGGTCAATTTTAGTGTCTTTTATATATGTTTTTGAAGTATATACAAGATACTACAAAGGTAAAAGGTAAAGAGCATACATTAAAATGCATGTTGTAGTATTTGTATGCCCAAGAGACAAGAGGACAACGACATAAATGATCTGTGAATAATGTTGCAAAACATGATCATATTCACTCGTTGGAAGTGTTAAGTCCACTTTATGCAAGATCTATAAGTGAATAGGTCATAATCCTTGTCTTTGCTTGCTACTTTAGAATTATAGTCAAAATCCAAATGTGGTTTATTGTGAGTTTCATAAATTTAACATGCACAATATGAACAATTATCATTCTTTGAAGGAATGTTTAATATATTTAAGAAAAATGCTTTCTTGGTAGAATGTAGCTTTGGATAAGGGTGTATTCAACCAAGAAATAACAAAGGAGAGAGGCATAAGAATGGTAGAGGAATTTATACCCATTACAACTACAATAAATTGGGCAACATTATGCATAATTGTTTCTTTCCTCAATAATCTCATTGTGGCCATTATTGCAATATTATACATAACACCAAATTTTTTTTAGAGTTAATTAAAAAAATGCATATCATGTAATAGGATCAATTTTGTATAAATTCGATATATTATATTAACTAAAGGATATATTTCAATATACAATTTTTTTTTTTTGGTAGGGATAACTTATTACCAAGGGATGAGCCAAGAGTGGGCATGATGCTAAGGCTATAGTTGCAAATGAAATAAGGAAGGAGTGGCTAAGGCACCGCCCACTATGCCTACTTTCACTACTATAAGGAAGGAGTAGCTATGTGGTGTAGCACACGTGATGCATGTGGTTTCCATACCACATGTAACTAATGTACATTCACCCTGAATGCACCGAATGTTAGGGGAAATGAAGAATATGTATCATATATATGGAGTAATTTTGTTAAGATACCATACGATGAAAGTTTTTCAAGGTAACTACAAATTCTTGACACATTGGATATAGGTTGAAGATGTCAAGCCTTGGATCAATGTACCTATGTTAGTAAATAGGGTGAAAAATAAGGAGCATGATGAAAAATAAAATGAATAGACTAAATGTTGTATTAAGAGGATATGAAGTCATTGATATTATGATTGGATTAGGATTATATGTTAAGAATTTATCTAATAATTCTTTGGAGCTTATGGAGAATACTAAGATGATATGCTCTTTCAAATATGCTTGGAAATTAGTGATAGATCTAACTAATTGAGAGATTAAAATATGTTGCAGTCGTTCTATATGGTGCCACGATATATGATGAATTTGATGTCATAGAGATGATTGATAACAAGGATTCACGTGATAAGCTACTTGCAAGTGATTTGGATTTTGAAAACAATATTGTCTTGAACTTGAAATAATGGCATGCATATCATTTGAGGTAAATCAAAGGTCCATTATAAAACCACTTTATATGACTTAAGAAAAGAGGTTTGTGGAACTTATAGAATATGATCTTGACAATGGTGGTTTTGGGTAGCTATATTTCTTTACTTTAGGAAGCACAATGGTTACATCAACCCATTTTTGATGTTGAACTTTATTAGCATAGTGTATATTATTTTGAAACTAGATTTGAATAAGCACTAAACATTTGCCAATAGTGGTGACCATGATATGCCTATTTGCATATGTGGAATGGTCGATTCAATTAGACATATTGTATTTCAAATTTGAGAAAGGTTCAAGGTGTATTTATACAGAGCCTCATATCTTGATTCATATGGTATATAAATAATATCATTGGCCATTTTCATTAACATATGTCACACAACTTGAGTTTTCAACATTAAGGAAAAGATAATATTGAACATTTTCCATAAGGGAGCTTACAAATACCAACAATATTTAGCTAATGGAATGTTGGATGTTGGATATGATTTCAATTGAGTTCTATAAACTCACTTCATTGCAAATATTGAAATTAGGTTATAGAAGATATATTGGGGGGATAAATGTACATTAAGTGTGAAAAAACTTACAATTTTTCAAAAATTGAGGGAACTATATGTTGGAGTGAGGTTAGGAAGTATAGACATGAGTATAATGGGAACATATTTGGGGATGAAAAGCTTAATATTAAAATTCAATTTCCAAGAGAGAAAATGTGGGAGGGGAGACACATAGCCCAAGGGGTTAGGTCAACTAGTTGGCTCCAACGTTGTTAAGTACTTATCCAATTTCATGCTAAAAGATGCGGAATTAAAATTCCCCTAGGTCAAGCATCCTATTATATGCCATCAAGTTTACTAGGGATTCCATATATAAATGTGGGGAAGCATCCATTTTATTTCCCCATGAGGTTTTCCTTCAAAAGAAAACATGGTTTGGGGCAGGGGAGGTGGGAAAGGATCTCTCACTTAGCATAGAAAACAAAAAGAAAATTTATAGATTTTATTCGATATAGGCATCAAATAGAGAGTTTTTATCCATTCAAATATTAGATCCATGAAAGAAAGAGTTGTTTAAATAGAAAAAACCAACAAATCCTAATGCATGAATGAAAAAACCAATAAACCCAGGTGTTCAAAGATGCATTTGAGTATTATAAAATCATCGATTATATTTTAGATGTATCAATGTGGGGACACTATAGATGGAAGGTGATGGCCCATAAAATCCTTAAAGTTGGTTTTTACTGGCCAAACCATGTTCTCTGATATATACAACCTAGTGAAACCTTGTAAGGAGTGCCTAATATTTTCCAAAAAGAAGAATTTATCACCTTTGCTTCTGATTCTCGTTTTTGTAGAAGAGTCATTCAGATAATGGGGATTAGATTTTATAGGAAAAACACACCCACCATCTGGTGGGAATCACAAATCAATTTTAACTTCCACTTAATACTTCTCAAAATGGGTGGAGGCCATCCCTACTTGCACAAAAACTGAGTCAATAGTAGTTAGATTTATTGAAGAAAATTTTCTAGCAAGGTTTAGTTGTCCAAAGAATATAGTGGTTGATAGTGCCCAAGTGTTCAAATCGGCCAAACTCATTAATTTTTTCCAAATATATAATATCACATTCAGTCATTCCACCATTTATTACCCATAAGGGAATGGATTTGATGGGTCTTCCAATAAGAGTTTGGTTAAAATTTTAAGAACTGTCATTGCACATAACAAGAAGAACTAGGATTCTCAACTTAAATTCTCCTTGTGGGAAAATATGGTGACCACCAAAATATCTACTAGGAAATATCCTTTTGAATTGGTATATGGTATGACAACTTTGTTTCCTAGTCAATTAGTCATGCCTGTGGAAAAATTAATTCAATATGCAAAGGAAGAGCCCAAACTAATGACTAGAAGAATAAATCAGTTGGTGGAACTAAATGAGAGCAGGGAACAAGTGGTGCAAAATCTTATCAAATACCAAGAAAAGATGAAAGAAATGTTTGACAAAAAGGTTAAAGGAATAATGTTTTAGCCAGTAGATCTTATGCTTCGATGGGATGTTAGGCAAGAATACAAGGGAAAGCATGGCAAGTTTGAAACTTTGTGGTTGAGACCATTTAAAATAGTTGAGGTTCAAGGAAACAACACATTTATCTTGGAGAAAATTGATGGTGAGCGGATTCAAATGCCTATAAATGGGAAGTATTTGAAGCATTATTTTCAACATTAAAATTACAAAACCCACTTCATTGTAAATATCGGTGAGCCATTGTAAATATTGATAAGTTTTGTTTTGTTTCTAGTTTCACTTTTGGTATAACTCCATGCCCAATGAATAAAGGACTCGTTTTTGTTTCTTATCGTTTTGTTCCAAAACAATATCCCCAGATGGAGACAATGTTGTAGATATCAATTTTGATTCTAGATTCCAAAAAAAAAAGAATGTTGTATGGTTTTTTCTTTTTTCCTAACCTTTCCATGGCCTGATGCACAATTCGAGGTTACGAGATCCGCAAAACTTTATTTGAAACTAATTATCGTGTAGATCTAACGTAGGATTGGAAAACTATGTATGAGCATCACATCTCACACAACTGTGATACTCCAAATTACAAGAGATTTATAAAAAATGAGGTTTAGTGCAAAGCAGAATTCAAACTTCATCAATCAATTGATCAGCGACCACAATTGACTACACCTCCCCTAGCTCCTTTCTCAAAAACCACTTGTGGGGGTGGTGCAGGGTGGTAAACAGTTTTGAGAAAAATATTCCAACCATCAACTTATGGTCCCTCCTCACCAGTTAAGTAATCCGGCTAGCGTAGTCAAGCTGCCACCTTGGTTTTCCACCTCATCGTATTGTGTCACCCTTCGATCATCCTCCTCCACCTATTCATCATTTAATACATTAAAATTCCTAAACCTACCTAATACAAAGATTTAAAGAGACCCTTTCATGGTTTTTAGCCCATAAAGTTGTTATTCCTTCTCAACATGCAAGTAACCTTGCTACCTAGAGTTGAGGTCAGCTTACGAACGATACAACCCAACGTCTAACACTCTGCTTTGATTATGGTATTTATACATTAAGCCAAACCTTAATTTTATAATGTTGAATATTAGCAAACATCAGAAAACCACCCCGAAGCCTGTAATGTCAAACACCTCCACTCAAGAACCTTTAATGGATACCGAAAGAAAAATTCATGACCCATGGTGTCCTCTTGACTTCGCAAAATTCCATTCTGAGTGTTAGACCCATTTCCTAGATAAGCAAGACTACTTTGGAATCATGAATTCTGGTTTGCACCATGTTATAGCCCCATCTACTTACCACTTCCCTGAATTTATAACCTAGCTAGTTTCTTCATACGTCCCCCAAAGAAATCCTATGGTATCTTCTAAATGGAAGTTATCCTCAAGGTTACGACATGCCGCATCCATCAATCTTTCTGAATGGCTGATGTTTTAGATCCAAAGTCATTTAATGAATATTCCTTGTCTAAATATTTCACCCGATTATAAGAAATCAATAGAATAGCCCTTTTTTCAGCAACCTCACCTCTAGGGATGCCCACTCCCCAACCAGCCGAAACATATCCTATACATGTCTTTTCTCAAGACGCTCAAAAAATATTAACCTCTGTCTTAGTATTTCTCGGGGAAGATGATACAATCAAGGTGACTAAATCAGCCCTAGGGTTTCTTGTAGGTTTTAACCCTGTATAGAAATTGTCTGTAAAAAAAATTTTAATGACAAAAAATAAACAATAGCGAGAGCATCAAACATAAAACATCTATATATAGATATTTTTTCCCATGGATCCCAAAACCGGGACTACCAACTTGATTTTTGATTATATTCTCTTTAGTGTTACAACACACATATATATACATGTCAAAGCATTCATAAACCCGAATCCATTAACCCTGGATTAGAACATAATTGTACTTCCCTTGACCAGATCTAAAAAATACCAGGGGTCGAAAACCATCATACTCCAAAACCATGTGCAAACCCAAACCCATGCACAAAACCATAAGCGGGTCTGCTCACTGAAAAGATAAGGAAAAAAAAATTATTGGGGCGCTGCCCCAGAACCCGTGTAGGGGGCTACCCGCCCCCTGTGAACCCCTAGACAGGGGGTCCCCACTGTGCCCGACGCAACATACAAGGGGGGGCTATTCCCCCCCCCCCCACCTGTGCGACTAATTGTGGAAAAAATATAACATATACCCAACATTTCTGAGTCATCTGTTAGGCCACATAGAGAATCTGGATATTCCTGCATACATGGCCAAGTCTATCAATCTTCAGTTTGAAAAATTCTAGTTTGTTAATATTTTCAAATGCCCCTCTATCCTAGTTTATCTCTGCTTCTACACACACATTGACATGTTTAAGTATTTAGGCCTCAACGCTTTTGATTCTAAAAACCAGAGAAAGTTAGTGAATGAATGGACATATATAGTTAATATGAAGCATGAGAATCAAGGTTCCTTTCAGTTCTTATCCACTTACATGGAAATTTATTATTCAATCTTGAATGTTACACTACCTCCAAGAATCGAAAACAATTGTTGCAGCTTAGAAATAATACCAGCGTAGGAGATTTGTAAACATTTGAAGACTTCATGGAAATCAGGTTATATGGATTTGAATAAAAACCCTACAAATTAACTATTTTTATGCCTATGATTATTTTCTCCTAGAATTCATTAGGCAGACTTTTCATGTTGACCAAGTCCATTTTCTCCCCAGGTTTAGAGGGTACATGTTTAAATCACCAAGTAATGTGGATCCCTTTATTGTGAATTTGAGACAAGTTATCTCCCATGTTGAAGAAAAGATGAAGGAGTTCCATTTCAAATTGTGGGAGAGATGGAAATATGATCCACACCATATCATGTTTGATAGAAGGAAGAGTGTGGGATCAAATACATATTCCCATGAGAATAAGCCTGAAATTAAATGGAAAGCAAACTAAGAATCCTATCCCAATAGTTTAGAAATGGATATTGATACACCCTCAACAAAAGAGAATAACTTAAAGAGAAATACTCCTGAGGTGATGGATATAGATGTGGAGGAGGTGAAATAATCCAAAAGGGATAAAATTCAACCTGAAGGTGAAGAATAAATTCAAGTAAAATTTATAGAAAGTTCCTCTGATAAACCATGTTTCTAGATGAGCTTGGAAAATACCAAGAAGATTTCACCTAGAAACTCTATAGACTTAAGGATATATATAAAGTGGGAGGGAATCCCTATGTTTAGTTGCAACATTAAAGTATTATCAATCAATTGAAGAAATAATTTGAAAGGTGAAGAGAGAAATGATGTCCTGATTGATCAAGCAAGCACAACTTACTTTTCAAACTAGATTTCTCTCAACAATGGATCTTGAGAAAAATCAACTCAAACTTTCTCTATTGCACCCTATTTCCCAAGTACTTCCCACATGAGGTGAGTTTAAAACTATATATTTGTTTCCCAACACCACATATGTCCACCTACCTGACAAGATCAATCTGCATAAGTAAGCAGGTGAGATGTTATACCATGATTTAATAAAAGAATCACTGTCAGTTAGAAAAGAAGATAGGTTTCTAGAGAAGGCCTCTAATAGAATCGAACATGAAAAGGAATATTCAAGGGCCTTGTATTTGTAGAATGAAGGCTTCAAAGAGTTGAATATTAAGTTGGGTGTTGACCCAAAAATTCAGGAGGTAATTAAGGCCTTGATTCAAGGAGCTCAAACTAAGGTTCAAAAATTGAAGAAAAAGTTAAAAATTCCCACAACATAGCTTGTACAAGCTGTAGAGGTAGCCTTGTTCGAGAAGGAAAAACAAGAACTAATGATCTAGCTAATTGATAGGAATAAGGAAATTTTGTCTTTAAAGGAAAAGATTCAAGAATTGGACCATGTCATTAAAAGTCATGCATGTGCTATTGTAATTCCAGGTGAATCAGATGACCCTTCAGAGAGGCTGGAAAAGGTGATGATTGAGCTAAATATTTCTAAATTAGAAGCAAAGAAACTATAGGACCAATTGACATTCTCCCAAACGCAATTGAGCAATAAAGAAAAAAAATGAGATTTTCTGACGCTGAAATTAAGTAAAATTTTGAAAAATATAAAAAAACTAAGGAGGAGATCAATGAGCTAAAGAGTAGATTGAAGGGTAACATGTCCTTGATCGAAGCTAGATGGTTCATCTCGAACAATATAATCAAACAATTTCATTCCACTTGGGGATATTTTCATGTTAATGTTGAGGAGAAGGTTTCCATTATATCTATTTGTTGAAGTGTTAATTTTGTGTAAGCAGGAAATGCTGAAAGACACACAAACAACTAAGAAAATCATTAAGTTTCTAAATGAGAAATCCACAATTGAGCTGAAAATGATGCACATCTTTGATAGGGCCAAATTTATAATGGAAGTCACTAGAGCCATCAAGAAAAATAACTTGCGTATCCAAACTAAAAGCAATTTGGATGCAGGGGGAGTTTTTTTTGTTGCTTCTATATATAGATTTGACCAGAGACAAAGAATAGGATTACTATGGTGTTGGAACATGGATGACAACTTAATGACATGGGAAGCCTATGAAAAAAATTGATAGTGACAAAATTAAAAATAGATGCATCCTTGGAAAAAACTGTGGTATTGAAAGGAAATACTATGGTAAATTTTCTATAGAGAGGCTTCCAACTTTTATGGCTGACGAAGACCCTATTTGAAGTTGTGCCCAATTACACTAGGTTGTTAGAGTTGCAGGTTTTGTTCAAGAAGATTGTTCAATGTCCAATCCCAGACAGAAAACTTTGGGAAAGATGTGGAAGCCTACTTCAACAAGAAACAATTGAAACTGAAGATCCTAATGTTGGTCGCCAACAACCAAGTTCCTTTGCCCATATAGATATTTAAGCATGTGTTTCTTTATTTTTTCATGATATTTTAGTTTTAGTTAGAGTAGTTAGTTAGCTAGGAAAAATGCACATTCAAACAATTTGGCAACTGGACAACCTATGTTTTGTCATTTACTTGTAACTGTTCTCAGGACATGATGTTTTTTTCTTTGATAGGATATTGAAGAAAATTGAAATCATTTTGGAGGGTTCGAATTTTGGTCTTAGGGACTAATTCTCAACATTTTTGTACATGGATTTTTGAAGAGATTAATGAAGAATGTTCAAGTGATTCCAAATATCTGATGGTTGCAGTATATGTTCTCTTTCTTTGTGATTTCGCATTTCCTCGCTCTTCCTTTGAAACTTGTGTAATGTAGATGTTGGCTTCATTTTATATATAGATTTATCAATTTTGTGTGAATAGCTGAAGATACATGTACTAATTCATTATCTAAGAAATCTTAATGAAGTGTTCCACAATTTCGTCATTCCATTTTCTTTCTTTCAATGTTTTCTACTAAAAGATCCGGTACATAGGCTTATGTTTATCCCTATGCATTCTATCTAATACTTTCTGCATTTCTTCTCACCACACTACAACGTTAATTAAAGGCTATAATCATGGATATGTAGGCAAGTTAAAAATTCTTAGTTAATTCTCCTAAGAGCAACACTGTGTTTTATTTAAAGATTTAGTCTCTGAATAGAAATATGACCAACATCTATAGATCTTCATTTAATTTGAGAAGAATATACAAAAATATGAATAAAATGAATGGATGTCCTAGGCACTGACCTCTTCTCAGCCTAGGGGTTGTCTCTAGGAGCTACAACACCCTCTACAACATTCCATGTTCTTGAGTTTTATTATCAATACAATTTGAAAAGTATTATCATGAAAAACTAGTATATAATATATTTCTGAATTATCACATTGTTTACACGTTTTTTCTCTCATTGTTATGTAAATAATTCAAATGGTATTCCATGGCTGAAAAATATTTAGCTAACATTAACGTACACTTGGGAATTGTAAGCATGTGATCATGTGCAAGAACATAGAAAATTGGCTAATTTGGTGATTGGTTAATGAGATAGATTCCTTTTCTGTAATGAGAAAAGGGATATACTGAGGTAGTAACATGAACTCCCTCTTATATATTTTAGTATTTTAATGTATTTTATCCCACTCATTTAGATGGTTACACTTGTTGGGAAGAAATTGCAGAGTAAGGTGTAGAGAAATGGAATTCTTGATCTTGTTTGAGCGGAATATATTCATGTTTTATTTATTGTTGGTTGAGATGACTATAGGTCTCTTCGAGAGAGATTGAAGGTTTGTGTTTTGTTTTGTTTTTTTTCTCGTGTCTTATGTGCAATGGGGTGGTATGAGAGAGGTTTAGAACATGTTCATGGTCCTTCATCTTAGTGAGCTTATAACTTGGGCTAGAGGGTGGCATTGATAATGGGTTCCTATAGTGAGGAGGTGAATCATGTCTACATAATCACTTTTTTAAACAAATTTTTGATAAATATAAGTATTTATGTCTAATTTTATATTTTTATGTTTAATTCATTGAATTATATTTGAGTATGATTTTAATGTATGATTTGAATGTAAGTATGAGATATGATATCTTGGATCAAGTGTTGTGCTTCCATTTTGCATTTACGAGTAATTTAGTTGTTATATATTTCATGCAAATGATAATGGAAATAAAGATAATAAATTAATATGTATGTTTAAAAAGGATATATATATCAAGAGATCGAGAGAGAGAGAGAGAGAGAGAGAGAGAGAGAGAGTACATTAATGGAGTATTGGGTGTTGTTGAATGCTTAATTTAATTTCATGGTTGGAATATAAATTAGCTAATGAGGAAATTTTGAGATATGGTGAAGTGGGTGCGTAGCTACTAGCCTACAAGATAGGGTTGGGTATTCCACATGGAGAATATTATAGCCTTATATGTAGAGGTGAACATGTCATTACCTTGGAACTCATGAAAACTATACTAATATGGATAAAATTATTAGATAAATTACAAAATTAAACTCAGGGTTTGTTGTCCAAGTAAAATTTGACCATGAATTTCATGGTATTAGTGAAATTATGCTCAAGAATTTGAACCAAATACCAATACATGGCTACCTATAGGCACATCAATGACTTAGTTTGAAACGATTGGAAAAATATCTATCTATTTATTATTCACAGCTCTTCATTGTTAAGGATGATGACCAATTTGGTTATTATGAATAGACCTATGAGGTATCTTGAATTAATTATATCATTGCATGTAAATTATCTAAGTAGAGGTTACATATTGTTGTTGATAATTTTGTGTGCATTGTGAATCATATATTTGTTAAACATTTTTCAATGACAACTTTAGTGTCATATATTTTGATATTGAAATAATAGAATGTTGAGTTTTAACCAAATGTATCTCTACTATACTTTGTGGTTTTTTGGTTAAAAGAGTTATCTTTTGTGCATTCATTATGTCATGAATGGTTCGTGTATCACTCTTTTCTCTATCTTCTTCACAATTTCATATGAAATTATCATAAATTTCTAATGTTTAAACCTAATATAGTAGTTTCATGTGCAATGGTTATCATAATTGGGAACTAGTTGTAAAAAATGGTGTTCCCTTATTTTAAATGCATTATATGATAAAAGAGAGTATTCGGTCACATTATATAACTTTGATTGAGAAAGCTAAATAATATGTAGTAGTATCATAGATGATGTTAGTAGCTTATGCTTATTAGAGCACATAGTGGAAGATAAGAATTTCCTTGAGAAATAATGGTGTGTGGATATAAATCCTTAGATGATTTGTCTTAATTTTTTACATGTTATTTAGTATGTTTTGAAATTGGATGGGCACTTCTAGACATATATCAAAGATGCGATTAATTTTGGTGGTGAAAGTTTTGTTTAAAAGTATTCCTAGAAATTAGAAAATTAAAGACTTGGAACTGCATAGTAATATTTGCTTGGTTATTCTAGTTAATGTTTTGAATATATTATTTGAACTTTAGTTTCTTTTAGAAATGAATATTTTCATTATGAATATTCTATTCTTAGGATTTCCTTACTTGTGTATTATCTATTTGGAAAGTGTTGAGCAAGGAGAATATAGATTCTCTTCAAGCATACCTCTGTTAGGTATTAAGATTGATAAAAAAAACATATCTTATCTAGAAGTCATGGTGCAAGGCTTACTAATGAAACATAGTTTTTGAAACTTCTTGAGGGTAGAGAGACAAATCCCACTAAGAAAAACAATGTTTGAACATGTGGTGAATACGAAGAGTATGTTATAAATTATAATATTTCATATTGTTAGTGTGAATTCTAATCGCAAGCATACAAAAAAAAGCCCAATTTATGTGCATAACAAACATCCCTAACATCAAAGATGGCTGCCAATTTCCTTAGATTTGTAGTCAGTTGACCAAGATAAATGCTAAAAAATCCAGATCTATGCATTTAAAGACATTAAGCAGCAAATGAAAGCAAGAGTTGCTCCATGCATCCAATAGACAAGACAAGAATATTTTTAAATAATTTTGTATTTATGACACCTAGGAAGGGAACAATATAGAAAGATGTTACTAGTCCCCCTTAATGGAATGGGTTCTTGTATGTCCTCAGCGCTTCAGATCTAAGATCTCTCTCTCTTGATGGTGTAGAAAACCCAGACAAAAAATGGAACTCTAGGGGAGTTCACAAGTAAAAAGATAGAAAAATATGACAATGATAGAGGATCAAAGTCAGACCAAAAGTATAGATCTAGAGTGATCTTTAGGCAACAAAAGGTAGTGAATGAATGGAAAAACCCTTCTATTTATATCAAAATATTGAGTTAGTCTAGATATTGGTGCATAATTAAAATATTATTAGCCAAATATAGATCCAACTTTTATGGAAAATTTTATTATTTTTGTTGGAGGGAAAAAGAATTTGAATTTGGTCAAATCCCTTTATTTGTAAATTGTTGGAGGGAAAAAAAAATTGAACTTGGTCAAATCCCTTTATTTGTAAATAATAAATAAATAAATGATTTATTTATTATTTTAAGAATATGGTTGAGTAATAATTAAATAAATAATTATTTATTCAATTATTTATAAATGATTTAGTCAAATTTAACAAGGAATATTATTTAAATAATGTTTTAAATAATTATTCCTAGAAAATAATAAGACAAATAGTGATTTATCTAATTAATTTTCCTGTTTTGGGTTAAATATGACTAGGAATATTAATTAAAGTGTTGTTTAATTAATTATCCCTTGAGGAAAATTAAACAAATAAGGATTTATTCACTATTTCCTCATGGGGTTTCCTGTTTAGACCATAAACAACTTAATAAATTATGGATTACTAAGTTATTTTTAATAGTGAAAGGAATTTTACTAGGATAAAATTGGTACATGGTGTACTTTGTTCCATCTAATAGTAACAGGTTAGATGACCAAAAATTGGTGTAATGCATATCACGTTATTTATCAAATTAGAAGTTTGACAAGTTCAAGTAAGATTGAACTATGTTGTAAAAATTATATGGGATCTCCAAGGAATTTATTTTTGAGCAATTTAATTGTATAAATTGAAAATTATTGTTGGTAAACATATCACCAATTACATGAAACATGTTCATGATGCATGAGATCAACTTAGAGTAATTGGAGACAATGTTGTTCGTAAATATCTTGTGGTTCTAATTGTAAATATGTTACACCTTTTGTGACTAGTTTCAATGATATTAGCAAGGTAGATACCAATTTAATGTTGAATAAAGTTGGTGGCATGTTATTGTAGGAGAAAAAATCCCTATATAATTCTAGAAGAATTTAAGCCAAGAACTTGCCATAAAACCATCTAATAAGAAAGAGAGGAACTTTGTGTAGAATAATTCAAATGAGAAATGAAAAAAAATCCTTAAGAGATGATGTTATATATTTTTACTTTAGCAAGAAGGGAAGAAATTCCAGATGTTTTTTCAATTGTAAGCATGACTAGTGAAAGAAATAGCTAAGTAAAAACATTGAGAATAATGTGAGAAAGTATAAAAAGAAAGGTGTATTCCTTATTTTAAATTATAGAAAAAAAATGTTAGATATTTATAATATATGGATTTTGGAGAAACCATACATTTTATTTTTGTTACTAAAGGAATCAACAACTAGGTGGGTCTCTTACTCACATGACAAGGGGTCAATTCCCACTTCTACCACTATAACCTCTAGTTGAGGGTTGGGTAGGTGGGACACTCACACGGTTTTGAACTAGGGACCTTTACACAACAAGTTCCTTAATAATGCACCCATTCGCTAACTATTATACACCTCGTAGGAAGTGCATCTAAAACCCCCTCCCACATTTACCCACTTTCACAAGATTTACCAGTGTAAACATGAGTTGAGGGTCACTATTTTAAGACTCAACCTCCTAGTTGACCTTAAGGAAATGGAGTCGGCGACTTAAGACTTTACTAGCATCCCTTAGGTGCTAGAGTTCCTACAAGAGTAACCCAACCCCTCCTGGTGTGCAACCCCTAAGACAACTCACTTTTCCTTGACATAGAGTTCTAGTCACTCCCTTTCCCTAGGCCTCCATACGACTATGGGTTCCCACTCGCACTCAGAATCTTGCCTCCATGAGACTATGTACTTTTATGCTCAGTTTTATACCAGCGGATCTGAATTTTGTGTCAATTTTTCAGGGTCATGACTCAGGTCTCTGTCCAAAACTCAGTGAAAATTCTAGAGAAGATAAATAACACAGAAACAATGCTTGGAAACCAAAACATGAAACCAGGACTTGACCTGACCATCCCCAACCAAGACTGACATTCTGTTAAACACTTGGTGGATATGCAACCTACAGGTCATGAATGCAAGTTTAAACATGAGGGACTGAAAAATTATCATAGGTTTAAAAAGAAGGGCCATTGCCTTCTCACTAGCTGTCATAACACCCATTAGGTATTTCATTCATTATTCATTTAGTTACAAGTAAAAACATGAAAATAACCATGACTAATATCTATCATAAAACATGCTTATAACCAGCATATAATCAAATAAATAAAAATAATAGAACAACCATTAAATCCACATAATAATCAGTAAATTTCCTCATCAAAAGCAAGAGAAGCTTCACTTTTATTAAACATAGGAAAATAACGACTGGGTTCAGGACTTCCACATTCCACCCGACCATAGATTGGATGAAACAATTATTTCTTTCAGCCAATCACCCCCGTGCCATATTCCAAGAATTAATGTGGGATATCATGGGATAAACCAATCCAAAGAAAGTGAAGCGAATACAGAGGTTAAACCACCTCCACCCTCTCCATATCGTGATCTCACCCAAACCAGTGTCGAGATCACAAAACCAAACTGAGCTTAGATCCCAAAAATTTCTTCTCCAATATCTTAAGGAATTTTCATTCCTCTACCCTCAGGATTTACCATATATCCTGCCATTACTAGTCAAGGGATTCCTAGGCCTTTGGGAATTTTCCTGATACCACCTCATTTGGATTAAAGATATTTTGGAATCCAAAGCTCAAACTGAGAACAACCCCATCATACCATGGCTATCATGAAATGGTAAGGCTAGGCTAAAATACATTATTGAAACCCAAAAAAATCCATGCCAATTACAACAAAAGAACCAAATACCAACATGCGCATACCATGCATGTAAAAAATAGCTAGGAAATCATACATGCAATCTATTTCCTACAAGTATTCCCACTGAATTTGCTTGATCCTTCCATTCCTTTTCTTTTTGTGTCCTTATTTGTTTTTCCTTTCCTTTCCTTACTTGCTTTCTTTCTCCTCTCTAAGACTAATTCTAAAAATTAACTAAATAAATGCTACCAATTGATGCTCTAAGGTCGTTTTATTGATGAGGCCTATAATTTCTTCAATTTTCCATTATTTTCATTCATTTTCCTCCTCACATGCAACCTAGGACCTTTCACCTTCCTTTTCTCCTAATTTCCTTTATTTTCATAAATAACTACAAAAAATACTATTTTTCCTTTCCAAAGCCTTAGTCATTGCCCTTGCCAATTTCCCCTTAGCCATAAAACAAAAAAAACTATGCCCACTAGGTTATTTTACCCAACATTAAACTTGGAATAAGTGTCCCTTTACTGTGGTATTATTTTACCTTTATTAACATTTATTCACCCGGGGATGTTACAAACCCCTCCCCCTTAGGGGAACACCGTACTCAGTGTTAAACCGTACCTATACCCAGAAAAACCTCTGAAATGCAAAATCATACTGCCTATGGAATTGTATAACCCAGCTCATTATAATATTTACAATAAAAACTTGCTCAAAGCAAAACCATCATGACAAACATGACATTATGACACCATATCGCTTATTGTAGCTTTATAACTTAGATCATTGTGGTATTTACAATAACAACCATACATAAATATGTACAAATACTAAGACTCATTTTCCTCCACTGGAAAATAATGAAGGATACATATCCTGTATCTGATCAACCATCTAACATGTAGATTCATCGGGCCTAAAGCGTTTCCACTACACTTTAACTTGCTCAAGTGCTCCGTTCCAAAGCACGAGATGTTTTTGTTGCAATATGTAGAAATTATATATAAACTCTATACCAATGGATTCAATCCGATCATGTCATGTACTAAAAAAAAAATTGAATCCTTCTACTATATTTGCGGAATATCAAACACGATTGCCCAATCACATGCAAGTAATAGAAATAAAATTATCAATCACACAACACAAGATGTATTTGGGGAAATCACCTACTCAAAAACCCTCTATCATATATTGTACATAGTCAAAGAATCATGAAACATTACAATGCTTCTCTATTGATCGTGTCACCATGATCCTGCTCAAAACTGACTAGCAATTCTTAGGCAAAATTGACCAACACTTAGCCAATTCTTAGCCCCTACTTAGCCCAACCTTGCTCACACAATCACTAAGCAATTAATCCCTATTAAATAGGATAATAATCCTTCCTTGATTGCGCAATTCTTCATGAGCCTTCCTCTAACTTCATAATTGCGCCCGAGAAATTTGCTAATAATACAACTTAAAGTTATCTTCCCTTTAACCTTTGTCTTGACTGGGCCTTCATCAGAACTGACATGCATGCAGATATTAATAGTGAATCATCATTTATCTGGTTGATCACTACTTGTGAATTAATTATAATTTAATTCACTGGACCTCTCAATAATTCATCACTAAGTTAGAACCAGTTAAATTGACTTTAACTCAATTAATTTGAGTTAACTGACTACACTCACGCCACACTAGTGCATTAAATGCAACTAGACCCCCAAAATAATAGAATCACTCTAAATGCCTCACCTTTGACCCTCAACTCGAAATTATTTAGCTAACCTAGTTTTCATGACTTAGTTAACTAATACAAGTTGTTATGATATGAAATTACAATTTATTTTCCAATTTATTTAAGGGACAAATAAATTAGACACCCATATTTAGTGTTTGTGTGTAACTCAATTCCTCACTCATGTGTGACTAGAATCCCACACTAGTTATGTGGTCAATTTTTTTCCTTTCTTGATGCCAATTTCATTGTTTCTTGTTGTAAAATTCAACACTCCCTCTCAACAAGAAAGGAATTAATCTATCTCGATCTGGTACCTTTGGAATGTTCTTGCATGCAACACTTCTATAGTGTTGTTTGCACATGCAACTCCTAAAATTGAATAGCCTCTGAACAACTAAATCAGTATAATGCATCTGTCATTAGAGTCTTCTGACTGATGCTAGCTACTACACATGTCTACTGGACTCTCTACACTATTGCTGACATCTGCATCTGTGCATGTTGCACTACTGCCAACTTTGATCTGTGCTCCAGTATCTGACATCTGTCACTCTGATTTATGTCCTCCTGACATATGACTGCATCAATATAATTGATCCTACCTTCTATTGTTGTATTTCGGGCTCCTCGTAGCCAGGTTTTATCCATGAGACACACCATCTCAATGGACCCTACCCAAATTTATTCTTGGGATTAATTATGCACATCGCCCCACCTCAAACATGGAGGTATAGTTGCATGTATTCCCTCTACCTTTTTGGCTCAAAATTTACCCCTCCTCGAGGTCTTTGCTTGAGTGGAATATTGCTCCACAACCTTCTGAGACTGCTTGTGAGACTGCATATTGAGAGGCTCCCTCTCAAACACCAAGTCACTAACCTCTGATTTTCTCCTCAAAGCTTTGCATGCATCATCAACCTCTAAACCGATCTACTTCGTCTATCCTCTAGCTATGTGTTTAAGGAAATCTTTTCCTTTTCCAAACATCACCTCATAACCACGGTCTTCCAATACCACTACAGAGACAAGATTCTTCCTTAGGCTTGGAACATACAAAACATTTTCTATTCTGAGAGGGGAGCCAGACTCCCTATGAAAGGTAATTGTACCTATTTCAGTCACACTATACCTCCCATCATCTCCAAACTCTATGTTCTGTTGTAGGTCCTTCTCCTCCAAGTCACTAAAGAGATCTCTATTCCCCATCATATGGAATGAGGCACCGATGTCTAGATAACACATGCATCCCATTACAATGTTGTCCATGAATTCATTGACAGTAAAATAAAGCTCGAACTGCGAAGCCAATGCTTCACCCGCTGCAAGTGTAGACTCCTTCTTGCTTGCATTATTCTGTGGACAATTCGAAGTATAGTGCCCATGCTTTTGACAGTGAGAACTTTTGATCTTATACAAGTCTCTCTTTCCCTTTTCGACTTGGGATTTCTTTCCCTTGGCCTTCTTTTGTTTTCTAACCAATGCAAAATCTTTTTCTTTGTTGGTGCTGGAGGTCCTGTCTCTAGTGCTCCGCCTTATCTCTTCTATTACCAAGTCAGACCACAAACTCTCTCAGCCTGGTTAATTATCCCTCCCATTAACAGAGTCCTAGTAACTATGATAGCTCTTGTGAAGGCCTAGAAGTGCTAGGCTCACCAAGACATCATCAGATATGGTCACACCAACAATTCCAAGCTCATCTTGACATTGAGTGAACTTCGCCAAGTATGTTGGTACCATCTAGTCATCCTCCTTCTTGATCTTTTTGATCTTTTCCTTCAACACCAACTTCCTTCAGTCGATGTTGTTCTAAAACATATATGTCAAGGCCTTCGACATAGTATATGGAGTCACCTTCCTATGGAGACTTGAGACAATATGATCTCGAACTCCCTCTAATAAGATCCTTCTCGCCTTTTCTACCTTCTTATGTCATGCATCAAGAAGTTGGGCATCTGCTGCTGCGGGCTTGGGAATATCTGTATCTATGAATTCCTTCAACCCGTTTTCCTCCAACACTACCTCCATCATGTCCTTACATGAAATATAATTCGAATTTCCCTTGAGTGCATATTCGAGTCTCAAGCCATTGAAAGACATCTCGATCTGCTGCTGGATCCTGAAGAATAAATATGCAAATTTGAATCTATTCAAGACAAACTCAATTTCTTCTCTTTTATTGTGATTCTTGGCACTCTGATACCATGTAGAAATTATATAGAAAATTTATACCAATGGATTCATTCCAATCACGCAATATAATGAAACAAGATAATGAATCCTTCTACTATATTTACGAAATATGAAACACGATTGCTCAATCACATGCAAGTAAGAGAAAGGAAATTATCAATCACACAACACAAGATGTATCTGGGGAAAGCACCTGCTCAAAACCCATCTATCATATATTGTACATAATCAAAGAATCATGAAAAAATACGATGCTTCTCTACCGATCGTGTCACCTTGATCCTGCTCAAAACTAACTAGCAATTCGTAGGCAAAATTGACTAACACTTAGCCAATTCTCAGCCCCTGCTTAGCCCAGCTTTTCTCACGCAATCCCTAAGAAATTAATCCCTATTAAATAGGATAATAAGCCTTCCTTTATTGTGCAATCCTTTATGAGCCTTCCTCTAACTTTATAATTGCGCTAGGGAAATTTCTAATAATATAACTGATAGTTATCTTCCCTTTAACCTCTATCTAAAATGGGTCTTCATCAGAACTGAAATGCATGTATATATTATAAGCAAATCATTAGTTATCTGATCGATCACTACTTTTGAATTAATTCTAATTTAGTTCAATGGACCTCTCATTAATTCATCATGCAATTACAACTAGTTAAACTAATTTTAACTCAATTAATTTGAGTTAACTGATTACACTGACACCACACTAGTGCATTAAAATGTACCCCAAAAATAATTGAATCACTCTACATGCCTCACCTTTGATGCTCAACTTGAAATTCTTTAGCTAATTGAGTATTCATGACTTAGTTAACTGATACAAGTTGTTATGAGATGAAATTACAACTTATTTTCCAATTTTTTTAAGGGATAAATAAATTAGATGCCCTCATTTAGTGCTAGTGTGTAACTTAATTCCTCACTCATGTGGGACTAGAATCCCACACCAGTTATGTGGTCAATTTTCGTCCTTTGTGGATGCCAATTTCATTATTTCTTGTTGCAAATTTCAACACAATATGCATTGAGGTTTCAACTATAATTCTCCTTCTTACTCCACCTGAAATACAAACCAATCAATAACATGATCAACATCCTTTACATATCTTTTAAGAAATGAAACATGAAAAACATTAAGGACTTTCACTGTCGGAGGCACTGCAAGTCTGTATGCTACTGGTCCAATCCTCTCAAGCACCTCAAAAGGCCTGCAATATTTTGGTGCCAACTTGGCACATGATCTAATCCCTAAGGTGCTCTTCTTGGCTTGATTCACAAATACACATGATCCCCAACCTGAAATTCCTTAAATTCCTTGTGCTAGTTTGCATAACTTGTATGCATGTATTTTGTTGCCTTTAGATTCTTCTTTATAACCTGCATTTCCTGTTCCATGTCTACCAACATTTTCAGTTTGATAATTACCTTGTTCACTGGATCACTCTAGCTAAAGGGAGTGTTATAACTCCGCCCATACAGTGCCTCAAATAAACTTATCCTCACTAAATCCTGATAACCATTGTTGTATGCAAACTAAACCATTGGAAGGTACTCCCTCCATCTCCTCTGCTATTTCATGGCATACATCCTCAACATATCCTCCAGTATCATGTTCACCCCCTTCCTATGTCCATTTGTCTATGGATGATAAGTTGTGTTAAAGGCCAACTTTGTCCCCAACCCTGAAAATAGCTCCTTCCAAACTTGGAAGTGAACTTGGCATTCTTGTCTGACACAATCTTCTTCGGAACACCATGAAATATCATGATCTCCCTGATGAAGACCTTTCCCACCTCACTAGTTGAATAAGTAGTCTTCACTGGAATGAAGTAAGCTACCTTTCTCAACTTGTCTACCACAACCATGATAGAATCATGTTTCCTCGATGTCCTTAGAAGACCTGAAATGGAATCCATGGAAATGACCTACCATTTCCATTATGGAATCATAAGAGGCTAAAGAAACCCACCTATATTATTACACTTTGTTTTGACTTGTTTATAGTCCAAACATCTCGCCACAAACTCTGCCACTTCCTTCTTCACATTTAGCCAATAGTATAACTTCTTTACTGATGTCAACGTCTTCTAATATCCTGGGTGACATGAATACGGTTTTACATGAAACTTCCTCAAGATAAGGTTATTTATTTCACTGTCATCTAGCACATAGATCTTGTCCCTAAATCTTGCCAAGCCACTTGTTGTAAGATGATAGTCCACATCCTGATCACATGTACCCTGTTGTAACATGTGCATAAGCTCCCTGTACCTGTAATCCTGTTGTCCTGCCTGTAAGATTTGATCTTGTAAATATGTCCCATATGAGATCATTGTTGCAACATGGTTCAACTATACTTTCCTGATGAGAGAATATGCAACCATGTTCTCCCTTCCCTTATTGTACCTGATCTCAAAGTCAAACTCACTAAGTCATATGCAAAAGCTCTTACCCAATGATGAACTCTATTTTTTTAACCTGTAACCAACTACACCAACCAATACTCTGCATGCACTTCTTTTCTCAAGCCACACTTATCCACCAGGTCAGGATTAACATAAATATAATTATATCCAGGATCAATCAAAATAAGAATAACTTGATCACAAAGCTTACCGTTCATATCAATGATAGATTCATGGTGATCCACCTTCCTATTGTCCACAACTGCATAAATATGAGGAATACTATGACCAAAATTCCCAAATATCTACTCCTCCTGAGAACTATAGATATGAGGCCTACCTCCTTGGTACAATGGACAATCCTTCTTACAATGGTCGTTGCCACATATCCAACACTGCAACAATGCTCTACTATCTCCTCTAGTTTGTTGTTCTCCAGGCTACGACACATTTCTCTTCTCAACTGCATTGAGCATATTATAAGGAGAAACATTCTCTTTCTCACCTGCATCTTCAAGTCTTCCCTACTTCGATGGCCATTTCCCTTTTACTTTCTCATTTCCCTTCAAGTCACATTTAGGATCAACTTTGTGCTTTGTTTTCTCATAGCAATCCTTCAATTTATGGATGGATTCCTTTAATGATATAGCCTCATAAAACTCAATACGATCTCTATGTGCTTCTGGAAATCTACTAATGAATCTCTAAATATTAGCCTTCACCTCCTTGATATATGCCACATACCTCAGAAAATCCAAGAATATGCTAGTATAGTCATAATCTATCATAGAACCCATCTCTAGTTCTTAAAACTCCTTATCTCTATCATCATAGTACATCTATGATAGGTACTTATTCTTGAATATAATCTCGAATTCTTCCCTAATAAATTCTTCTTGTCAAATTCCTGTGACATTACTCACATCTTCCCACCAGATGTATACGTTCCCTTTAATATTGAAGGTGGCTATCTTTGCTTTCATATTTTCCGAATAGTTATGTAATCTAAATAATTCCTTCATCCCAAGAAACCATGCCTTTTCATATTCTAACTTCTTCATCTCTCCAAAAAATGTATGAGGCTTCACTTTCTTAAACTCCTCACGTAAATACTCCCTCCTTCTATAAGGATGATGATGGTGATCACTGTGATGATGTCGCCTAGATGAGGAAATAGAATGATGCATATGCATACCAGTCCTCCTGTCAGGTGTATCTAGTGATTTTCCACCTCTTACTGTGTCCCCTATGTCCAATATATATCTCGACCGAGATATGCTACTATAGGCTCCATTTATTTTCTCTTCCTCCTCTTGATTGATTCTCATATGTACCTGTTTCTGCAACTCTCACAAGCTTTGAAGAATCCTTGCATTAACATCTACCTACTTCAGCTAATTCATTTCAAGTATTTCCTGAGCCTCAACCACACTGTCATTGTCTACTTTGAAACTTCTCATGATGCAGGGATTCTGTTATAGAATAGATCCGAGCATATAAAACACACACTCCTTCAACCAACATGAAAACTCTCAGTAATTCTTCATTAAAACCATAAAAATTTTAGCTAAATATACATATGAAGGAAGGAGAGCCATTCAAATGAAATACTGATATAAAAACATAAAAACTCTTTGGCCAAATATTACATTTTAGCGACCTCTTGGCTCTCGGCCCTTCAAACCATCTCTCACTCTCACTGTAATCCTCGTTTCTCTCAGTTGTCTTTATCCTCACAAAACACTCCTTTTTATACTTCCTCCACACAAATCTCAACTTAAAATATAATTTAGATTTATCTTTTTTTGGACCCAAATAAGTCCCGTTTATGGAATTCCTCATCCCTAGATTATCTACCTAATTCAACTCCACTCATATCCTTAATTATTTAAGGAATATTTACATGATCCTCTCATTTATAATTTTTCTCCTAATTTATTAAAAACTGAGCAAATTAATTAATAAAATAATTAAAATATATCACCCCTTTATTTACACAATTGAATAATGAAAATTTAGCTTTGATGCTCCTGCATCATCTCATCTCTTCCCTCAAGCTCCTTGATGTATCTTCTATGCTAGGAGTGTTCTCTTCTCCTTACTGCTCAACCGGTCTATAGGGAGAGTCACGAGAACTATAGTATACCATTTTTCTTGTCAACTTGGGTTCTCTTCTTCCTTCAATTATACCATATAAAATAAAATCCATACCTCATTGATGTTCAGGGGAGGCTTATCTCATCTGCAAGATCAGTCCACATTAGCATGTATATGTATAATCATAAACATATCCATATAATGACATAACATCATAACAACACCATGCGTGACCATGACAATTGTATACCATTATACCATGCATGATAACCATAACCTTGACAACATAAAACTTACTGAAAGAGAGAAAAACTACACTCTAATACCACCTTGTGGTATTAGATACGACTCAAATAGAGAAAAACTTATGATACCATCATGTAACGAATCCTCCCACAATTACCCACTTTCACTAGGTTTCGTAGGGTAAACATGAGCTAAGGGTCACTACGATAAGACTCAACCTCCTAGGTGACCTTTAGGAAATGGATTTGAAATCTTAAGACCTTACTAACTTCCCTAAGGTGCTACAGGACCACTAGGATTAATCCAACCCCTCCAGGTGTCCAACCCCTGAGACAACTCACTTTTCCCTGACCTAGAGACCCATTCGCTCCCTTTTCAAGGCCTCCAAGCAAATATAGGTTCCCAGTCATACTCATAAGTGTTCCTCCATTCAACTATGGAATTTTCTGCTCAGTTCTATTCTAGAAACTCTGAATTTTGTGCCACCTTTTCAGGTCTAGGACTCTGGTCTCTTCCTAGAGCTCGGTGAAACTTCTAGAGAATATAAGTAACACAGAGACACGCTTGTAAACCAAAAACTGAAACTAGGACTTGACCTGACCATCCCCAACCAAGAATAAAATTTTTTCAAACACTTGGTGGATATGCAACCTATAGGTCATGAATGAAAGTATGAACATGAGGTACTGAAAAGTTATCTAAGGTTTAATAAGAAAGGCCACTTCTTTTTCACATTAGTTGGCATATCACCAATTAGGTCTTTCATTCATTATTCATTCAGTTACAAGTGAAAACATGAAAATAGCCATCACTAAGATTTGTCATAAATCATACTTATAACCATAATATAACCAGATAAATAACAATAAGAGAACAATAATTAAAGCCACATAATAACCAGTACATTTTCTCATCAAAAGCAAGAGAAACTTATCTTTTATTAAATATAGGAAAATGCGATTGGGTTCATGACTTTCACATTCCACTCGACCATAGATTGGTTGAACCAATTCTTTATTTTAGCCAATCACCCCTATTCTATATTCCAAGCATGAATTTAGGGTCTCATTGGATAAACCAATCCAAAGAAAACCAAGGGAATATAGAGGTTAAAACACCTCCACCCTCTCCATATCATGATCTCACCCAAACTGGTGTCGAGATCACAAAACCAAACTGAGCTTGGACGCCTTAGAATTTATTCTCCAATACCTTGAGGAATTTTCCTGACTCCACCCCCAAGTTTTACCATATATCTCACCATTATTGGTCAAGGGATTCCTAGGCCTTTGGGAATTTTCCTGAGATCACCTCACCCGAATCCAAAATCTTCTAGAAATCTAGATCTCAAACCAAGAACAACCCCATCACACCATGGCTATCTAGAAATGGCAGGGCTAAGCTAAAATATATTGTTGAAACCCAACAAAATCCATGCCAATAAAAAAAAAATAATCTAATACCAAGATGCACACACCATGCATGTCAAAACAAGATAGGAAATCGTACATGCAACCTATTACATGCAAGTATTCCCAATGAAGCTACTTGATCCTTGCCTTCCTTTGCTTTCCTTGTCCTTCTTTTCTTTTCCTTTCCTTTCCTTGTTTTTCCTTTCCTTGCTTGATTTCTTTCTCCTCTTTCAGAATAATTCTAAAACTGAACTAACAAAAGGCTACCAACTGATGCTCTAAGGTCTTTTTATTGATGAGACCTCTAATTTCTTCAATTTTTCATTATTTTCCTTCATTTTCATCCTCACATGAAACTTGTGACCTTTAACCTTCATTTTCTCATAATTTCCTTTATTTTCATAAATAAATGCCAAAAATACTCTTTTGCCTTTCCAAAGCCTTAGGCCCTGCCTTTGCCAATTTCCCCTTAGCCATGAAAGACAACAAGTGATGCCCACTAGGATATTTTTCCCAACATTCAACTTGGAATAAGGGTCCCTTGCCTGTGGTCTTATTTTACCTTTATTAACTTTTATTACTTGAAATCTTAACCCAAGGTTGTTATAGTGAAAACATACATATTACTAAAATGTGTGTCTAGTTTAACAAGTTTCGGTCAAGAATACTAGAACTTGATATAAAATTTGGTGATGATTTAATATCAGAGATGGATAAGGTGATGCACCTATTTGATTATAACTGGAGGTGAGCATGATGTTAGGAATTTTTCATATATTACATGTTTAAAATGTAATTTACATTCTATTCTTCAAATGAATAAGCTAAATTTGAATATGCTTAGTGTCTCATAAATAAAATGTTAAATAGCTATGAAGTAGTACTGTGTGGCTATGAAGAAGATGATATGGATGAAAATAAGATGTATTATAAATAGAAATATGCAAGATAAATACATGGAGACTGAATTTAATAGGAGAAAGAAATATGAGATCCCAATGGACATGGCAGAAACCATGAAAAGTTTAATAGTGGAACTTCAAATTTTTAGAGTAAAAAATGAAAATAATCAAATATCAAGAAGAACAATATCAATTGAATGTTTCCATACTACTTAAATTGATTGAAATATTGAAACAAATGCATCAGGGATAGATTTCAAGTAATGTTGGTAAAAATCCTTTGAGAAAGAGGTCCCATGGTATTAAGAATCAGATATCCAATGATGGGACATATACACCATTTGAATAATTGGACATAAATACAACTAATTTTGAACATTAAATAAGTATTAGTTTAACATTTCTTGCTCATAGTGAGAAGAAGAAGAGGAAATCCAAATATTAATTATAACGGTATTTAGAAAGGTAAAACCACCTACCTTTGATGGTGATGTAAAGTGAAGAAGCTAAGGCATGGATTTTTGGAATAAGGAAATATTGTCAAGAACATTTAGTGAACATGAATGATAGAGTGACCAATTTTAATCTAAATGGAAAATCACCCATTTTTTCGAACACTTCAAGAAATTAAACAAGACTAGTGAGAGAAGAATCACCTGGAAGTAATTTCAAAAAAACCCTTGGAATAAATACCTTTTAGAATAATACTATGAAGGTAAATATCAAAGAATTTCATGACATGAACTTGGGGCTATTGACCATGGATGATTATGCAAGTAATTTTTTGGAATTTCTAATGTATGTAGCATATACTGGGGGTGAGTACGTCAAAATTCAACACTTCATAAGTGGACTACTTCAATTTTACAAATACACGATTGAATTTAAAGTGTGTAAAACTCATGATGAGACAAATATAAAGGCTAAATACTATTATGAACATAACACAAATTAACCAAAAGTTAGAAAGATATTTGAAAGAAAAGACGAATATAAATATCAACATATAAAGAGAGTATTTAAAACTTAGTAATAATAATAAAAAGTTAAGGAGTTTCCAGCATATTTACATAGCACATAGTATTTTCCAACAAAGATACCAAGAAAATAGTAGAATCAAGCCAAATTAAATAGTGTGAGAGAGGCCAAGTGACTTTATGCAAGGGCCTATCAAATATTGGGGATATGGATAACATCATCTACCTGGGAATTCTCTCCATGGTCAAGAGAATTGTAGGATTGTTCACGACATTCAAGAAAATACAATAATTAATGTTACAGGTGCAAAGAGAATTCCTAGAACCTATGTTACTTTGGAGGATCAACAAAAATATCAGAAATCATCAATGGTGGAAGTTGAAGGTAAGATTTCACAACATTACATTTCTATCTTTATTGGTATAGGATTTAATCACAACTATATTTCACCTAAAGTTGTTGAATAATGTGTTATTCAAAGCATAAATATAAGAAATCTTGGTTGGTACAATTAGCTACGTGAATCAAAATAAAATTAAGTGAAATGGAAGAGAAATCTCAGTTGAAACTAAATGGACTCTCCACTTGGAAAAATTTGAACCTTTTTCCACCTAGATCATATGATGTCTTGATTTCTATGGATTAGTTGAAAACACATAAGGTAAATCTTGATTAATACAACAAAAGATTTGACAATATAGATGAGTATGGAAATACAAGAATATTTAAAAATGTATTCTAAAATCCATTTTTATAAGAAAAATATCAGCTTTACAATTGAAGAGATATGCAAGGAAGGGAATTCAATGATTTTTAGTCTATTATATAGAATCAATAATATACAATGAATGAAATATTAAAAATTATCTAACACTTCAAGAATTCAAGGATGTATTTCCATATCAGATGCCTTGTCCACCTACCAAGAGAGACTTTAATTTTTTAATTGATATAAGGCCTAGAGATACACTAATATCCAAATCTCCTTACATAATGAGTATTTATGAGTTAACAGAGTTCAAAATGAAATTGTAGGAGTTGCTAGAAAAAGGGTATATGGTGCCAAGTGTGTCCCCCTAGGGAGCACCAATTTTATTTGTGAAGAAGAAATAAAAGATCATCATATTGTGTATATATTATAAACATATAAATAAAGTTACAATGAGAAACAAATACTCCTTTCCTTGGATTGATCAATGATGACTTATTGGATCAAGTAAGAGGGGAAAAAGAAATTTTAAAATTGGCTTGAGATTAGGATACCATCGGATCATAATTGAAGATGAATATTTTCATAATAAAACCTTTAGTACTAGGTGTGGTCATTATGAATTTGCGGTGGTACCATTTGGTCTTATAACACTCTAGCCACATTCATGTGTCTTATTAATAGAGTGTTCAATAAATATTCACAAAAGTCTGTACTTGTTTTTGTTGATGGAATATTTATTTATTAAAAATTTAAAGAGCAACATAATGAGAACCTAAGAATGGTTTTACAAATTTTACGACAACATCAATTGCATGCAAATTTTAGCAAGTGCGAGTTTTATTATAAATAAATCCATTACTTGGGTCACATTATAACAAAAAAGGGAGTTTTTGTAAATTTAGAAAAAAATGAAGCTATAATGGTTATCCTTATCAATAGTTATGGTTTCTATTAGAGGTTCATTGAGGGATTCTCCAAGATTAATAACTATATAAATTAATTGTGGAATAAAGGAGCAAAGTTTGTATGGTATTATAGATGTGAAGGGAGTTTTTAGTAGTTGAAACATCTTCTTACTAGTGCTCAAATACTAAAAATAACATTTATAAACCTAGATTTTATAGTGTATAGAAATGCATGTAAATATGGACTTGGTGAAGTATTTATGCATGATAATCATGTGGCGAGTTATCAATATAGGGAACTAAAACAACATTTAAAGAATTATGTCCTTGATGACCTAGAGTTTGTAAATATAATCCATGCATTACAAATTTGGTGTCATTATTTATGTTAATGAGATACACATCACAATGGGTTGAAACATTTGTTTGATCACCCACTAATGCAGGAGCATTAAGGTAGAGTCAGCAATGTGACAAGCTAGTCACATGCTGTGGCTTGGGAAGAAGAGTAGCAGTCCTAATAATTCGAAGACTTTAATTTTAAAATATTTTATTTAAAGATAATTTGGGCTGACATAGCCATTGTAATATGTAGGTTAAAAGAATAGTTAGGTTAGGATTAGTTAGGCATTTAGTTGAATAAACTGTTCTGAAATCGAATAACAATTTCTCAACCATATGGGATTTTTTGGAAAGGCATAAAACAAAACCAAATCTACCATTGTGGGGTTCCGCCTTCCATAGAGAAAAGGAGAGAGAACGAGAGGGAAATAGGTGTGAGAGAGGGTTGAATAGATAGTAGGAATAAATGTAAAAAAAACCAGCCATCCCAGGGGCTTGGTTCCATGTACTTCATTTAAAAATTAATTCCAAGTGTTTTGGATCTTGATCGGGCTCTCTCTTTACACCCATTTGTTTTATTTCCCTGTCGAATCAAATATTACATTTGTGTGTTATTATCTATGTGTGTTATTCCTATTATGCATAGACAGATTGAGATAGAGAATGAATTTCCTGTGAACTTTGCATAGGAAAAGCTGTGGCAGGAACTGAGGGTTGAGAGACGAAGAAAAAATCCTAGAGCGATCTGCATGATTACACACTAGATAAAGCTCAGGAGAGATAGCATTGAAAGATTCCGAAGAAGTATCAAGAGGAGTAGCATGGAGGAAACAGTATTGCAGAGTGGCGATAGCTGAAAGAGGAACAATCGGCTAAAGACATAAAGACTTATAAGGATTCCGAGAGATGAATCGACGTCGAGGATGCAATCGCAGAGCCGAGGTTATAAGATTTGACGACAGAGATTTAGAGTGGGGAGAAGAGTAGAAGAAGAGCCAGGAAGTTTGAACAAACGGACGAGATTAGATCGCAGATCCAAAGATAAGAGATGAACGGTTAAGATATCAGTTGAATTTGTAGGTGCGATAAGGGTCATTCGATCCAACACTGATCAATGGTGAGAGATCAAATCGTAGACAGAGGACATCGCACATTGCAGAAAATAGGAGTCTCGGTTAAGAGATTTCGCAAGTTAAGTTTGATAGTTTGCGATGCGAAGTGGCAGGGAGAAGAATTTTTTCAGACCGTTGGATCATGCAACAGATCAACGACGGATGATGAATCACACTTTGCAAATTATAGCGAATACCTTCTAAGATTTCGCATGGTATGTTGTTTGTGGCGTGATGCGATAAGATTGGAGAACTGCGATGCGATGAGGGAAGGCCACGTGTCGGCATAGCGCAAAAGCGCACTTCGCAAATTTTGGAGTTTAACATATTCTCAAAGAGTTGAAGGTTATGGGCAGGTGATTGCAATGCGTTCTGATTGGTTGGCGTGATGTGGGACCCTCAAGATAAGAAACCCGCGTGTATGCGGTTATGTTGGGTTTTATGTGTGGACATTTAAAGAAGCGTTGGACGTTTAAAGAAGCACTATTTAATTGTGCGTGTATGTATGTTAATAACCCCGAAGTTATAATCCATTGTGTACAAAGGGGTTTATGTGGGTCCTAACCCATAGGTTCACGAATATAAGTTAATTTGCAGTTACGGTTGCATCAATTGGTATCAGAGCCTACAAGAGCTGAGAGGCGGTGTGAAGGAATTTGAACTAAGCGAAGTTGAGAAATATTGCTCAGTGATTCTAATCGAGTGAACCTTAAGAGGTAAGACTATGGACTGAAGGCTTATGAAAAATCATAAGATCTATAGCAGCATGGATGAAGTAGTAGCACAGAAATAACGTAAGAATGTTTTGTTTCAGTTTTATTTTGGATTATAGAACTGACAAGTAAATTCTCACACTTAGAAGAAGAGCATAATATTTTAATATAGGTAGCAGCAGGAGTGAAAACATCTCAACAAGAAGATCACAGCCTTTAAGGGCAGTGATGAAGGAAACTAGCAATGGTTTTCTAGGAGGAAGAAGAAGTGTGGTCAGAGCTTAGTATTTTAGCTGAGGTTGAAATATAAGAGGACTGTAGTGTTCTCAAGTGTAGATGAGTTGTGAGGGAAAGCCTATAAGGATAATAGAGGAGTGCTCAAGGAGGGTTCTAGATTGAGGACCCGTACTTGCCAAAAGACCAAGCACAGTGGAAGTTTGGTGAGGTAAGTTGTAGGAGGAGGAACTGTTACTGCAAGGCTAGTGCAACTCATAGAAGGTGAAAGAAATCAAGAACATGACTATTGAAAGTCATAGCAGAGGTTCAGGAGGCAACTAAAAAGTGAAGAAGGAATATGCCAAGACAAATGGCATATGGAAGCAGATGACTGATGAAAAATATAAGAAAGAACTAGCTGAGATGACAACCCATCTTGATCTATTGATGGAGTTAATATGGAGGAGTGATGAAGACCAGAGTTGTGGATGGATTATGAGGAAGAAATTGAAATGTCTTGGATTGTAAATGAAGAGGGAGCATAGGTTGAATGCTCAAGAATAAGAAGCATTAATTAAAGCAGCAGAGAATGAAAGGAAAGGTTTTGTTTGAAGAGTCAAGAAGAAGAAGGGTCACCAAACTATGACTTGGGATTGGAGACAAGTAATACACTTGTTTCAAAGATGAAAGAGGTTTGTTGCAACTCACAAGGTGGATCAATATGATTCCACAGAGGGAAGAAGAATAGATGACCATTGATGGTTATCTAAAAGGTTCAAAGAGGAGTCACAATCAAGAGAAAGAAATCAATAGAGATGCCAGTAGAAGACTTAGCATGGAAAATCTTGGTGTGGGAGTTTATGCAACTACCTAAGAAGAGTTACAAAAAAATTAAGAAAGCGGTCCACTCTGGAATTTTTTGGAAAGTGAAGAACAGTGAAGATAGAGGTAGTGAAGCACTACAGTATAAAGTACAAAATACTGGAAGATTGCAGCTAAAGAATGGTGAAGACAATGCAGCTTATGGACAGAAGAAAAACAGAGTTTGGGATCCTGGAAGATTCAAGCATTGAAGACACATGACCAGGAGGAGGACATGAATTCTTTTACCTCGGGAGTCGGATGCAAGAGCATTAAGGTAGAGTCAACAATGTGACAAGTTGGTCACATGTTGTAGCTTGGGAAGAGGACTAGCAGTCCTAATAATTTGAAGACTTTAGTTTTAAAGTATTTTGTTTAAAGTTAATTTTGGCTAACATATCCATTGTAATTTGTAGGTTAAAAGAATAGTTATATTAGGATTAGTTAGTCATTTAGTTGAATAAATTGTTCTGAAACCGAATAACAGTTTCTCAACCATATGGGGATTTTTGGGAAAGGCATAAAGCAAAACCAAATCCACCATTTTCGGGTTCTTCCTTCCATAGAGAAAAATAGAGATAACGAGAGGGAAATAGGTGTGAGAGAGGCTTCAACATAGAGTAGGAATAAATTAAAAAAAAGCCAACCAACCCAGGGCTTGGTTCTGTGTACTTTTATTTAAAAGTTAATTCCAAGTGTTTTGGATCTTGATCGAGCTCTCTGTTTCAACCCATTTGTTTTATTTCCCTGTCAAATCAAATATTACATTTATGTGTTATTCTCTATGCGTCTTATTCATGTTAATGCATAGACATATTGAGTGAGAGAAAGAAGTTCCTGTTAACTTCGCATAAGCAAAGTTATGGCAGAAACGAAGGGCTAAGAGACGAAGAACAAACCCAGGAGGGATTCGCGCGATTACAGACTGGATAAAGCTCAGGAGAGATAGCGTTGAGAGATTCTGAAGAATTATGAAGAGGAGTAGCATGGAGGAAGAAGTATCGCAGAGTGACGATAGCTAAAAGAGGAACAATCAGCTAAAGACAGAAAGACTTAGAAGAATTTCGAGGGAGGAATCAACGACAAGGATGGAATCGTAGAGCCGAGGGTATAAGATTTGATGGCAGATATTTAGAGTGGGCAGAAGAGGAGAAGAAGAGCCGAGAAGGTTTAATGGATAGACAAGATTAGATCACAGATCAGAAGATAAGAGATGAACGGTTAAAATATTAATTGGATTTGCAAGCACGACGAGGGTCGTTCGATCCAAAACCAATCAACGATGAGAGATCACATCGCGGATGGAGGACATCACACATCACAGAAAATAGGAGTCTCGGTTAAGATATTTCACAAGTTTAGTTTGATAGTTTGCGATGCGAAGTTGCATGGACCGTTGGATCATGCAACATATCAATGACGAACAATGGATCACACTTCGCAAATTATGTTGAATTCCTTTTAAGATTTTGCACGGTATGTTGTTTGTAGTGCGATGCGATAAGATTGGAGAAATGTGATGGGATGAGGGAAGGCCACGTGTCGACATGGCGCAAAAGTGCACTTCACAAATTTTGGAGTTTAACGTATTCGCAAAGATTTTAAGGTTGCGGGCAGGAGATTGTGATGGATTATGATTGGTTTTTGTGATGTGGGAACCTCCAAATAAGAAACCCGCGTGTATGTGGTTATGTTGGGTTTTCTGTGTGGACATTTAAAGAAGCGATGTTTGATCGTGCGCGTATGTATATTAATAACCCCGAAGTTATAATCCGGTGTGTATAAAGGGGTTTATGTGGGTCCTAACCCACAAGTCCACAAATATAAGTTAATTTGCAGTTACTGCTGCATCACCCACACTTGAATGCTAGATAAGCTAGGTGGTTAGAATTCCTTAGTGAATATGATTTTAAAATAAAAAATATAAAGGGGAAAGAAGATACAGTACCACATGCACTTAGCACACAAGAACCATTTCACACAAATGGTAGCCATTAAAAAATTAGTGTGAAAGAATATTTTATTGATGATTTAAGGTTTTAATCCTGTACAGAAATTACATGCAAATGAATTCCTAAAATAGAAAAATATACAATGGCGAGAACATAAAACAAATATACACAAATATTTTCCCCTGAATCCCAAAACTAGGTATACATGATTGATTTTTCATTATATTCCTTTCAATGTTACAATGCATATATATACATGTTGAAGCATTCTGAAACATCAATACACTAACCCTATATTAGAGCATAAGTTTAGTTCCCTTGACCGGATCTACAAATACCATGGAAAAAAACCACCATGCCCAAACACTAGTTTTCCACAAGAAAAATCTAATCAGCAGTATAAATATTATCAACTAAATGATGAAGGGTTATTTATTTACAAGGGCATATTGTATATTCCAAATTCAACAAGACTAAAAATTATAAGAATGGATGAAATACAAAAGAATCCATATTCAATACATTTAGGCTATCAAAATATGATTGCTACAAAAAGGAAGAGATGTTTTTGGATTGTAATGGAAAATGATATTGTAGAATACATTGCAAGATACATTGAATATTGGAAGGTTAAATCTAAGCACCAAATCTAGTGGGTCTATTGCAACCTTTTCTCATTCTCAAGTGGAAATAGGAGATGATAAAAATGGACTTTTTCATAGGAATAACAAGATAATGAAAAAATGTGATTCTATCATAGTTGTGGCTGAAAACTGAGTATGAATATCACTTTATTCCCATAAAAGATACATCCAAATAATTCAACATTATATCGATTTTTAGAGTAAAATTTTCAAATTGCAAGGGATGTATACAATAATTATATCATATACATTAAAATTTTAGAAAATACCATTTGAAGGATTGGGTATACAATTAAATCTCAATAATGAATATCATCCTATAATAGATGGGAAAACTGAAAGAACATGTAACAACACTTGGTTGATTTTCTATGTAAATAAAATAAGACCGAGGCCGTTAGACACGTATTTCAAGCTTAATGGCGGGAAGACATTATAATGGGCATCACTTGTGGTTTATTTATGGATATGGAAATTGGAAAAGGAAAAAAGGAAATCATTATCATTTTAATTATGAAAATAAAGGAAAATAGGAGAAAAGGAAGGTGAAGAGACACAAGTTTTCATGCAACGGAAATTAGAGGGAAAATGAAGGAAAATGAGACATCAATGATAAAAAGGAAAATGAGAAACAATTCATATATGTTTCTCATTATTTAATCAGGATCATTAAAGGAGAAGGAACAAGCACTTGGAAAAGAAAGAAAGGAAAGAAACGGTGTACAAGAGAAAGATTGGACAATGGCAAGTAAGGACATAAATTAGTTGTGGATTGCAGGTAACAATGTGCATGTAAGATTTAGCATGATGATTTCCGGATGCATGGTATATGCATATGATTATATGGTTATGTGTTTCCATTGGTATGGAGATTTTCCTCGATTGATAGTGGTTTCAGCCATGCCTTCCAATTTCCCAAATAGCCATGGTGTTGTGGATTTCCCACTTGTTTTTTTTTATTGGTTCCTAGGTTCCATATGGTTGTGTGATAGAAAAAACACTTTGGAAGCCCTGGAACAACTTGGGTTGAGTTACTAATTCGTGGAGTCGTAGGTTTGGACAAACGCTCTGGAGCCCTTGGTGGGTTAAGTTACTAGTCCTTAGATCCATGGTTGGAACAAATGCTCTAGAGCCCTAGAAAAATGTGGGTTGAGTTACTAACTCCTCTATCCTTGGATAGCTTGGGTAGAGACCAATATAGTTGATGTTATGGATTCCCAAACTATAGAGGTGGAATCACTATGGTTACTGGTTGAGGTGGTTTGGCCTCTGGAATCCCTGGTTATTTGTGTCTTGTTTTAATCCAAGAGATTCTGCATCCATGCTGGTTATCTATGAGCACTTGTTGGAAAGAGTACCCCTCGACTGAAATATTTTGAGCAAGACTCCACAGATCTAGGAGTGAAGCATGGAACACAAAGTTAAGTTAGAGTCTTAGTGGATTTGGGAGTGGGTCTTTATAAGTTGCGCTCTGCCCATGGTTTTTAGACCATGGTATTGTAAATGTAAAGACTATATAAGGAGTCTAGGATAGTCTTGATGAAATACTTGATACTTGATGATTGAATGCACTTGGATGTAAGATTATTTTGAGTCTGTCTTCTGTGGTTTGGGTTAGATAAAAGGCTCCTGCAACTAAGTGCGCAGACCCATGCAGCTGAGTGCACAGACCCTTGCAGCTGAGTGCGCAGGGCGAAACTGATGGTATTGAGAATATCGTAGCATTAATGAAATACTCTTGAAGATAGATTTGTGTTTGAGTTTATATGTTGTCTTTACTTTAAATTTATGTTGTCTATTGTTTTTTACTTATAATTTCATCACGAAGTCCCGGTTATGATTATTTATGTTCTTTTATGCTTGTTAAAGTAAGATCGTGCAGTCTGCAAGTTAGTTCAATAAAAGTGTTGAACTGCGACTGTATAATTAGTACATATGCTCTATGAAGCTCTGTAAAGTAATGAAAGGAATATAGGCCCTATGCCACACTCCATTGTCCCTATGGATGAAAAAACCTGGTTCTAGCATCCCCCTATATTGCCTCAGGTGACACTTCAGTCTCCGCAGTAGATTGTTTCTAACAGGGCTAATAATAGTGGGTTTTGTTGGTTTTCACAACCATATCTGAACATGGGTCTAGGCCCCATTAAGCCAACAAATGGTTTTTTTTATCGGCATGGGGATCTGACTGAGGTATATGTGGATGTGGCAAATTTCTAAGAAAGAAATTCAAGACTGGGTAGATCTAAAAGAACGTGAATTTGTTGCGCAAGAAAACAAAAATCTACGCCTATCTACTGAAAATTGGTTGCATAAATATATATTTACATATCGACACGAGATCATTTTATTATCATTTTCTAGCGATATGTATGAGTGATTATCAAGACTAGCTGAGCAAACTTCCCAATTCAACAATAGGCCTACTACGTGGACTCCAGAGCTGATCAAGAAACTGAAGAGGACTGATAACAGGTTCACAAGGGTTTTTTATTATTGGATCGATAGTATCCTTGAATACTTTATTTATGAGTTTGTGATTAATACATCTATATCCTATAGCAAATATGAGCACAAATTTTTCAAAGGCCCACGAGGTAAGTAGTTGAATTCATTGAAGCTTTGGATTAAGATGTTATTATGTGAAAATGGTGTACTATGAATGCAATTAGATTGATGTTCGAAGGAAATAAAACCAGAACCATGTGACGGGGTAAGATATTTAGGGTAGATCATAATAATTACATTGAGTCTAAGTACAATCCACTATTTGGGTCTGAAAGCAAAGAAGGAGAAAGCCATACTGCTAACCCTAGAAGTATATCGGTAAAATTTGAAGATCATCAGGGCGCTTTGGGAATTCCCCAACCTTACACTCCCATCACAACCCATCCCTATTATGTTCCTCCACCTCCACCTCCACCTCCCCCGTTCATCATGGCTCACTCACCTAGGATTCCTGTTTTCAAAGGATCAGACAATCCTGAGTAGTTCTGGTTTGTTGAAGAAGCGATATGGAGATCACAGAACATTATTAATGAGAATATTAAGAAAGCACATTTTCTCACAGCGTTTTAGGACGAAGAATTGTCCTGGTATATGAAATACACCTCGACGAGCCAAAATTCTACATTGGATCATACTAAGGTTGCACTGAATGCTAAATTTAAGAAGATGAATTCGTAATCCCAGTGTATTACAAACATCAAAGAAATCAAGCAATTATCCAACTAAAATAGTGTTGGAATTCGATCAAAGGTTTAAGACACTACTAAGTCAAGTTAGATTCGATATCCCTGATGATAAACACAAGGAGAGGTGTATCGTTGTGTTGCTACCTCATATTAGATTTCTATTATTGCAGCAGAAGGTTGCAACCCAAGCTGAAGTGTTGGAGATTGTTATGAATCTAGAAGCTTCGCCGGTAGCATATACTAACATATGGGTTCAATCGATTCAAACTAAGTTGGAAATCTTACATATGGAAATTCAAGATTTGAATAAGGGAAAATAGGTTTGCGTATAATTTTGGTGCATAAAGTGCAAAGCAAAGCGTCACCATAAGGATCAGTGTCCTATTTTTAGATATTACTTGGGCAATAGGATGCCAAGTCCGTTAAGGCCTGTGCCAAGCACTGGACCAAATGTGGGACCAAATTTTTGGTGTAGCTTATGCGAAGTTGCAAGCCATCACTCCACCGAATATTTTCATTTGTTGCAGAAGTACATCCGGTCGTCAAAGATATTATTATATATTTTTTGTATTTTGGTGGGACGTGATGACAAGCACTGTCGAAGCTATAATCTAATGATGCAGAGTCCTGGATCATACCGAGTACAAGCCAAATTTCACAAAGATCTAGGTTCTCTAACTGTGTGTGGAGGTTTCCAAGGTCGAGGGCGTGGTCGAGGAGGAGGCGTTGGACAAGGCCACGAAAAAATCATATGCTATAATTGTAGTCAGCCTGGACATTTCACCAGATATTTTCATAATCCCGTTGTTGTATCTTGTAGGTATTGTCACACATTTGATCACGAAATAGAGGATTGTCCTACATATGGTTAAAAAGCAGGAAAAGTGCAATCAATAACCTTCTCAGAACATACACATGATGAGAGCTCAACCACACGAAGAGGATCTAAGTGTCAGCATAGTGACACGAAGTGGTATAAATACGAGAGAAGAAAAAGCAGAAGGAAAGAAATTTATGGAGGAAACATGGGTCTGGAAAACTGGAGACAAGAATAATGGGTTCAATATACAGCCTGAAAGAGAAAACTTCATGGATGTGAAGAATAATTTTATGAGCCCTAGAGCTTCAACATAAATAGCGTAGAGATAACTGATTTCATTGAAGAATCCCAGGAAGTTGAAACCCAAGGTGAAACTGAATCGTAGGAATTTGATCCATCCATTCTGACATCTTTCTTGGAGACATGTATGAAATTTCTTAGGGATCAAAAATCTATGGAGGGACTGTAGTAGTTGATTGAAAAATGCGCTGGTAAATAATACCAACAACAAAAACAACACGTAGTGCATAAGATCTATAAACATAACAAAAGAATTGGTATAGAAATGTAGCTAACTACGCAGTTCAACGATTATGAAATGGACCAAGTAATCCTTGATCTTGGGTCAGATGCCAATGTTTTTCCAAAAAAAACACGGAACAGATGGGGAGACCTAAGCTGCAATGCTCACCGATTCATCTAAGGATGGAAAATCAACAGAAAATAATTCCTATGGGTCAACTGAATGGAATCAACGTAGATATTGATGGCGCGAGTGTATTTTCTGATTTTAAAGTTATTGAGATTTTTTATGATAACAATATGTATCCTGCATTGGTTGGGTTTGATTAGGCTTATGACATGGATGCTATAATCAATTTAAAAAATCGATAGATGGTATTTGAAAATAATCATACTATGGTTGTTGTGCCTTTGGACCCCTCTAAAGGTGCGCGCTATAGAAAAATGTCCAACATGAATGTGGTAATGTTGATATTGATCAAATATATAATATCACTACCTAGGTTGAAGATTGGATTAATCCTACCACTGATGGAAGAATAAGTTGGGAGCATGATAGTTCATGTGTTTCATGCTCCTACAAGGAATTGGAACATTGGCATAATCTCTTGCGTGAATTATCTACTAAGTGATGCAACATAGTTACCAAGTTTCTTTGTTGCGTCACATCAGAGGTATGTGACTTTCCCTTTTATGATGGAACTCGTAATGTTGTCTTATTTCTGGAAGATTTTGAGTAGAAGGTGCTTGAAGCACAATGATATGAAGCTTTGGACTTTGTTTTGAGGTCCACTCCAGCCTGTTGGTGGGGTGTGCATAGATAAACCTTAGGAGGTTAGAATGAATTTTGCAGGCTGATAAGGCTCAGGTTTGGTCATGTAGACACGAAGATCTTGGAGAAGTACAATAGTAAATATGATCCTTGTGAGCATTTATCTCACTGGACTATAGCTTGGGGCGAAGAACCACAACCTGATTGAGTGCATATATTATTTCATACATTGGATACAATACCTTAACAGTGGTATCTTGAAACGGAGCTGCGCCATGGCACCACAGATTGGTATGATATGACGGAAGGTTTCATATTGACTTATAACTTCATCGATGGATGGGATTGTATTAATGATGCTCTCTAATAAGTCAAAGCAGGATTATTCCAAATCACTGTGGAGCCAAGGGCTTTGGTACAACCTAATTGGGTTGTGCAGTTGGAACAAGCTCGAGAATGTTACAATATGGCTTTGTAAGTAGGTGAGGAGGGTCCACATAATGTCAATATTCCTACATCAGAATAATAACACGAGGTTTCAGGTCCTGAAGTAGAGATGCCATACATAGCTTTGGGAGTTGTGTTAGCACAACTAGGAGAAGGCGACCTAGATCACCTTGTTTCTTTTGGAGGCAGGAATTTGTCTAAGGTGGAGCGCAACTACTCCACACAAAGTGTGAAGGACTGGCCATGGTATATGTACTACAAACTTTTAGACACTATCTATTAGGTGCACACTTCAAAATGTTCACGAACCAATCTGATTTGAAATAATTGGTCAATAAGCCTATGTTGGGGGGGAATATTTGTCGATGGCTATTTTTGTTCCAGGGGTATGATTCCAAAGTAATTATCAAGACCGAAGGTTTTAATGTCAGACCTGACCATTTTTCTAGGATCTAGACAGGAGAAAAGCAGACCTGAGTAATGGCAAACAAAATATTTTGGGTTAGGTTTGAGATGATTCTACACACAGTGATCAAACAAAAGCCCTAGTTATCACAAAGTATTTTTAAATAATATCAACAAGTCGCAGACTTCAAATCGGATTTCCACCATGTGCATATCCAGGTGAAGAAGGACCTTGCTGGGGTTTAGTACGAGTTGTCATACCTAGTGACAGAGGAAGATGTTGCAAACATTGTAAGAAAATAGCTATGTGATTAGCTGACTCCGCGCACTAAAGGTGTCGATACAGAGTAGGTAGAGACAAGCAGCGGAACCACCAACATGCAGATAGGAAATATTGACACCTACAATCCGACTAAGCATATCTCCTTCGCGAAAACTAAGGAGTCAAAAAAATAAGTTGAGCGGGAGAACAAACCAGAGGTTCCAGAAATAGGATGGGATGATGATCATGGTGATGATACAATTAAATATCCATCATATCCCCTCTCCCATTTTATTACTAAGACACGAAAACCATAGAGCGGTGTCGCACGAAAGAAAACGAAGTCTAGTAGTATTATCGGCTCGGAAGCAATGGTCCTCACTGAGGGGGACTCGATGAGATAGGAGACACTATTTGGCATGTCACCAAGAATATCTGGGGTAATATTGAGTAACAATACAAGAAGGTAGTTAAGGAGGCCCATCAAGGCCTCAAGGAGTTGCAAGTGTAGGCGAGTGCATTTCAAGCAAGCATGAGTCAAGAGAGCGAGCTTCAAACGAGCACGGCGCAAACAAGCAGGGCCTCAGGAGGTTCAAGAAAAATAGAGCATGAAATTTCCATTACAACTAATATCTGTGTGGTGCCAATCCCTGTGGGCACATTATGTTTTGATACTGTAGAGTAGCTTAAGCAGGTGGTGCTTTGGTAGAACACCAGGACTAACCTTGTTGTGTTGCCTCTACATACATTGCATGAGTTCCACCAGGGCATTAATGAAGAATTGAAGATTAGAGAGAAGCACGCCCTATTGGTTATACATGATGTTAAGCAGGAAAGACAGAGGATGGCCAAGGAAAAACAGATGGTTGTAAAGGAGTGTGATGCAGCAACTTTGCAAAGATAGAAGTTGGCGAAAGTCATCTCCAAGGCTTGCAACAACCTAACTCAGCTAAATGTTCAAGTTGCAGCCACCTTGGAGGAAAAAGTGGAAAATATCTCCATGGCAGTAAAAGATTCTCAAGCTAAAGTCGACACTGTGCGACTCAATAGTAGCACACAACCGAGATCAAGGCTTCCCATGATAATATTGACTCAATAGTACAAGAATTCCTTTAAGTTTTTGAAGACGTTGTGGATGTATCAACCTCACTGCAGGAGGACCCCCATGTGAAAACGATCGAGAAGGAAATCCATGAGAAGTTAGAATAGTTGGACCAGATTAAGGTCACAACAAAGACTTTAGCACTGATACAATGATAAACTTGTCTCCAAGAAGGTAAAATTTTGTAGGTACAGATCAATCAGCTATAGAGAAAATAACAGCTTATCACAGCTAGGACGCAGCCATGGGAAGCCGAATCTAGTCATTTATCGCATATTGTTGAGAAATAACTTAAGGGACTACACTAGACACAGAATGATATTGTAGCCAAAATTACAGGGCCAACTACTGAGACGTTACTAAGCGAAGTCCAAGAAGCAGAAAAATAGTGTGACAAATTATTTCCAACTCTAAAGGATGCCTTGCGTGGTATCAAAGCAAATATTGAGGGCGCACTCGTAGAGTGACTCAGGACGAGTCACAACTTTGTGTTAGGGACCTATTGGACACAATACCCCTCGAATTAAATATTCTGAGCAAGAATTCGTAGATCAAGGAGCATAGCAGGCAGTGTGAAGTTAATTTAGAGTCTTAGGGGCTTTGGGAGTGGGTCAAATCCCCTTATTTTTAAAAGAATGAAAATATTTTGTATACGTTGAGCTCCACCCATGATTTTCTGACCATGTTATTGTAAATTTAAAGACTATATAAGTAGTCTAGGATAGTCTTGATGAAATATTTGATACTTGATGATAGAATTCACTTGGATGTAAGATTTGTTTGAGTCTGTATTTTGTGGTTTGGGTTAGAGAAAAGGCTCCTGCAACTGAGTGTGTAGAGACCTTAGGTAGTCTGCAACTGAGTGCGCATACCCCTACAGTTGAGTGCATAGTGAGGAACTGATGGTATTGAGAAGATATGAGCAATAATGAGAGACTCTTGAAGACAGATCTATGTTTGATTTACTTAAAATTTATGTTATCTATTTTGTTTTACTTATAATTGCATTGTGAAGTCATGGTTAAGGTTATTTATGTTGTTTTATGCTTGTTAAAGTAAGATCGTACAGTCTCCAAGTTAGTTCAATAGAAGTGTTGAACTATGACTATATAATTAGTAGATTTTTTCTGCGAAGCTCTTTCAAGTATTGAAAGGAAGATAAGCCCCAAGCCACACTCCATTGTACCTCTGGATGCAGAAAGTTGGTTCTATCATCCCCCTATATTGCCTCAAATGATACTTTGTTTTATGCAGCAAATCGTTGTTGAAAGGGCCGACAATAGTGGGGTTTTTTGGTTCATACAGCCATATCTAAACCTAGTTCTATGCCCCATCAAGCCAACAACACTTGTACTAGTTATTATGTTGATGTGATGGCTAATTTTCCATGGTTTCTATGATGGTGATATGATGATGATATGTTGGTTATATGATGTAGTCTATCTATGGATCTTGTCATGTTTTTATAAGTTAATGAATTATTGATAAATTCATGGAATAACAAATGCTATTGCAAGTAGCTATAGAGGGCTTAAAGCCTTCTTGGTGATTCTTAGATGAATATTACCAATTTATGATCAGATATGCATTCATGACCTATAGCTTACATTTTTTCCATGTGTTTTATGAAATTTATATCATGTTCTAGGAATTTTAGGTCAATTTATGGCTTCAATTTTGAATTTTTGGCATTATCTTCATGTTAATTATGATTTTATAAAATTACAGGCAGTTCTGGGCAGTGATATGGAGGCTAGCCTGAAAAAGTGGCTTAGATCTCAGAACCGTTGGCATTGAACTAGAGGATTTAGGTCATAATCACATGGAAGCATGCTTGTGCATGTATTTTGGGACTCATAACCACACTCTTGCCTTATTGTGTGTGTTTTTGGGTTGTTATGTCAGAGAGTAAAGGTTCCAACTCAGGGATTTATCACCTGGGGTTGTTCAGCTCCTGGGTGATATGTAGTACTTGTATGATGTCAATGAGTGTTTCGTTTGTAGTCCAAACTTCTTTAACTAGAACTTGTAGGTCAAATCATTTCATAGTGACACTTGTCTCATGTTTACCCTCACAAGCTTGTGAATTTGGGTAAATTTGGGAGGAGGTGTATACAGGGTGTTATCAAAGCGAGGTTGAAACACTGGACCTCAAGGTAAAAGAAGATTTTCATACAATTTTGTATGCTTGGCATGCAAGTATGATGGTTTATGGTTGTTGTATGCATGCCTTTCATTCTATTGATGTTGTGGTTACATGGTTGATAGATGTTAGTTGATTAGTGCAGTCATATGCACGTGCATCAGTTAGTCATGTGTGTTTGTTAACTTGTTGGTATATGGATTGCGGTTATATGCATGATGATTATTTTCAGTGTGGTTAAGTTATTGATATTATTATCTATCATGCTAATATGGATTAATTGTGTAGGCTAGATAGCCTACCCTTATATAAACTACGTTATGATTTTGACTATGTATCTATTTGGTCTATCTAACATGATATGTTGTAGGAAATACTTTCCATAGGTCACTGAAATGGAAGAAAATTTTAATGCAATGATCCTTCAGAGTCTTTCAGATTTTCATAAGTAGGGAGAACTGAGGATCTGTCATGGACAGGAAGAAAATAATAATGGGACTTATGGCAATAGGTCTGATAGAGGACACAAGTTGGAAAATGATGACACATTCAGAGGTGGCATATATTTGGATACACTTGACAAGTGGGCTAACACTCATAAATTCTATTCTAGTTATGTTTCTAAGATACATCATCATCATTACTACCATCATCCTTATAGGAGGAGTGAACAATTGTATTTTCCATAATATTTTAAGAAATCCAAGCCTCCTACTTTCGATGGGGATGTGAATAAATTAGAAGATGTAGAAGCATGGTTGATTGGGATGAAGAAGCTCTTCAAATTGCATGACTACTTAGAGAACATTAAAGCTAATATATCTACCTTTAGTTTTAAAGGAAAATCAGATATTTGGTGGGAATGTGTGAAGCATTTCATAGGCATTAGAGATGATGAGATAATTTTGGATGATCTTGAGAGACTCTTAAGAAAAAAGTACATATATGAGGGATATTGGGATAGAATGGCCAAGGAGTTTTATGATCTTAGGATGCATGTGACAAGGAAAATGTGGCTACATCTAAGAAGTTAAATGCAACTGAGAGAGGACATGGTCTCAGCTGGTGAAGTAGAAAAATAAAGGAAATGCTAGAAAACCATTGTAGTGTTAAACCTATGGTGAAGATCATCACTAAGAAATATCTCCCCTTTTGTCAGAGAGTTATTATGTTTTGTATCGGAGTGGTGCAGTGGGATCATGAAAAGCCTCCGATCTATAGTGTGCAGGAGGCATTGTTATGCATAATTTTTATCTACGGATAAATCAAATTCCCTAAGTGTGGTGCTAGGAACTTAGAAAAACAAAAGAAAGACTTTACTATCACTTTATCTAAAATAAGCAGATACCATTAGGGGAATTTTGAGGTCTAAAATGGGCCTCCTAAGAAAAATGTACAACAAAAATAAACTTTATAAGAACCAATAGGATTCAAGATGATGATGTCAACCATGAGGGATGATTCACCATTTTTTAAGTAAAAGGGTAAAAATATTAAAATAAAATAAAATAATAAAACTACTTTTTGAACTTGTATTTTCAACTTATCTTCCTAAGGTTTTACTCAAATTTTGAGTAGGAATACTCGTTGGATGAAAAAATTAATTCCTCATCCAAGGAGTACCCATGTTGCGTACTTTTGATGGACCCTGCTACAAGAAAAATGAGAAATACATAAAAAAAACGTGATTGCAATCACATTTTTTATGTATTTATCATTTTTCATGTAGCAAAGTCCATCAAAAGTATGCAACATGGGTACTCCTTGGATGAGAAATTAAATTTTGCATCCAACGAATATTCCCACTCAAAATTTGAGTAAAACCTTAGAGAGATAAGTTGAAAATATGATTGAAAAAGTAGTTTTCCTTTTTTCCCTCTAAAATTTGATGATGTAATCAATTATTATTTTATTATTTCCATTATTATTTTGCAATTTCCTTAGGAGGCCATTTGAGACTATAAAGAAATTCCTGATGACGAGAATGATGAAAAAACCTACTTGTGATCCAAGTGCTTCTTCTTCTCCTTCTATCATTGTTGTTGTCACTCTTAATCCAACTCAGATAGTTGAATCGATTCCTGCAAACACAAACAAAGAACAACAAACAACATTCATATACAGATATCTACCTATCTTAATCAATCAAATCGATTATATATATATATTTCTCATTTGAGAGAGTGAAAGTATTGATATGTTGCTGGTGTGATGTTGGATGTGATGAGGCTGGGATAAAGCTGGAGCTGGTGGCAACAAATCGATCATTGGTTTTAACCTCCCCCTTCTACTCTTTAATATAGATTTCTATTCATTTTCCCTTATATATGTCTCTATATGTTTCTATATATATCTATATCTATATATATATATATCATTCAAGAATCCTATATATATGTATCATTCAAGAATCCATTACATAAGAAATAGAAACATATAGAGACATATATAAGGGAAAATGAATAGTAATCTTTATTAAAGAGTAGAAAGGGGAGGTTACAACCAATGATCTATTTGTTGCCACTAGATCTAGCTTTATCCCAGGCTCATCACATCCAACATCACACTAGCAACATATCGATACTTTCACTCTCTCAAATGAGAATCCAACATCATTTCTTTACCAAAATTCTTCCTTCCCTAGCACTAGGATCTGTGCTCATTTTATAGGGAAACTGATGGTAGTTTCTCAATGAATGACTTTCTAATAATAGGCAAGACATATTCCCAAGTGAAGAGGTGTTAGATGGAAACTTGGATTCAAATTTTGACACATATGGACTCTTCTAGAAGGCACTGGCCATGTGGAGATTCTCGAAACAATGAGAATTCTGCTCACAGGTGACCAACGCACTCTTGAATGTCGACAAGTGCATTTTAATGCAACCTTGAATGGAGGATGTTGCATATGCAACGTAGTTATTCCCTTTATAGGCAGCGTTGGTGAGTCAGTAGGTGATATAACATATACTTCAAACCTTAGAAATCTCACAATAGAAGCCATGCATGAATTTTTCTTCTCTTAGGGCATATAGAAACTGAAATGTAAGGGGATGATAGACCCTATTTCATTGGTCCTGGGGATGATGTCCAGTTTGAACAGGTCATGGGGGATGATGCCCAAATTGACCTATAACATTCCCCCCCCTAAAGCATGAAGTCAAAATAATAATAATAATATTTGAATGAGATTCTTTACGATGTGATGAGTTGGAACTGAAGCGGAGTGGCTACCTCCATCAATATTACAATACATTACATCATGATATTTTCATCTTGATCACAAATTTATTAGGGAGGCATTCCCATGCTCAGCACATAAACTATCTAATAACAAGTACATAGTGCAAAATTTCGTCTACATTGGAATGTTGCCCAATACAAACATGCCTACAGATACAGGCCCATGTTCGGATGACGATCTATATGTAAGGTCACCATACAGATGATGTGTACAAAAATCCTGAAATCACAGCTCGGATGGCTGAAACTAGATCTGGGGTATTATTATCTCGTTCACTTAATCATTCAGGTACAAGTCTAGCCATGCGTATATATGATTTTTAGTCGAACATGGTAAGACATCGTTTGATTACTAGTTAATGATGTGAGCTATTAACAAATGTGAGAGAACCACCATTGATGTTAATGGATCTCAAGGTACTGCAGTACAATTTATAAGGCATGAATAGATGATTTGATGTCGAATGCCAAACAAAATATTTCGGTCAAAGGTCCCAAAGCAAGGATCTTGTCGATGTTGTAACAAGCCTCATGGTACTAGAATATGATGTTTCTAAGTAAACTTCCCGGATGATGATTTGATGTCGACAGGAAGCCACTTTATCGGGAAATCAGAGTTACTGATTTCGGAGACAAAATGTGACTTGATATAGCAATGTTCAGGGATGACTATCCTGAAAATGAAGGTTTATGAGTATTGTAGAAGGATGAGTATTCACTAGATGACTTCTCTTGAACATATCGACGACACCAAGATGACTTGATAGCATTGACCCAAAACTGAAGTGAAGGCATGATGAACCATAGGTATGAATGAACCGTCAAGAATATTACCCAACCCAAATACTCACAATCATGGAGTGAAGTGTCATTTTCAAGAGTGATCTGCTACCGTAAAAAGTTCTATTCACTTTCCCAAATTTTCCCTGGTCATTTGTCGACCAGTACCTCTTTATTTTTTAACAAGCTTGAGGAGGATAACATATTCTTTATCTATAATTCAACCCTTCAGGCGAATATGCATCACTATTTAATAATTTAACAAGTCTAGCAATAAATTAAACTTGATTCTTGCCATGATCGACAAGCTCGTCGCTATTTTATGTTTTAACGAGCCTAACGACAGTGACAGCCCGGTCCTTTTTCATATTTAGAGAGTTTGAAAAAGAGGACAAAAGAAAAATCCGTGAGTCAGTTTTTGTAAATTTTTCGATCAAATCCGAAAAAGTGTAAAATAATATCTGAGAGAACCTCCTATCCATGTTCGACTAAGGTTTTTGTAATATTCCTTTTTAGGAATTTCTGCAATATGTTCAATGGAGACGTTGTATAAGGAAAACCATGCAACAGAAATGAAAAACAGGACTTGGTTCCTCTTATATATGTTTTATGTAGCTTAAATATGAAATTGCATGAGAAAAAAATCATTCTAGCTACACTAAATGGATCTCCCCAGCTCAAATGTGCTCAAAAGCATGCCAATCCCATGACTTCACACAATAGAATTTCTAAAGGCTGCAACAGCATAATTTTCATTAGGGTTTCTATAGAAAAATATTTTTCAATACATATCTGGAGCTTTCACTAATCATATAATCAGAAATGGGAGGTTTGACCTCTTTTACATAGACATTAGAACACCCCGACAGGGGTTTCCGGCAAAATACCAATATAAAATGCAGTACTGTAGAAAATAACACAGTCCACTACAACTCTGTATTACATAAGACTGAAGATTATATAAAATAGATGCACAATACATAAAATTTCCAAAGGACCTCCTTAATAGACTTCCCAGAGAGAAATAGACACCTCCTCCTCCAATACAAGCACAAAATCAAGGGGTTTACCCTTGCTATTGTTGCACCTGCAGAAAATATGCAGTTACTGGAAGTGACTGCGCTATAGGTGTTGATGGTTGAATGACCTCAAGTCAGATGATGGAAAATTAGCTTAGGACCTTCCCTTTTGGTCTCTTAAACAAGCTGAGCCAAAGGTGAATGTGGGATTCCCGCATGAGAATCCTTTGCACTAAACAATGCTGCAACTACAGCTAAATAGATGAAGTTTGCAAGTATTCAAGAAGACCAAACATAGATGAATACTGAATTCCTTCCTTGCTGCTATCTCCTTCTTCTTATGCTTGGTGAGCCTCCTCACCCCAGACCCCACTCATTGTTGAGGTTACTTCCTAGGAAATATTCCTCTTTTAAAATTGCGTTGTCCTTGTTGGTTTCCCTCCTCTTGTAGCAGCGTTGTTGACTTGGTCAACTGGATCTAGTTCCCTTGTATTGTCCCTCTTTCACACCAAGGTGGCTTTATTTGTCCTCCTAATCTAATCCCTTTTCACACTGGGATTTGTTTTATTTCCCTTTTTACTCTTCTACTTCAAAAATGGAGCAATTATAGTATTCCAAGTAGCAGTGGCTAATTGGGGATATTACAGTTTTCCTTTTTTGTAAATAATCTATCTCAGTCCGGAAAAGGGTTAAACTTATATTGAGTAGATGTCGTTTCATTTACTTTTACAAGCTCGAAAAGACAAGTGCTCGGCAATATTTTCACATTATCAAAGTCTAAAAAGAGCTAAAAGAAGACTCCAAGGGTTCATTTTTCATCGTTATCGAAGCTCGAAAAAGAGATAAAAGTGCACTTCAATTCCTTTTTCATTTTTATCAAAGCTCGAAAAATAAGGATAAAAGTATGCTTTGTGGTAAAATCATTCTTGGATAAGTATGCATGCTAAACTGCTATGTCAGCTGTAAACTTGTTCAGAACAACATCAAATGGATTAAAAATACCTGTTTCATAGAAAAAATCAATAAAAACCATAGTCACAGCAATAAATATGATTTTCAATTAATCAAATGACTAATTAAAAGAGTTTTACTATTCATTTTTACCATTTTAAAGTTACCATTTGGTTTTTGGAGCTTTGAACCAGTTTTTGGCCCCGAAATTCGGCAGTTGATTGCTAGAGATTCTATGGACAATTTTCCTTGTCCTTCAATCTAGGTTGGAGCTATAAACCTCCTCTGTCCTTTAGTAGTCTTTATGTTTCATTTTATTGCAATTTTTTAGGGATTTGGGACCCTTAGGGTAAATTTATTTTTCACATAGGGAAACACACCCTTGAATGTCGAAAGGTGCATTACAATGCACTAGAATTGAAGGCCAAGTGCACTTGCAATGCATTTTCCCTTCACTATGTGTGAGTTGGGCGCAATTCCCATTTTTGTTCTTTGCAATGTGCCAAAAATTTTGCCTATTTTTTTGCATGAAATGGATCCTTTTGAGTCTTATGATTGTGTTTCAGGGATTCATCAGAGAAAAATGACTATTACATGGATGGAAAGAGAACATGAGGAACAAAACATGATTGCCCTAAATGATCTGGGTACTATAAGAGCCCTCGGAAATTGCAGGTTACTAAATTACTTCAGACTATCGGGTATGAGGCAACATATGGAACTATTGGAGTTCCTTGTTCATTCATGGGATCCAGGGATAGATGCTTTTCACATTGGGGACAAAGTGGTCCCAATATTTGTGGAGGATATCTATTTTCTCACAGGATTATTGAGGAGAGGCCTGCCCATTTCTCTTTCAGGGTCTGCTATTGGAGGAGAGATGGTGAGAGATTATATATTGCAGTATTTCAATCCAGGGGCTCAACCTAGTAAGGATGGGAAAATAAACATCCACGATGTTCGTGAATTTCCATTGAGAATCATCTTATTCATGATTTCAAATCTTGCTAGTACCGCTACACTACACGTAGCAAACAAATCTTTCATGCAATATGCACTAGAGTGATTGGAATTAACAGTTTTCAACTGGGCTGAAGTTGTACTCTCTCAAATGAAAGAATAATTGAGCAAGGAAAAGGGAGGAAGGAAGAAAAACTTTTGCCTTAGAGTAGATTCCATTGATGTAGCCTCAGCATGTGATGTTGGGTATGTCTAACCCTAGAGATCCAAGGATGTAGAGATGGGTAGAACTAATGGCTAGACATGCTAGTTAATCGACCATCGTTTTATCCACTGAATTCTTTGCCTGGTTTAGGCGACAGAAGTTCGCCATCGATGATTATGCATATGCAGGCATCGAATTCCAAGGAGATCCAAATTTGGCTTTACCAGAAGGCGCTCAATGGGGTGTAATTGGTAAGAATTTTTTGACCATGTTTTTTGATTTTTCTAAGGTTTGTACATGTTTTTGTATTTTGATTTTTTCCCAGTACTAAATTAAAGTTTTGATGTATGAAGATATAGTTCAAGTTCGACCAATGGGACAGCCAGAGCAGGGAGAGGATGTGCCAAAAGAGAGGGTTTTCAGAAGAGCAGTCCTTCAGGATTTGGATATGGCTAAGACTCTTGCCGAGCTATAGCAACACATACAGGGGTTGACCTTCAAGATTCCGGATTTCCAGATCAAAGAGTTACCCATGTGATTGCAGCGTCATACTATTGGCGTTCCTAACAATTGGATGCGGTTATTGCGTAGGATAGCTAGATCAGTAGCATGTTATCATGAGCACCACTAGTTTACTTTTGACATTTTGCATACATTTTGAGGTCAGATGACCAATGTGTCTTGGGCACAAATTTTGTAAAAACCTATAACTATCTATCTATTTTTCTTCAATGTTTTCCTATATTTATTATGCAATCCTATTCAATTATGTGATTTGAGTTGAAAATGTATGTTTATAACGTAATTAGCTAAGGAATCAGTTAAAGTGTTCAAGTTTCTAGAAATGTGTTGATATTGAATGAAATCAAAATGTATTTCCAAAAGTCAAACTCTTAGGAACATATGATGCAGTGTTGGATTTCTGACAGTATAAACACTAGTAAGTTGCATTACCACAAGTTGTGAGTCTAACCTAATAATGATGCGGTTAATACCAAATGGAATGGAATCAGAGAGAAGTTCGATAAACGTGCTATACTCAACGATATTTTTTGTAGATCGATTGGTACAAATCCCTTGAAAACTCACTAACTTGACGTTCAGAGAAAAAATGGCTCACGCTGCAGAGGATAGATTCTGCATACTATGAATAGCACCATCAGCATACCCAACGAATGGTTACAAAGATTCATACATCTGCGATGAAATTTAAAGCGGATTACTAACTTCAAGAAAACTCTATAAAAACAAACTAAGACAGTAAATTAAAATCAACAACATATATACAATATAATACAACAATTTACTATGCTCATTTTTAATCATAGTAACATTTCAGATACAACCCATTTCGGAGTTGCACCAACAGAATTCCATCGTCATCTACCAACCTTTAGGTGCCCTTAGCAAGAACTCTTTTGACAATATAGGGGCCATGCCATAACGGCTCAAATTTCCGTGTACCTATTACATGATATTCTTGATTATAAAGAAGGACCAGATCACCCTATGAGAAGATGCGAGGCTGGACATGCTTGTCGTATTGCGCCTTTATATTTATCTTATGTTCTTTTTTGGAAAATGCGGCTTCACAAGGAGTTTCATCAAGATGGATGGGGTTAAAAAGATGCTCTTTTTCACCAGAGGTGTCAGGTAACAAGTTGATTGTGAGTTTTAATGACGGTATTTCACATTGTATTGGAAAGATAGCTTCCAGACCATACACCAATTGAAAGGGGGTAAATCCTATTTCTTTTCTCACTGAGGTTCGGTACACCCACAAAGCCGATTATAGGCTCAAATGCCAATTTCGTTTATGAACTCCCATCATTCGTTGAAGCATTCGTTTAAGCATCTTGTTAATAGCCTCAACTTGTCCGTTTGATTGTGGATAATAAGAAGTAGAACTATCATGGGACAATCCTAATTTGGAAGTAAACTCATTCATCATATGATTGTGAAAATTTGAACCATGATCTGTGACTATAGCCTATGGAACACCAAACTGTGAAATGACATGATTAAATAAAAACAATGCAGTTGTTTGTCTTGTGTTATTAAATGTAGGCATTGCTTCGGCCCACTTGGTAAAGTAGTCTACTGTGACAATAATATAGCCATGCCCCCCATACGAACGAGGGTTACATGTCATGAAGTCAATTCCCCATTTTTCAAATGGTCCCATAGAGATAACAGGATGCACTGACGCTGGTGATTTGCAAATTTTACGATCAAATATATGGCATGCATGAAAAATTCTGACATGGAGGATGCAACCGCGAAATATGGTTGGCCAAAAGTAACTGTCGCGGATTATCTTCTACGCGGTAGCGTATCCAGACAAGTGCCCACCACAAGCCCCAGCATGACAATCATTTAAAACCTTTTCAGCCTCCTCATGAGTGAGACACCTTCTTAAAATTGTATCGACACCACGATAATAAAGTGTATCACCGAAGATAAGATAATCTTTATCTGGAGACAAATGATAAAATCCATATACCAAGGATTAAATGATTTGATCAAAAACAAAGACTCATTAGGAATAGATGGTTCCGATGTAGTAGCAGTACTATCAGAGGGAAGGTCGCAGAGAAGCTTAGCCAAAACTAAAAACTTCTTTGACTTGGATTTGATGAATTCCAAATCAAACTCCTGAAAAATGAAAATCCATTTATAATAATTGCTCCCCAACAATTGACGTGATAAGATGTAAGTCATGGGGTTGCAATCCGAAATGAAAATGGTCTTCTGGAATAGGATATAGTGGCAAAATCTTTGGATATCTTGAACAGCTGCCAAGGAAAGATTTTCTATGTATGAATACTTAACTTTTGTATCATTGAGATTACAACTCAAATAATATATCGGATGTTCCATTCCATTTTCTACTTGGACCAATACCATAGCAATGGTTGTATTAGCTGCGAAGATATATAAGAAATAATCACTCTGATAATTGGGGGGATACATTAATGACACCCAGACAAGTGTATCCTTGATATCATCAAAAGAATCTTGCACAACGTTAGCCCAATGGAAGGGAACCCCCTTTTTCAAGAGCCTAGTAAATCATTTAGCCATTTCGGTGTAGCTAAGTATGAACCTCCTTAGCAAGTTAGCCTTTCCCTTTTGTAACTGAAGCAAATTTGATGGCGTAGGAAAATCAAGAATGGCCTGGACCTTCAATGGGTCAATTCAAATTCCTTCTTTTGAGATGATGAATCCTAGCAAACAACTAGAACTAACACAAAACACACATTTATGTGGATTGAGGCATATTTTATAGTGTCGACAACGTAGAAAGATAGCTCTCAAATGCATCAGGCGATCAGTCTAGTTTCGTGAATGCGTGGGTATATCATCTAGATAAGGTTGAACAATGTTCTTGATGTCGTTGAAAGCATAATCCATTGCTCTCTGAAAATTTTCCCCAACGTTATTTAAACCAAAAGGAGTTTCCGATAAGCGAATGTGCCCCAGGGACAGATGAATGTTGTCTTAGATTGGTCCTCTAGGTAGATATCGATTTGATTGTAGCCAGAAAATTCATCCATGCATGAAAACATTTCGCATCTTGCAAAATCATCAATAATATGGTTGATAAAGGGAGTAGGATAGTTATCTTATGGACAAGAAAGATTGACATCCCGATAATCGCCGAACACTCATGGTCCCTTGTTTTTTCATAACAGGAACAATGTTGGAAACCCACTCAGTAAGAGGAACAGGGTAAATGAAACCAGCATGCAAAAGTTTTTCAACTTCTACTTTAATGGCAGCAGCCTTCTTCGGATGAACAGGACGAAGGTGTTCACGTACCGGTTTGACATCAGGATACATATAAATGGTGTGTTCGACAATACTAGTATCTATGCCTGGAATTTACTCGTAAGGCCAAGCAAATACATCATGAAATTCACGAAAGAGAGAGTGATATGTTTCGAGTTCTGATGGAAAACAAGACACGTTGACATGAATTTTTTCTACAACATCAAGTTTGGTCGAAATATCGATAGAAATGGTTTCTTCAATATTCAATAAATTTATGTCGGATTCGATTGCATTAATGGGAAAATAATTTGAAAATAAATTTTTGATCAATGGGTAATATAGTTCAATAAGAATATTTTCTTCGTAATATTGAAGATGGGAGAGATAATGATGATCTTCCCATGGTTCTCCTTTTGGCATCATGGATTCCACAATATTCTCATCTATCAATAATGTGGATGAAAAGGGATCAGATGGAGTATGAAAATCTAATGAATGATCAGCCCAAATGACCGACGACGATGATTTCAGATTCACCACCCAAGCCATCTAGATTTATTGTTATGCTAGCTCAATTAGGTTGGGAAAAATAATTTCATCGAACGTAACAACTTTAGAATCACTCGTAATCTTCCTTACGCCAGATGGAGTGGAAGTTATCATGTATCAGGTCTCTATGTTTGCAATTTTTGCCGACGTTGCGGGCGGCGGTAATGCAAAGGTTCCCATGAGAGTAAAATCCTTTAAGAGTCCCACACCAATGTTCTGAAGTGTGATTTGGGGTGCGTGAACTAACGGAATGCTTCTAGCTACCTGGGAACTTGAGGTAAAGAAGGAGAGTTGATTGATGGTTGTGATGACACCTTTATGTGGAAAGGGGATCATTTTAAAATATGTAGAGACAATCACAGTCATAGCATATACCCATGGCCTTCTGAGTAAAATGTTGTAATCAAGGGGTCCGTCAACGACCTCAAATTTAACATTTATTGTTTTTCCCCCTAGTTCAACATGCAAATTATTGATGATACAACAAGGCTTATATGTACGTCCGTCGAAAGATTTCAATGTCATAGGTGATTGAGATAGGCACGGTGATCCAAGTGAATTCCAGTATTTTAGATACATAATGCATGTAGATGCTCCCTCATCAATAATAGTATGATGAACAAGGTGATTGAGAACATTTACTTGGATGGAAAATGCCAATTCTACTGGTAATTACGGTACATAGCCTGTATGATTAAAGACTACAAGAGTGGAATCTGTCGGATCGATTCCACCAATTTCTGACAACAAAAATTCCTTTTGGGAGGGACAATTTTGAAGCACCTCAAGTGCTGACATAGCTGAAGGGGATTGAGAAAAAAAATCAACTATATTATAATTTGGAGCAGCTCGAGCTCGAGGATTAAATGTCAATTTATGAACGACTCCCTTCGATGTCTTGATTGTCAATTTAGGAATATAAGTTGGTGGTGTCGATTCCGTAGATGGATTTGTGGTCAAGGTAGTAAGTTGATCAGTAGCCTAAATACTGTAATATTTATTATGCATTGACACCAAAACATCAGTCGATGACTTCGTGACAAACAGCATAAGCACTTGGGAACTAGAAGCTAGATCCGTAGCAACCAAATTTGTATATGGATTCGGAAATGGATATGTCAACACAACGGATGCATGCGAGGTCTTAATCAATTTGGAGACTTTGGCGTGATGAGGAGAGTTTCGAACAAAGTGCTCCTCACTACAGATTATGAAAGGGTAACGAGGTTTCCAATTTCTAGTTTGTTGATCATATGATCATTCCTGCAGGGTAGAAGTTTTCTTTTTATTTGATTTCTAGTTTTTCTTACTTATGGATTGCTTGTCACTTTTTCCCTTGTCAGATGACACGACATGGATTTCGGAAGAAGGTGCAGGATCAGATGCAGCAGAGTGATGTGTGCTTGCAGTACCGATCATACTATCTTCGACATGAGAGTCCTTAGATGGAGGAGAAACATTGAAATTATATCACGGTGCGTTGGAAATTTTCTCATAGACCATGCCAGATTGAGTGTAAATCAAATATAAGTACCAGGCATGAGCAATGACCTGCTCTTCAGTGACGACGCCACCCTTAGCCACTGCATCCTCAGTTACAGATGGTAATAGGGACTTAATGAACCACTCAGTAGGGAACTAATAAAGAACAAATGTCTTAACCATTCTACGACAATGATGCCACTCATGAATATTATTGGGAATATGAGTAGCATTAGTCTGTTTAAAATTAGTCAAGAGTTTCGTTCTAGTTTCATATCGTATGGGTAACTGGAAGTGGGTCAAAAAGACAGTAGCTAGGGCAGTGAAATTATCAAAAGAATCTCTTAGTAACTCAATGTACCATTTCACGGTTGGAAAAATGAGCATATGCTGGAAAATATGTAGTCGAACGGAGTCATCATTTAGGGAGTTAGATGAACACCACAAACGATAAGTCATAACATTCATCGACGGGTCTTCCCCAGGGTTTCCATTAAGCTTAGGAATATTCGAGGGTAATTTATGAGGTATAACAAGCCACCAAGGAGCATAGTTGATTGGATCATTGGTAAGCCGGTTTAAATATGGTAACTCTAAAGTTGCAACAAAGGGAAACTATCGATTTAAGTCAGGTTTAGCATAGCCAGGGTATGATCGAATTTCTTGGGAAACATGCCTTTGAGCACCAGCATAAGGAATCTATTTTTGGTAACCCACACAGGGGTTGTTTTTAAAAGCAAACACTTGAGGATTATGTTGACCAAAACCTGGGTACACTACTTGTTGAAATGAAGGTTGTGGAATTTGTGCTTGTGGTTTCCAAGGGGTATGTCCACCAATATTATAACCCAAACTAGGATAGCTTGGATTCGTTTATGGATAGGTATAACCTAGTTTTGGCTGCAACATCCCATAATAAGGTAAACCAACTTGTGAATAAATAATTCCGGATACAAGTGGTTGTTGTAAACGAGCTGAAGGAGTTCAAGTTTGAGGGACCAATACTTGAGGGTATTGGGTTGAAGGACCCACCTGCGACCGTTGAGGTACAACAGTTTGAGCCTATAATAGGGGTAAGGATGTATTAACAAGTGGATTATATGTGGGTGCAACAGGTTGAACCGGTTGATACGAGTGTAAAAACATTTGTAGTTGGATGGGTAGAGTGGGTTGCCACTAAAAAACATTCATTTAGACATTAGGATGACCAAATAATTACATAGTACTATCAAAATGGGTGATCACAGGTTTCCCGCAAGCATGAGGAGTATAATATGATGGAAAATATTGTTCTCCAAATGTTAGGAGTCTAGTTGAAATTGTACTGGAAGGAATATACCCATATGGACCAACTTGATATTTCCCTGATGATGTATATAAAGGATAAAGCCTTTTAGTACTCACTACAGATTTACCAGTTAAAATACCAGACAATGACATTGGCGAAGTCCATGAGTTTGAGGATGCACCAGAGAAGGTTCTAGATAAACATTGGTAACCAGGTGGGGCGGAAGGGCCACCATATAAATTTGACTCTAGTGATGTTGTGAACATCAACAGGGTAGCAAGAGAAAGTGTTGTCGCAACTGGAATAGATGGTCCAACCAAAGATGTTGGCTCAAGCATGGTTATTCGACAAAATCTATACCCTATTGGATCTACGAGAGCTCAGAGTGAAACAGGATAAAAAAAAAGCAGAGGAAGGTGATTGAGGAAAAGACACGTACATGTAAAGCTCCTCCCCAAAATGAGTTGGAGTTAAAGGTGTTTCATCTTGTGGAATTTCTTCAATTGAAATCAAACCATGTGGAACGATTTCGTCGTCAAGCCTGAAGTATATTTCAGGAGGTTGACTACATGATATAGGAGACTCAATGGCCATAATAGATTTTGGGGCGACCGATACAGGAACAACTTCTGGTTGTTCGACTTAAGGATTTAGATGTTCTGGAATAATAATGATAGGATCTGGATCAACTTCCAGTTGAAAAATGTCGGGTTCGGGAGGTATGGTCTCACTGATTGGATGGATCGTGTCCATAAGTAGTTGTGAGGACTCTACCTCGACAATAGTAGATGAACCAGGATTTGTAGAAACAACTTGAGATGAATCTGGTATATGTGAGGATGATGTCCTGCTAGAGGTACTAATAGTACTAGTTTCGGTAGAGTGATGTCGCCTTCGCTGACCAGAAATGGATTCTGGTGGTAAAGGTGGTTTCAGTGATATTCTACGCGAATTATGGAGAAAGGGATGTTCTTCTTCCACGATGACTGATTATTTTATGACAAAAAGAAAATAAATAAAATAAAAAGTTAATTCTATGAAAAAGGTTTACCAAGTAATTGTGAACTACAAAATACCTCTTGGAGAACCAAGAAGTATGGGCAGGAAATCTCCACGAATGTTGTGTTTGGTGTATCACAAGTTACAAGGCAGTCGACTCGGTTCACTATGGATGTATAGAAAGCTAAATTTGTCCTCCCAAATATACATGAAGGTACGTGGAGGCCCAAGTCCGTATTAGCACTTTCTAATGCAAAACTGTATAGTGAGAGCACCCCCTTATACTTTTCATACTAGAACACCGCCCTATATACCCGAAGCTACGTGGACTAGCTCCAATATACTTACGTACGTGGAGCGGGGTATCACACTTGTAATGTATCGCAGACAAGTTAGCGATAACTGCTATGTTTAATGACGTTGGAACATGTCTCTAGCCTAGACCTTCTAAATGTGATTATTAATGTTCCAATTCATTCTTAGGTAAATTGATGTAAATTTTATGTTGATCTTGTTTAGAAATTTTTCTTTGAGGTTCACCGCATGATGTGATTGAAATTCCTAAAAATGAAAACTAAAATAATAAGATAAATTTTCAATTTTAGCTTTTTCAGTGAAAATCCTAGCTACTAAGGGAAAGAGCAATCAATTTTGGAGCAAACAACAAAGAGCACAAACTAAAATGCAGCTTTCCTAACTTGTTCCTATGCAACACACACAATTCACTAGATGCATATTCATGTTTTTTATTTTCATCTCCCTTAATGTGAATGCAAGAAAGGAAACTATATGCATCAAATAAAATAAAAAAGTGTTTTCTTCTTTGAGAAACGAGGAATTTAACAACAATTTCTCTTTCAGGAAAAACGAAGAATGGAACTACAATTTTTCCTATAGGAAACGAAGAATGAGCCATCAATTTCCTTTACGAAAACAAATGGATCTAATGTAGAAATAAGATACTTTGAATTTGACTTGCCAATGTTAAAGAAAAACACTAAAGAGACATTAAACAAATTTACTTTTCAAAGGAGGAAGAATCTGAAAAGTTTACTGGTCTCTATGAGGTATCAGACAGTTGAGAATACAACAAGAAAATCGCTGAGAATGATAGAAATGAAACATTTTAATGGAATTTGGTTGGATAAGGAGGCAACATAGTCTCTAAGGGGAGACAGTGCGTTGCAGTGCACCCCTGAGAGGGAGATAGTGCACTACAGTGCATTGTGTCTTGACCAACAGTGCATTGGGCGCAACAGGGATTGAAAATTCAAGCTACAGAACACACTTATAATGCAATTCTTTCATTCAAAAGTCTAATAACTGAAATTAGATGCTACTGATGAATATTAACAAAGGAAAAAACACCAATAATGATAGGATACTTCCTAGTGGAGTCACCAATTTTTTATGCAGAATTGTGATCTACGGATAAATCAAATTCCCTAAGTGTGGTGCTAGGCACTTAGAACAACAGAATAAATACTTTACTATCACTTTCTCTAAAATAATCAGATACATAAAATGATGAAAGAACCTACTTGTGATGCAAGCACTTCTTCTTCTCCTTCTGTCGTTGTTGTTGTCACTCTCAATCCAACTCAGATCATCAGATCAATTCCTAAAAACACAAAAAATAACAACAAACAACATGCATATACAGATATCTACCTATCTTAGTCAATCAAATCGATTAGATATGAAATATATATATCATTCAAGAATCCATTACATAAGAAATAGAAACATATAGAGACATATATATGGGAAAATGAACAACAATATTGATTAAAGAGTAGACGAGGGAGGTTACAACCAATGATCGATTTGTTGCCACCAGCTCCAACTTCATCCTAGCCTCATGACATCCAACATCATACCAGCAGCATATCAGTACTTTCACTCTCTCAAATGAGAATCCAAAAACATTTCTTTACCAAAATTCTTCCTTCCCTAGCACTAGGATCTGTGCTCAATTTATAGGGATACTAATGGTATTTTCTCAATGAATGACTTTATAATAATAGGAAAGACATGTTCCCAAGTTCAGAGGTGTTAGATGGAGACTTGGATTCGAATTTTGACACATATGGACTCTTGTAGAAGGCACTGGCCATGTGGAGATTCCCGGAACAATGATAATTTCGCTCTTAGGTGACCAATGCACTATTGAATGTCGGGAAGTGCATTGCAATGTATCCTTGAATGGAGGATGTTTCATATGCAATGTAGTTATTCCCTTTAGAGGCTGTGTTGGTGAGTCAATAGGTGATATAACATATACTTCAAACCTTGGAAATCTCACAATAGAAGTCGTGAATGAATTGTTCTTCTCTTAGGGCATATAGCAACTGAAATGTAAGGGGATGATAAACCCTATTTCATTGGTCTTGGGGATGATGTCCAGTTTAACCAGTTCATGGGGGATGATGCCCAAATTGACCTATAATAGGCGTGGACAGTTGGGGACATAGGTCATAGAATTTCCCGTATCTATGAAGTAGTGGATAGCAGGTAGGCAGGCAGATCATCAGGTATTCATTATTGATATGGATGGTGGAACCAAAGGGATAATTCCAAGAAGAGCCTTGATGCATCCTATAGTAGAAGGATCTCATGCTCTGGGACCAACCAAAAGAGCAAGCTAAAGTTCATGGAAGCACTTTAGGCCGAAGAAAATACATGGTAGATGGTTGATCAAGTGCAGGCATAACAATTGGTTTTCAATTATAGTTGAATTCGTTAAGGGAATTGGAATACCTTGGGAGATGATATGTGTAGGTGTTTAGTTGCAAGGAAATGTGCTGGGTATTTCAAGGTAAAGTAGCTGGTATATTGTTATATTTATTTATTCACTCACAATTGTGTGTTTATGGAAGTATGATGAATGGAATTGCATGGCAAAGTGACTGCCATTAAATCTTGAAGAAGGCTTGGGTTGATATTTCCATTGGAAGCACTAGGTACCATGGGGGTTGAGTCATGGTGTATGTTGAGAGTTTTATGATTTTGGTATTTTGTGATTTTTTTTCACTTGATTTGTGGTTTTGATTGTGTTTGGTGCATGGGCATGCCACTTTGTTTGTGGTGTTGTATTTTTATTGGGTTTCCATGGTTTTATTCTTGTTTGCTTCTTCTTATTTCCTTTTATGCTTTGAGGGTCTTGGGAATTGGTTGGGGGAAGAAGAAATTTAATGGATCTCGAGGAGATATGAGTGAAACCTAGCAGGTGATATGAGCACCAGATGAAGGCCATTGCATGAGTAGAGGGAAACAGAAGGAAATAATATGACAACTAGTTGGGTCCATTAGCATAAATGGATAGTGGAAGGACAATCATAAGAAAGGTACATCTCGTACATGTTGTCTTTTGTACATGTGGTACTATTTTATGTGTATTGTGTAGTCATTTTATCGTGATGAGTATTCATTGTGTTGTATTATGTGTATGTATATGTGTGGTGTTGTACACTGGGTGTAGGTGTATGTTTTATGTTATACACTATGTGTGGGTGTATGTGTTGTGATGTTGTAACACCCTCCTCCCACACTTTCCCAAGTTTATCGGTCCATCAAGGTAAATATGTGACGAAGAGTTACTATTATATTATTAAACCTCATAGATACTTCCTTAAGGAAGTGGGATGAAAAAACAAAACCATATTGACCTTCCTTAGGTGATACAGGACCCCCAAGGGCTAAGCCACCCTTCCAAGTGTCAAAACCCTGAGTTAACTTACCTTTTCACTGATCTAGACTCCTATTCACATGCATAATCCTGCATACACGTGATTGTATGCCTCTAGTCGCATGCATAACTAGGGCAAGGGTGTAATTGCAATATTTTCAAGCCAATTCTGTTCCTGAGACCACGAAATTTGAGCCAATTTTTCAGGACTAGGATCTCAACCACTGCCGAGAACTTGATGGGAATTTCTAAAACATTAAATGAAACAAAGACAAATCTTCTAACACAAAACTTGATCAAGGACTTGGCCTAACCAAGCCTAACCATGATAAACATTTTGTCAAACACATCATGAACATGAAATGTACATGTCATAAATACCGATATGAACATATGTATCTCATACTTATCTAAGAATCTTCAAGAAGGTATGACGCCCTCTCATAATAGCTAAAATATCATCTATTAGGTCATGCATTCATCTGCCATTCATATATTCATCAAATATGTGAAGATCCATAAACAATATACATCATGTAACCAACATATAAACCATGGAAAATCATCGATAACATCACCATCATAATCAATACATATATACATGAATAAAAATAGAAAATACCTATTATTAACATATGAAAATTCCAACCAAGTCAAGGACTTCCATATACCACCAGACCATAGATTGGGCTGAACCAAATCTTTCTTTCATCCAATCACCCTCGTCGCATATTCCAAGTGTGAATGTGGGATCTCATGGAATGAACCAAGGAAACCAAAACAGGGCTTCCAGAGGCAAAACTACCTCAACCCTCAACTAGTGATTCCACCTCACAGTTAGACATCACTAAATATCACCATATCGGTCTCTACCAAAGTTGTCCAGCGATCCAAAGCATTTATTCCAACCTGAATTTCAGGACTAGTTATTCAAGCCATGTCTGTCATCGGGATCTACAGAGTTTGTCCAACTAAGGCTTCCAGGACTAGTAACTCAACTCACCAAGGGATCTAGGGCATTTTTCCAACCAGGGCTTCTAGGACTAGTAACTCAACCCAATTTTTTACAAGGGTTCCATAACGCTTGTTTAGCCAAGGATCCAGGAACTAGTAACTCGACCCACAACCATATGGAACATGAGCACCAATCAGAAAAGAAATTGGAAAACCCACAACACCATGGCTATCTAGGAAATGGCAAGGCTAGGAAAAACCATTGTCAATCTAGGAAATCCTTCATGCTAATGATAGATTATAACCAAGAAACCACATGCATGTACCATACATTCTAAAACTAGCAAGGAAACCATAAATGCAACTCGATACCTGCAAATAAATCCAGCTATAGTCATTGATCCTGTTGTCCCCTTGCACTTTCCTTCTTTTCCTTTTCCTTCTTTTCCAAATCCAATGTGCTCCAAGAATTCTCCAGGAAAAATTTAAGTGTGCAAGAGTATGAGAGAGAGAGAGAATAGAATGAGAGTGCCAAAAATTAAACTGAAAAAAAATCATGAATTGATCCTCAGAAGCCTTTTTATCATTGAGGCCTCTAATTTCTTCGTTTTCCTTCATTTTCCTCCTCACATGAAACTTGTGACATTTCACCTTCCTTTTATCCTAATTTCCATTATTTTCATAAATAAAATTCCAATTAATCCCTCTTGTCCTTTCCAAATCCGTTTCCAATGCCTTTGCCAATCTCCTTAGCCATAATAGACCAAATAAACACCCCCTAGGGTGTTTTTCCCAAAATTCAGCTTGGAATACATGTCCCATGACCTTGGTATTATATTTTTTTACATGAATTTTTAACCGGGGTTGTTACAAAACCCTCCTCCTTAGGGGAACACTGTCCTTAGTGTTCAATAACACTTATAAACCAAAAAACCGCTAAAAACATAACATACTGCCCATGGAGCTTTATAACATAGCTCGTTGCAGTATTTACAACGAAATTCTGCTGAAAACATGACAAAAATATCGTTTACTAGAAATTTATAACACAACTCATTACGGTATTTACAATAATAACCACATATATACTCATGCACATTTTCTTCAACCAGAAAATAATCATAGTGTCTAGGGAGTTTTATAGATCCATCTCATTACATTATTTACAATAATATACACATACAGATATTTTATTTAACTAGAAAATAAAGGATACGATTCCTGCATCAACAAAAATGGAATCCAGAGGCTCACACCTCCACCCACAAAAGTAGTACCAGGATTCACCTCCTTCCCAGGAATTCTAGAATCCACTGCTAAAACCAAAGTATGCATCCAATATCCAGTGTTACAATCCTTTTGTTACTTGTTCTCTCAGTGAACAATTACTAGCTCATTGTTCCATCTCATACTGCCAGTGTGCTTTAGATTCCATTTGGCAATTCTAATGACCAAAATCAATGTATTCCCCAACCTTCCCTTCTCTGCTACAGAGTCCCTCAGGTAATCTAATCACCCCCTTCTGTGCAGTCACACACCTTCCAAGTTTTTTGGGCATCCCCTTCTCTGCTACATAATCCCTTGGGCGACCCCTCCCTTGGCAAGGTTTCCTCGCAACATAAAGTCCAAAAAGCAAGGCATATCCCTGCCTCAAAACCATCATACTAGTCATAGCATGCTCATGGAAATCAATGGATGCTATTGGGTACTAGTGTACCACAATGTCCCTACTCCTAAATGATTTACCAACATATAGTTGCATGTTCCATTTCCTTTCTTTGTTGTTGTTAATTCTTGCAGACAAATTCAACCACCACAAACTAGTAATTTTCCACACGATTCAAAATAAACTGAAATAAATTCACATCATTCCTCATTGGTAGCTTGCCAACAAGGTAAACCTGTAATTTTTTTTACTTCCTGTCACAACAAGTCAAACTAACTCTTTGATCAAATCGTCATGTATAAACATATCACATCCGGTTAGCTCTAACACAACCATCATAAATAACATGAAACCAACAAAAATTAGAATAATAAATCACATGAATAATAAAAATGAAATAAAATACTGATACTTATCATTCAATCGATTATTTTCTTCTACCTTTGTTCTTTTTCCTTCTGGAAAGCACCCAGTGCCTTCGCTTCTCTTAAATCACGTACACATACACATAGTGTACACCACACACAACATACAAAACCACACAATACATGCACCTACACTCAACATACAACACATACACCTACACCCGTTGTACACGAAAACACATTACATACACCTACACCCTGTGTACAACACAATACAATACATACACCTACACCTTGTGTACAACAAAATACATATACGTACACATAGTACAACACAAAAAATACACATGTCAAGATACCACGAATACACAATACTACATGTACACAACACAACATGTATGACATGCACATAATACTACATGTACAACATGTACACAATAACACCTATATATAGCACCACCCACACAATGTGTACACAACAACATTTATAAATGGCACCACTTGCACAACATGTACACAACACCACCTGCATAATGTGTACACAACATTACATGTACTCGACACCACCTGCACAACATGTACACAACACCACATGCACGCAACACCGCATGTATCACATGTACATAGCACCACATTCACACAACACAACATGTACAACATGCACACCGCAAAATATGTACACAACACTGCGTATACAACATGCACACAACACCATATGTACACAACACTACACATACAACATGCACACAACACCCCATATCCAACATGCACACAACACTATATGTACATATTATCATACATACCACATATACACAACACCATATGTACACAGTACCACATATGTAACATGCACACAACAGTAAGGTACAATATGTACAATAGATAAAAAAATAGTAGTAATGAACATCCAGAGACCACACATTAACTCTACCAAGAAACCTTGCTTCCAATGTCTTTCCACCATCCATGTTTGTCCTAGCTTGTCACAGATCACATTGCTTTCATTCCAATGAAGTATCCCTCAACATTACCTACCATAGCATAAATGTATACATAGTATAAAAAGATAATATCAATTCATATCCACATGATACTGACCTCATATATCTATCAAGCTACTCTATCCACTTGATTCCTCATAAACTAGGAACCCCTTCATGTCTTTCACCTGCATAAGAAATCATTGCTCCACAAGAATGATTCTTGATGACCCTGTTAGACAACAACATACATACATACATATATATAATCATGATCCCTGATAACCCTGTCAAACAACAACACACACACACACACACACAGATATATATATATCTATATATATATATATATATATATATACACACACACACATCATCATAATCATAATCCCAACATAATTATCAGATATCATAAGATCTAAGGTTAAGAGAACTCCCTTTATTCATGCACAACATGAAAAATATGGAGAACTATAGTTCCCAACATAGCCAAGTCATTTGACACCTCAAATCCGTTCACTTTACCTTTCCCGGTTACCTTCCTCATGATTTTCCTACCACTACATATTTATCCTAGTGGACCCAACCAATCCAACTGAATATCACACTCTTGTCTTCAACTATGCTTTACTCATGCACCTAGCTCCATTAAGGTATTACATTACATGTTGGGTTCCATCCGTATCTCCTCGAGCTCCATTAGCTTTCCTCCTTCCCAGCCAATTCCCAAGACCCTAAAAACATAAAAGGCAAGAACCAAAATAAACCAAGAAGAAAAAACATGAAAAACCAATAGCAATACAACACCACAAAAAAGTGGTATGGCCATACACCAGACATAAACAAAGCTTCAATCAAACAAAACAAATCACAAAATACCAAAAGCACAAGACTAGCAACAAACACCATGACTCAATCCCCATGGTTCCCAAGGAAATATCAACCTGAACCTTCTTCAATATTTCGTGGAAATCTCTTTCTCCATGAAATATCCTGCATCATGCTTCCATAAACACATAACTGTCAGTGCATAAATAAACATAACAGTGTACTGGTTACCTTACCTTGATGTGCCAGCACACTGCCTTGTCACTGAATACATACATACACCATCTCTCAAGGGACTGCAATTCCATGACGAATACATCCAAACTTAAAACCAAATGGTATACCTATCAAATAAATTTTCATGAATATAGCACATATCCACATAATGTCAGGAAACATCAAGGTTAAAAAGACTTCATATATTCATGCAAAGCACTCATTCATTTGGAATCGTGGTTTCCAAACATAGCCAAAGGAATTCTCACACAATTCCTTTCCTTAACCTTTTGCCTTATTGAAATTTAGTTTTATTATTTTCTATCACATCACATAGTTGTTAGTTATATAAACAAATTAAATGTTACCTTTTCATGCTAATACCAAGCATTTTTCCCTACAACTGTTCACGCATGTAAGTCACGTGTTCCAAATATCAATACATTATATTTATTAATTTGAAAACAACCTTTACAAATAATAACAACCTTGTCATAATCAACTAACATTCATAAGACATAATTCTACAACTATCACCTACTTACACTCAAGTACATGTCAGTTGTCTCAACACATATTCTGTTAGCACAATCATCTTAAAACAAGATCATTTCCTCATGCAATCTTATAGATGCATATTCATATCATGAAATTAATCAAACATTCGAGAACCCTATAAAAATACCATGCTAGATAAAAAAAAGTAGACAACATAATCAACTCATACCTCAGTGTATCTTAGGGGAGGCTATCACATCTACACAACTCAGTCCAGATTAGTATGACACAATATTACAAGTATATCAACTCATACCTGAATATCATAACCATAACTATCTGTATAGTCTAAGATATATTAGCATGGTACATATAATAATATCAATATATTATCTACAATGACCATAATAATCATATATATAACCACAATGCATATAATAACAAGTTACTACCATCCATGACTATCTAACGCATGTGCATATGACCACACTAATCAACTAGCATATCCTATGCATTTAAACACAACAAAAATAGAATAACATACATGTACATAAACATAATGCTTTTGACAACCATTAACCAACATACCTGCACGACCCAACATACTAACTTGTATGATGATCCGCTCTTACCCCGAGGTCTAGAACTGCAACCTCTCCTAGATAAACTACTTTTCCAGCTCTATCTCAGCCAACATTTCAACATCATAACATACCAATGACATCATGATGAAACACGACCACAAAAATTACCATTATAATGCATGCATAACAACCACATACACAACTAAATTTGATGCATGACAAACACATTACACCCATCTAGTCCAAGTGTTGAACGTGGGAGATCTGATACCACCCTGTAACACCCTACTCCCACACTTACCCAATTTTAGCGGTCCACCGGGGTAAATTTGTGATGAAGAGTTACTATGATATGATTCAACCTCCTATATCACCTTAAGGAAGTGGGATAGACAAAACAAAACCTTAATGACCTTCCTCAGGTGTTAGATGACCCGCAAGGGCTAAACCACCCTTCCAGGTTTCCAAAACATGAGTTAACTTTCCTTTTCACTGATATGGACTCCCAGTCGCATGCAAAATCCTTCATCCATGTGAATGTAGGCCTTCAAGCGCATGTGTAACCACAATAAGGGTGCGAATGCAGTATTTTTCAACCAATTTTGTGCTTGAGACTGCAGAATTTGAGCCACTTTTTCAGGGCTAGGATCCTGACCACTTCCCATAACTTTATGGGAATTTATAAAATAATAAATGACACAAATACAAATATTCTAACACAAAACTTGATCAAGTAATTGTTATAAACAAGCCTAACCATGATATAAATTTCGTCAAACACATCAATAATGAAATGTTCAAAAAATAAATACATATCTGAACATAGGGATCTCATACTTATCTGAGAATCATCAAGAAGGTCCGATGCCCTCTCATAATAGTTGCAATATAATATATTAGGCCATGCATTCATCAAATATATCAAGATCCATAAACAATATACATCATGTAAGCAGTATATAACCAACATATAAACCATGGAAAATCAACGATAACATCACCATCATAATAAATACATATATGCGTAAATCACAATAGAAAATATCTCTTATTAACATATGAAAATGCCAACCAAGTTAGGGACTTCCACGTACCACCCGACCATAGATTGGGCTGAACCAAATATTTCTTTAATCCAATCACCCTCGTGCCATATTCCAAGTGTGAATGTGGGGTCTCATGGAATGATCCAAGAAAGCCAAACTAGAGATTCTAGAGGCCAAACCACCTCAACCCTCAACTAGTGATTCCACCTCACAGTCGGACATCATTAACCATCACTAGATAAATCTCTATCCAAATTTTTCAAGGCTCTAGAGAATTTATTCCAACCTGGCTTTGAGGACTAGTAACTCAACCCACAGTTGTTGTTGGGCTCCAGAGAATTTGTTTAACCAAGGCTTCCAGGACTAGTAACTCAACCCACCAAGGGCTGTAAAGTGTTTTTCCATTCAAGGATTCTAGGACTAGTAACTCAACCCAAGTTGTTACAGAGATTCCAGAGCATTTTCCCAACCAAGGCTCAAGGAAATAGTAACTACACCCACAACCATATGGAACATGAGCACCAATCAGAAAACTAATGGGAAAACCCACAACAACATGGCTATCTAGTAAATGGCAAGGCCAGGAAAAAAAACTGTCAATCCAGGAAATCCTCCATGCCAATGATAGATTATAACCAAGAAACCACATGCATGCCAAAACTAGCAAGGAAACCATACATGCAACTCAATACCTGCAAATCAATCAATATGTAGCCACATATCTCGTTGTCCCCTTGTGCATTCTTGCATTTCCGTTGCCTTATTTTTCAAATCCATTGTGCTCCAAGAATGCTCCAAGAAAACTCTAAGTGTGCAAGAGTATGAGAGAGAGAGAGCGAATAGAATGAGAGTGCCAAAGACTAAACTGAAAAAAAAAAAAACTCACTGACAAAAGCCATGAACTGATCCTCAGAAACCTTTTTATCATTGGGGTCTCTAATTTCTTCACTTTCATTCATTTTTCTTTCATTTTTCTCCTCACATGCAATTTGTGACCTTTCACCTTCCTTTTCTCTAATTTCCATTATTTTCATAAATAAAATGCCAATTAATGCCTCTTTACCTTTATAAATTCTTTTCCAATGCCTTTTCTAATTTCCTTAGCCATAATAGACCAAGTGAACACTCGCTAGGATGATTTTCCCAACATTCATCTTAGAATACGTGTCCCGTGTCCTTGGTCTTATATTTTTTTACATGAATTTTTCACCGGGGCCTTAACAAATGTACATTGTGTGTATATGTATGTGTTGGGGGTTGGTTCTCTAGATTCCTGGAGGCCATGGGTGGAGCCCTGTGACAAATTTTGATTCCATGGAGGTTGTGGGTTGAGTTTTTAGTCCCTATAGCATGAGGGTTGGGAAAAACACTTTTGAACCCTAAAAAAACTTGGGTTCCCTGGAGGTTGTGGGTTGATTTATTAGTCCCTAGAGCCTATAGGTTGGGACAAATGCTCTAGAGCCCTAGACAGTTTGGGATGAGACCAACCTTGAGTTGATGATATTGAGGGCAAAGGCGATATAGTCTGTGGATGCCCTTTTTGATGATATTGAAGAGAAGAGAAGGAATTTGGTGCTTGATAGGTTTGGAAACTGATCTACTATGTGTACATGGTTGAAGAGAAGAGAAGGAACTAGGTGATTTTTGGGTTTGGAAACTGATTCAATGTGTGTACGAAAAGAACAAGAAAAAAGGTAGAAGCAAAGAACCATTTAAAATATGAGTATCAATATTTTATTTCATTTTTTAATTATGGACATGACCTATGCTTTTGATTTATGATGGTTGAGTTTTTAGCTAACCATATGCGATATGTTTACATATGATTATTTGAACAAAGAGCTAGTTTGTCTTTTTGTGACAAGAAGTAAATAGAATTGTAGGTGTACCTTATTAATGAGCTACTAATGAGATATGATTTGAATTTATTTCAATTCCTTTTGAGTCTCAGTGGAAATTATGTGCTTGGTACAAGAAAGCATGAAAATGCCCAGGTTTTGGTGGTTGGAACTAGCTGCAAGAATGTTAGAAGCAATATTAAAAGGAATTGGAACATGAAACAATGTGTGGTAAAGAATTTAGGAGTAGGGACATTGTGGGACATTGGTACTCCATAGTGTCCATTGATTTCCATGATCATGCTATGACTGGTATGATGGTTTTGAGGCAGGGATATGCCTTGTTTTTTTGGACCTTTCTATATGAGGAAACCTTTCTAATGGATGGATCACCCGAGGGATTGTGTAGAAGAGAAGCGGATGTTAGGGAACTTGGAAGGTGTGTGACTGCATGGAAGGGGGTGACCAAATTTCCCGAGGGACTGTGTAGCAGAGAAGGGAAGGCTAAGGAATACATTTGTTTTGGTCATTAGAATTTCCAAATGGAATTAGAAACACATTGGGAGTGTGGCTTGGAACAATGAGCCAGTAAGTGTTCACTGAGATAACAGGTAGCACAAATATTGTAGCACAAGACATTGGATGCATAATTTTATTTTGGGTGTTGGATTCTAGACTTCCTGGTAAGGATGCGAATCCTAGTACTAATTTGAGGGTGGAGGAATGAGCCTCTAGAATCCCTTGTCATGGATGCAGGTATCATATATTTTCTGGTTAAAGCAAATTTTCATGTGTATATATGTGTATATTATTGTAAATATTGTATCGTGTTGTGTTTATAAAGATCCATATGAAATATTATTATCTGTTGGTTGAAGAAAACGTGCATGAGTATAGGTGTTTTTCATTTTAAATACTGCATCGAGCTAGGCTATAAAGCTCCATAAGCAGTATGGTGGTCATATTTTCAGTAGTTGATATGTTGTAAATATTGCAATGACTTATGTTATAAAGCTCCACAGGCATTATGTTTTACTGATTATAAGCATCATTGAACACCGAGGTCGGTGTTACCCCAAGGGGGAGGGGTTTGTAATATCCCTTGGTTGATTTTCTATGTAAATAAAATAAGACCAAGGTCATGGGACACATATTCCATGTTGAATGGTGGGAAGACATTACAGTGGGTATCACTTGTGGTTTATTTATAGCTATGGAAATTGACAAAGGAAAAGAGGCAATAATTTGAAATTTAATTATCAAAATAAAGGAAAATAGGATAAAAGGAAGGTGAAGAGACACAGATTTGCATGAAAGGTAAATTAGAGGAAAATTGAAGGAAATTTAAGAAAAAAAGAGGCACCGGTGATAAAAAGGCACCTGAGAATCAGTTGACAACTTTTGCTCATTCTTTGATCAGTATCAGTAAAGGAGAAGGAACAAGCACTTGGAAAAACAAGTAGGGAAAGAAAGGGTGCGCAAGAGAAATATTAGACAACAACAAGTAAGGAAAAAAATTAGTTGCCTATTGCAGGTAACAATGTGCATGTGAGATTTAGCATGTTGATTTCTAGATTCATGGTATATGCATGTGATTATTTGGTTATGTGTTTTCATTGGCATGGATATTTGTTTGGATTGATAGTGGTTTCAACATTGCCTTGCCATTTCTTGGATATCCATGGTTTTGTGGGTTTCCCACTTGTTTTTTCTGATTGGTTCTCAGGTTCCCTATGGTTGTGGGTTGGAACACACATTCTGGAAGCCCTAGAAAAACTTGGGTTGAGCTATTAGTTCCCGGAGTTGTAGGTTAGGAAAAAAACTCTAGTGCCCTTGGTGAGTTGAGTTACTAGTCCTTGCAGCCGATGTTGGAACAAACATTCTAGAGCCCTGGAAGGTTGTGGGTTGAGTTACTAGATCATGGAGTCCTCAAAAACTTGGGTAGAGCTCAATCTAGTTGATGTTTGTGATTTCTAGACCATAGAGGTGGAATCACTTTGGTTGAGGGTTGAGGTGGTTTTTCCTCTGGAATACTTGGTTGGTTTTATCTTGGTTTATTCCATGATATCCCACATTCATGCTTGGAATATGGCATGGGGTTGATTGGCTGAAAGAGATATTTGGTTCAACCTAATATATTGTCGGGTGGTACATGGAAGTCCCTGACTTGATTGGCATTTTCATATGTTAATATGAGTTATTTTCCTATTGTGGTCCATTATCACTTGTACTTGTTATTATAATGATGTGATTGATGATTTTCCATGGTTTCTATGTTGGTTATATGATGTATTTTATATATGGCTCTTATCATGTTTTGATAAGTTATTGAATGGTTTATGAATGTATGGAATAACAAGTGCTATTGCAACTAGCTAGAGAGGTCTTAGAGCCTTCTTGGTGATTCTCATATGAAGACTACCAGTTTATGATCAAATATGCATTCATGACTTGTAGCTTACATGTTTTCCATGTGTTTGACGAAATTTATATCATGTTCTAGGAAGTCTAGGTCAAGTTATGGCTTCAAATTTGAATGTTTTACATTGTCGTCATGTTAATTATGATTCTGGAAGGTTACAGGTAGTTATGGGAAGTGGTCTGGAGGCTAGCTTGAAAAAGTGGCTCAGGTCTCAGAACCACTGGCACTAAACTTGAGCATTTAGGTCAAACTGCATGGAAGTAGGATTGTACGTGCGGTTGGAGCCTCATAACTACAGTCTTTCCTTATTGTGTGCGTGATTGAGTTGCTAGGTCAGAAAGAAAATCATCTAGCTCATGGATTGATCATCTAGGGTGGTTGTTCAGCTCCTAAGTTATATGTAGTCCCTGTAGGATGTCACTGAGTGTTCAGTTTGTAGGCCCCAGTTCCTTAATTGGAACTTGGAGGTTGGGTCATGTCATAGTGACACTCTTCTCATGTTTACCCTAGAAATATTATGAAATTTGAGTAAATGTGGGAGGAGGTGTTACAGAACAAATAAAATATTATAATATAGGTTTTTCATGTATATTATGAACAAACCAATTAAGTGGGAAGGAAAATTAAACTAGTAGAGGTTGCTTGTAACAAACGATGTTAGGAATCATTGAAAACAATTTCATTTGAAGCTCTTTATGGTAGAAGATGTAATACTCTAGTGAGTTAGAATAATCCAACGAACAAAATTATACTTGGACAAAAAATGCTTAAGGAAATGAAACAAGAGATTATAGAGAATAAAAAACATATACATATAGCCCAATATAGGTATAAAACTTATGTAGCTAAGTATAGAATGCAGAAAAAAATATAAATAACACGTTTATCTCAAATGTAAACCGTAGAGGAGCTCCTTGGAACTTAAGACTTGAGCCAAGCTTGCATCTAAATGGTTGGGTATGTGTTATATTCTTTCAACGATACGCGGCTATGCCAGGTCACAAGGGGGAGGCGCCCCACCGTTGGGGTGGCGGGGGCGTTCGGCGGGTGTAGTTGTGTTTGGTGCTGGCTCCACCTAAGCACACAAGCGGACCCACCCATGTTTTGTGCATGAGTTTGCACATGGTTTTGGGGTACGATGGTTTTCGGCCCCTGGTATTTTGTAGATCCATTCAAGGGAACTATGGTTATGTTCTAATCCAGGGTTAATGGATTGGGGTTTATGTATGCTTCGGCATGTATATATATGTGTTGTAACACTAAAAGGAATATAATGAAAAATCAAGCTGGTTGTCTCGATTTGGGATCCAGGGGAAAATCTCTGTGTTTATCTGTTTTATGTTTTATGATCTCGCTATTGTTTATTTTCTGTTATAAGATTCGTGTGTAGATAATTTCTGTTCAGGGTTAAAACCTACATTTGGTATCGGAGCTGTTTCGGCTTCAAGGGGACGCCTTTGTTGTTGAGGGTTTTTTTCTTGGGCCTGTGGTAGACCCTGTGCAGTGGGAGATCTATGGGATCGATTCTTGCGGTGAAAGAATATGGCGAGCGGCGGAAAGATAGAGATCGAGAAATTTAATGGTCAGAGTTTTGAGTTGTGGAAGCTCAAGATGGAGGATTTGCTGGTGGATAAAGATTAGTGGATCGCGGTAGATCCAGGTACTAAACCAACGGCAATGTCAGATGAAGACTGGAAGAAACTGGATCGGAAGGCTAAGAGCACAATACGGTTGTGTGTCTCAGATTCAGTATTGTTGAATGTATCTGGGGAAGCTACGACGAAGAATTTGTGGGAAAAACTTGGAACTTTGTACCAATCTAAGTCTCTGGTGAATAAGTTGTTCCTGCGGAAAAAGCTGTATAACCTGAGGATGAAGGATGGAGACTCGGTGACAGAGCATCTGAACGCCTTCAATACTGTGGTAAGTCAGCTGTCATCTGTTGATATTAAAATCTCAGATGAAGATAAGTGCATCAGTTTGTTGTGTTCTCTACCAGACTTGTGGGATAGTCTAGTTATTGCAATAGGTAGCAATACAACTACCTTGAATTTTGATGACATTGTCTCAGCCTTGCTGTCGGAGGAAATGAGACGGAGAAATATGGAGGGCCAGAATGGAGATGCCTTATATGTACGAGGAAGGTCCCAAAACAGAAACAAGAATAAGGTTTCGAGTGGGAGATCCAAATCTAGAGGGAGATCTAAATCTCCTGGAAAGTTTGTAAAGGTATGATGGAAATGCGGAAAGGAAGGACACTACAAAAAGGAATGCAGATCTAAAGCTCCTGAGAAAGGAAAGGGATCTGATGATGCTCCTTCTGCAGAGGCAAAAACCACCTCGGATGAAGGTGGGGATGTGTATTTGGCTTCTTCTTCAAGTACACATGTAGATCATGAGTCATGGCTGATTGACTCAGGTGCATCCTTTCACTTCACTCCCCATAGGGAGTGGTTCTGTGAGTATGAGAAATATGATGGTGGTGATGTCTTCCTAGGGGATGATAGGAAGGCCAGAATCGTTGGACGTGGAAAGGTCAAGCTGAAGCTGCAAGGTGGAAGGATTAGAACACTTCCTGGTGTTCTGCATATTCCTGCATTGGCCAGAAATATGATTTATGTAAGCAAGATGGATGATGCAGGTGTAAAAACAGTGTTCGAGAAAGATGCCTGCAAGATGGTTCGGGGAGCACTGGTATTAATGCGGGGAGTTTGGACTGGAACTTTGTACAAGCTACAAGGTAGCACTGTTATTGATGGGTGTAATAGTTATGTGGTTCCTGAAAGTGGAGCGGAAAGCCTAGCTGTCTCTGGAGAAAAGACCATGCTATGGCATCAAAGGCTTGGACATATTGGAGAGAAGGGCTTTCGGATACTACATAGAAATGGTATGGTAGAAGGTATGTCTAATTGCTCTCTGGATTTTGATTTCTGTGAACATTGTGTATATGGGAAGCAGAATCGGGTGAGTTTTCCTTCTGGTGCTAAGATGGCAAACAAGATATTAGAACTTGTGCACAGTGATGTGTTTGGGCCTGTGTCAGTTCCATCACTGGGAAAGTCTGTGTACTATGTTTCATTCATAGATGACTTCTCAAGGAATACATGGATATATTTCTTGAGGAAGAAATATGAAGTCTTTGACAGATTTAAAGAATTTAAGGCTCTGGTGGAAAACCAGACAAAGAAGAAGATAAAGGCGTTGAGGACAGATAATGGTGGGGAGTTCTGCAAGAAGGAATTTGAAGAGTTCTGTAAGAAGTGTGGTATAGCATGGCAGAAGACTACTCCATACACACCTCAGCAAAACAGAGTTGCAGAAAGAATGAATAGAACGTTGATGGAAAAGGCAAGAAGCATGCTCAGTGGTACCGGGTTAGGACAAGAATTCTGGGCAGAGGCAGTGGAGACTGCATGTTACTTAGTTAATAGATCACCTTCATCAGCGTTGGAGGATAAGACTCCACATGAGGTATGGACTGGTAAGAAACCCTCTCTTTCACATCTAAGGGTACTTGGATGTGATGCATATGTACATGTTCCAAAGGAGAAAAGGACCAAGTTGGATAATAAATCTGAAAGGTGCATCTTTATTGGGTATAAGGATGGTTTAAAGGGTTACAAGATTTGGAACCCAGAAACAAGGAAGGTTGTGTATAGCCAAGATGTGGTGTTTAGAGAGGTGAAAGATGTTGCTAAACATGAAGTCCTACCAAAGGAACCTAAGAAGATAGAGTTTGAGCTAAAGGAGGATGAATCAGACTCTACAACAAAAGAAGACTCATAAGAGGAAGAGCCACAAACTCCAGCTGTGAGAAGACCAGTTCGGGAAAAAAGACAACCAGAAAGGTATAGTCCATCTGCTTTCTGTTCAAATTTTGCTTTAACTATAACTGATGATGATCCCAGAACTGTCAGGGAGGCAGTATATTCAGAGGATGGAAAACTCTGGAAGGAGGCCATGGTTGATGAAATGGTATCCTTGCACAAAAATGAGGCATGGGATCCGGTGGAGTTACCAGCTGGAAGGAAGCCCATCAGGAGAAAATGGGTGTTTAAGAAGAAAATGAATGTAGAAGGCAAGGTGGAGAAATACAAAGCTCGGTTGGTGGCAAAAGGTTATTCCTAGGTGCCGAGAATTGATTTTGGTGATATTTTTTCTCTTGTTGGCAAAGTTACTCCTATTAGATTACTTTTATCTGTTGCTACTGCATTTTATTTTGAGATAGAACAGATGGATGTGAAGACAAAATTTCTTCACGGGGATCTAGAAGAGGAGATCTACATGAAGCAACCTGAAGGCTTTATGGTGAAGGGTAAGAAAGAACTAGTGTGCAGGTTGAAGAAGTCTCTGTATGGGTTAAAATAGTCACCAAGGATGTGGTATCAGAAATTTGATACCTATATACGGGGACTTGGCTTCACCAGAAGCAAGGAGGATCACTGTGTTTATTTTAAATTAATTAGTGACCGTGTTATTTATTTGGTCTTGTATGTGGATGATATGTTGTTGATTGGAAATGACAAAGAAATTATCCAAGATTTGAAGACCCAACTGTTCTCCAAATTCGACATGAAGGATCTTTGTGCTGCAAACTATATTTTGGGCATGGAAATTAAGAGAGATCGGGCAAAGAGGAAGCTCTGGTTAAACCAGAGGAAGTATGTCGAGACTATATTGTAGAGGTTCAATATGCAGGATAGTAAACCGGTGAGTGTTCCTATTCCTGTAGGTGCAAAGCTGTCTGCTGAACATTGTCCCAAGACACAAGAAGAAGAGGAGGATATGTCCCGTGTTCCATATGCAAGTGCAGTGGGTAGCCTGATGTATGCAATGGTCTGTACTAGACCAGACATTGCACATGCAGTGGGAGTATTGAGCAGGTTTATGTCAAACCCAGGAAAGGAGCATTGGACAGCAGTGAAGCGGGTTTTCAGATATTTACGTGGCACTAGTGATTATGGCTTGTGCTATCAGGGAAGACCATGATTGGAAAGAATGTTGGACATTCGTGGTTTTGTTGATGCAGACTGGGTTGGAGATCTGGACCAAAGAAGATCTACAAGTGGGTATGTGTTTAACCTATTTGGAGGTGCAGTCAGTTGGATGAGTAAAAGACAGTCTGTAGTGGCGCTTTCAACTACAGAGGCAGAATACATAGCAGCCACTCATGCAAGCAAGGAAGCAGTTTGGTTGCAGAGATTGTGTTCAAGTATGGGGTTGGTACAACAAGCTATAAGGATAGACCGTGATAGCCAAAGTGAAATTTTCTTGGCTAAGAACCCTGCTTATCATTCAAAGACTAAGCACATTGATGTTCAATATCACTTTGTTAGAGATATGGTTGAGGCTAAAAGGGTGTTGCTGGTAAAGGTGGACACTTTGAAGAATGTTGCAGATGCATTGACGAAGTCTATGAGCACTCAGAAGTTCTCTTGGTGTAGAGAAACAATGGGTGTTGAAGAATTAGCCCAATGAATAAGCTCTCCTGTGGCCCCCTGTGGAAAGAAAACAACAAGTGGGAGAATGTTGGGTATGTGTTATATTCTTTCCACGACTAGCCCCACGCGCTGTACGTTGTGCGTGTGTCGTTACAGGGGTTGTGCATGGGGAGGCAGCCCCCTGCTTAAAATTTGTTTCGTGTAAAAGCACCCACTCATAAGCATACCCACCCATGTTTTGTGCATGATTTTGCACATGGTTTTGGGGTACGATGGTTTTCGGCCCCTGGTATTTTGTAGATCCGGTCAAGGGAACTACGGTTATGTTCTAATCCAGGGTTAATGGATAGGGGTTTATGTATGCTTCAGCATGTATATATATGTGTTGTAACACTAAAATGAATATAATGAAAAAATCAAGTTGGTCGTCCCAATTTGGGATCCAGGGGAAAATCTCTGTGTTTATCTGTTTTATGTTTTATGCTCTCGCTATTGTTTATTTTCTGTTATAAGATTCATGTGTAGATAATTTATGTTCAGGGTTAAAACCTTCATAAATATTATGGGCCATTTGATATCCTAGTAAGGATAGAGCCAGTAGCATATAAACTTGCTTTACCTTATAAAATTGAAACACATAACATTTTCCATATTTCATTTCTTAAGAAAAATGTACATGATCCTAACTGTGTTTTTGGTTGGGTTGTGGTTCAATGGAATCAAAGGGAGAATTTTAGCTAGAACATTTTTGCATCCTAGACAAGAAAGTAACATTGCTTAAAATCAAGCCATCGCTTAGATAATGTGTAGCATAAGCACTTTGGATAAAATGAGGCTACTTGGGAGATGGAGGATGCCATGAGAGAGGCATATCCATTCTTATTTTAGTTATGAAAGATATTACAATTAAAGAACACTAAGGATGTTTTTATTTCAAGGGGAGGGGATGTAATGTCCCAATTTAAATCCTTTGTAGCCATTTGAACTTGATCTTGCATATGTTTAATGATTTGCATAAATATTCTCTTACTATGTCTCATTTCCACCATAATGTTGGCATACCATGGTGACTTTGAATGCTTGTTGTTACACTAATTTTTTGTCATATAACCTGTTACTATTAGATGGACCAAAGTACACCATGTAAGACCAATTTTACCCTAGTAAAATTGCTTTCACTATGAAAAATAACGTAGTAATCCATAATTTATTAAGTTGTTTATGGTCTAAAAAGGAAACCCCGTGAGGAATAATTGAATAAATCCTTATTTTTTTTATTTTCCTCAAGATATAATTAATTAAACAATAGTTTAATTAATATTCCTGATTATATTTAAACCAAAATAGGAAAATTAATTAGATAAATCACTATTTATCTTATTATTTTCTAGGAATAATTATTTAATACATTATTTAAATAATATTCCTTATCAAATTTTTTATTTTATTTTTATTTTTTATTTATTTATTTATTTTATTTTATTATTATTTTTTTAATTATTTATTTATTTATTATTATTATTATTTTAATTTATTTATTTCTTTTTTTCTGAATTGGACTAATTCTATTAAGCAAAATTATGTTACAAGATGATGATACAATCAAGAGAGACAAAAAACCAGCAGCCGGAAATGATAGGACTATCAACCTCAGTTCTGGAGAAGAAGAGAAGAAAGAAAAGAGCAACAACCAAAGACTGGAAAGCTAAAAAACTGAACTCTACCCAGCATGGGTAGAAGTCTCAACACGAAGCTTTTTCCCTTTCCTTTTTTTGACTTCGACCCACCCATCCCGGGGCGAATGAGCAACAACTACTTGAAGACTGGGGTTCTCCAAGGGGGGACCCTCCTTTTCTGAATCCGATGAGGAGGACATATGGACGCATTTCTGGGCGATGGCTATATCGTAGGAATGCGCCGGTTCATCGGTGGAAGGAACCACAAATTGAGGGGCTTGATCCAGGTCTGCGTCGCTTGCTTCATCTTTAGAGCTAGAGGATTTAGAATCCACGACTAGAGGTGGAGAGCAAGGAGCCCATCGTTTGGATTTGTGCTTGGAGAGGTTGTCCTTTTTCTTTTTTGCCGGGAGAGAAGGGCAGGTGGACTGCAGATGCCCTGCTTGGTGGCAATGACGGCAGCGGAAGGCAGTATTTTCATAATCCAGAGTTTGGGACCAAACAAAGTCATTCATCTTGAGGATGATTTGGTCTGGAAGACCCTGGCTTAAGTCTAACTCCACACATATTCTGGCATAAGTGTAGAGACCATTATTTTCCCGCCTGTAATCTCCTGTAATGAAACTGCCCAAGGTGTTGCCTATTTCTTTGTATACTGCAACATGCCATAAGTGGACAGGAAGGTTTGGAAGCCTGATCCATACAGGTGTCCTGGTGATGACTGCAGTTGCTAGATCAAAATCTGGGAACCAAGGAGTTAAGAAGAGCCCTGCAGTTCCCATGAACCAAGGGCCTTCTTCTAAAGCCTTTTCATAATGCTTATTGTCATTAAACAAAACAATGAAATATCCTTTTGAACAGAAACTGACCTTGCACTGATGAGTCCAGTTTGCATGAATCCAATCATAAAGGTCCTGAGATCGCGGCCACAGTCCGTTGAATCTGCAGATGATGGCTCTTTCTGCAAGTTCTTGAAGATGATTTACAGGATCTTCATGTGAGATTTCGACAGAGGGAACTTCCTATGTTTTGTTGATCAAAAAAGGCTTGGATTTAAAGGCATCCGGGGGTTTGGGGATCTCAGAGTGTACAACATCTTTGTAAGAAAAATGAGGAGCGAATAACGACTGTCCTGCAGCACCCCCTCTCAAACGAAGGGTTAACACCAAAGAGTTGTTTCTGTTAATGCTGTAAGAAGAGATAGGAAGAAGGTCTTCAAGTTGTTTACCCTGAAAGAGAAGACTCTGAACGCCTGAAGGGATCCCAATCCGTCGTTCAAGATCTAGTTTGAGATCCAGCACCAAATCTGAAGAACTGACCCATTGCAGGATGGTTTTGCCTATAGGATGAGAAATTTGGATCTGAAAGGAGTCTAAGAGGTTCCTAGACACAGAGCCAGGACTTCTTGTGCTTCCGAGGGCAAGTCTACCATAGCGCTGATGGGGAGGAGATTTCTCCTTCGGGAAGAGATTGTCACTTATAGACAGAGGCAAAGCCTAGACAAAGGACTGGGAAACAGAGTGATTGGAAAGCCAATCGACCTTATCCACCCTGTAAACCCATTCTTTTCCACCTTTGAGAGTGCTGGGCCGCCGCCGTTTCCCCGCAAGCGCCCGACCGCCGCGTCGCATCTGCGAAACAGGACCGAGCGGAGCAAAAGGCATGGTGGGACAATTGTTGCAACACGAGAGCCATACCTATGGAAAGGTGCCGCTCGGCCTAATAGTTTTAGCAGAAGACCGCTCCAAAGACTTCGGTTATGACTAACAATCGTGATGTACCACCTTTGCTTAAGGGTCGTCCGACTTAGCACCGTCTGATTCTCCTTCTTTGGTGTAGGGTTTACCGTGCTGGCTTTCGTCATTGGCGCGAGCTATTTTTTCACTTTCTAATCCAAAGACATGCCAAAATATTAGTATATCAAAAATTTGATCCAT